>JAPKLW010001075.1:143628-173810 GCA_026898455.1 Plectranthus barbatus | reverse complement strand
TGGTAAGCATTTCTCATGCTGGTGAACAGTGTCAGCATGAGTCTTGATCAGCTGCGACTTACAACTCAAGAAGACCTAAACAGGACTTTACATTTGAGAACTAGAGCTATCTAGAGACAACTGACGCTGGTAGGACTTAGGATTTGATCCACCAAAACTAAGATATATACAAGTAGCTACTGAGGGAGGGAAACTTAGACAAATTTCCCAACAATTTCCCCCTTTTTGGTGCGATCAAAGCCTAACCAGTGAGCACTCAGCTGATGAGGAAAGTTACAGAAGATTTCAGGGTTTTACAAATAAGCCTATCAGATCTAAACCCATGAAACCACTTCCTCACATCAGCTCTAACTAAAATCTTCCCCCTCAAACTAAGAGGGATATTGCTCGTTTAAAATATGAAAATTGAGATCAGAGCAAAAATAGATTTAAAGTATGTAGACGAGTGCTGGTGCTGATTACACTGGATGTGTAAGTTCAGCTGGTAAGTAAATACTTGACAATTGTTGGACAATGAGAGGTTGTCATCAACTTGTCAGTCAGCATTCCATTAGTGATGGAGCAATTACAAGTACAGGAATTGGTAACTGACTAGACTAGCTGATACATATTTACTTACAACAAAATAGAGAAACTAGACTATGGCTTGGATGATGATCCTGGTGATTGAGTTCTCGCGCTTGTGATAGACCTCAGGATCTCTGTAAGTGCGGCCATGTCTTGTTCTCTCTTCAGCCTTTCCTCAGCAGCAATCCGTCTCTCTTCCTCAGCAAGTCGGGCTCTCTCTGCTTCAGCCAGTGCTCGCACCCTTTCCCCCTCTTGGATCCGCGCCAAAAAGGTGGAGACACCGGCGGTGACGGACTCCATTTGTTGAGCAATTTCAGTTCGGAAGGTGGCGAAGCGCTGATCCATCCTGGCATCAATGAGTGCAAGAAGCTGCGCAGGAGGATGGATCTCGGAGATTGGCTGCGCTGATACTTCCATGGAAGAGGAAGGCACATCAGTTGCGGAAGGAGCCATTGCTGGTTCAGATTCAGCTGATTCTTCCATTGGGGCTGGCTCCTCCGCTGGCACTGCAGCTGCAGCTGGTTCCTCCGCTGGTACTTCGACTGCTGCTTCTGCTGGCTCCACTACTGGCACTGCTGCTGGAGCTGGCTGGACTTGTTCAAAAACGGGTGGGGCTGTGAATTCCACCACTTGCCAGTCCATATGATTAGGGACTAGATCGCCCGAAACAGTAGGAACAGGGGGGACGGCAAGGGTCAGCCACCAACCACGAGAGGGATCCTCCTCTACTAAGTGGTCTACCAGTAGAGCGCAGGCAGCCATGTCGAACAATATAGCATGGTAGGGAGGGATCCTCGGAAGATCGACCAGTATTCGGATGCGTCTGAGCGCGTAAACCATCTGGTAGCTGCGGCTGGTTAGGTGGAACTGGAGAAAAGGTAACTTCACCAATTTCGGACGCGGGAGGCCGGAGGTGCCAATCAGCTTCCAGTAGTCAGCTATCTTCTTCAACCGGCGCTTGATCCGCCTGATGGACAGCTGCTGGGGGTTCTCAGCATCTGTATCCATGAATGCATGAGCCCACTCCTCCTCCGCTCTCCAGTAACCCAGTCCGAGCCGGGCGTATAGCACAGAGCGCTTTTCCACAGTTAATCGGCGCTCGCACCGGTCAAAAATCTTCCACCGCCGGAACTCCCTAAACAGCTCCGGACTCACTCTCCACAGATATTGGAAATCTGCAATCATCTCGTCATCGACGGCACTCTCTACTTCCACCGTGATGTTCTCCGCATATTCATACAATGTGGAATTGTAGTATTCCACTGGCTGCAGGGGCAGGCACTAGTCAAAAATTCTTGAAGCATAAACGGACTGGTGGGGGAGGCCGCTGGTCGGGATTATGTTGAAGATTGAAAATTCAGGCACCCTGGAATTATAAAATGCCATCTCCCCGCGGTGCTCCCACCGGTGCACCCCTGTCACTTGAGCCTGAAGGTCGTCCTCATCGATCAGGTGGATGTAGTGAATGCTGATCATGTAGGACCTTCTTTCTCGTCGCTCAGCGCGTCCTGGTGCTGATGAGGATGCCGCTGGTGCTGATGAGGATGCCGCTGGTGCTGATGAGGATGCCGCTGATGAGGACCTTCTTGGGCGACCGGCATGAGCACGAGCCTCAGCATCAAAATCAGGGAAAAGATCCTTCGGCTCCATCCTCTGCACGGTTGAGCGATGTACCACTGGCGGTGGATGTTCATCTGCCACTCCACCAGTGGTCTCCATGTCCGCGGCCTCCTCTTCCGCCGCTTGCTCCTGTTCCTCTGATTCAGACTCTTCATCAGAGGAACTCGCCAGTTTTACCGGGGTGGTCGCCCGCACTTCTTCTCCTCCACTGGCATCCCCATGCGCAGCCAGTGGGATTTCTCCTTTATCACCATCACCTCCACCATCCCCTTGCGCGGGTGGAGGGACTTCAGCGGTTTCCTCCTCCGGTTTGTACTCATCCACAAGGGATAGTACGTCCTCGTCAGCGCCCATCACCAGCAGGCGTGTAAAGGATTCATCGGGTAAGATCTCACCTGGTGCTGGTGCTGGTGGCACGGTACTTGTTGAAGTCTCGGGGACTCCCCATTTTCCCTTGGCCACTTGGCGCAATTGGTCGGCCAGTTGCTCCTGGCGCCTGGCCTCGGTCTCAGCCTTGATTTTGGCAAATCTTTCATCACGGGCTGCCAGCTCAGCCTCTCTCTTCTGCTGGGCGACAATGTCTCGCAGCCTGGATCGTGCTTGTTTCTTCTTGATAATAGAGGCGTGCTTCGCCTTCTTGGCCTCTTCGGCCTCCTTCTGGGCTCTGGTCTGGATTCGCTTCCTCTTGCGAGTCATCCTCTCGAGGGTCTCCTCCTCAGTCAGTCCCAAGACGGACTTCTTGACTGGAACTGAGATCTTTCCAGACGCAGGATCATAAGCAACAGCTTGCGGAGGCTGCTGGTGCTGGTGGGTCTTCGGCTTCTTGCGGGATGGAGGCTTGGTGGCTGGTACCAGTTGTACTTCTCGAGGATGAACGCCAGTAGCCTCAGCCACCGCTTCCTCCATCGTAGCGAAGAGAGACTCCGTCTCTAGCTTTCGCTTCAACTCCGCCTTCGCCGCTGCTGGCAGTGGGAGAGCCACAGCTGGCACTTGCTCCCCTAGGTCTTCTGAATCTTCTTCAGAAACGGCCTCATCAGGGTTCACTGCCTTCTTGCCTTTCAACCGGCGCGGCTTCTTGTAATCGGGGTCAGCCTGCTTGACCTTGGAGACTGGTATAAAGTCTGAGGGGACCAGTCTCTCCCCTTGCTCAACGCCTCCACCCATCTCCACTTCCAAGATGTGGCTGATCCGCAGCCCGAACGAGACTGCGTGGGCAAACTTCCCTTCAGTCGGCACGGTGATGTTCCGCGCCACATTTTCCAGCAACCGGCCAAAAAAGAATTCGGCCCAATTTCCCTGTACACCATCTACCAGGGCGCACATCACTGAGAACTTGCGCAAGCTAAGCTCGGCGTAGGAGCCGACTTCACATTGTAGCATGCGCACTACAATGTCGCACACCATTTGCCAGTACTCCTCCATCTCGGACTTCTTCATGCCAGTCCGGAAGACGGTGACTTCTTCTTTCTTCCACTCCGCCCATCTCCTCCGGAATTCCTCCGTATTATCCTGATGATACGTGGCTACTTGTTCTCCTTCACTCCTCATCCTAAACATGTTGGCGAGGTATTCGGCATCAATCGTGATCAGATGGCCGAAAACTGAAGTGGTGAACGACTTCCTGTCGTCAGCAATAACCGCCCTAGCATAGAACTCCGCAACCATATGAGGATGGAAAGTTCTGGGGGTCACCGTGAGGTACAGTCGTAGCTGTTCTCGGTCAATCATCTCCATCAGCTCCTCGCCGAAATGTTTCAGGGCCAATTTCTCATTCAAAAATTTCTCTTTTTGGACCTGAGCAGCCCTTATCTGTGCGTTAGAGAGTTGATGTCGGGTCGGCGGTCTATTCAGCTGAACCAGTCTGGCAAAAAGATGGCTATAATCAATATCCTCTATCTTTACAATGCCAGTATATGTTGGCATATGAGCTTCAGCGAGGGGTAAGTCGAGAGACTCTGAGGATGATGAAGTAGAGGGGCTATCAGCAGGAGGTTGCGAAGAAGACGCCATGACTTCAGAAAATATCAAAGGAAGTTGAAGGAATTTGAACAGATTTAGGGTTCTGAAAATATGAGGGATCGTAAAGGTTAACCCGATGAAGGAGATCGGGTATTTATACGAAGGGCCATGCAGGATTAAACGACCGAGATGAAGTCTCAGCAAGTAAGGATCGACGGTCATCAGCAGGCCCGCTTCCCTGTGGTGACGTGCGCGGTCTTGCTGACGGGCGCCACGACGTGGAGCTGACATGGCACACGCCGATTGGTGGCATCCAAGCGTCGGACTGCGCAGACACTGTGCGTATTAAATGTGGCATTAAATGCCGCATTAAATTCTGAGATACGCACACGCAAGAGGATTTGAACATTCCCGCCATTTCTGCGACAGCTGGCACGACTCTTGGACTTCAAGAGATCGTCAGTTGAGAGCTGGGACTCAACTGGTCATCAGTAATATAACTGGTCATCAGCAGGATATGCCAGTTGATCACTTCCCCCTGTCAGCATGGCCTCCTTACCAGTTGACAACTGGTACTTACGACTGGTTCCCGAGTACTTGGATAAATTGAGAGCTGGGACTCAATTTCATCAGTCGTAGGAAATTCGCCAGTTGTCTGCTGACAACTTGAAAGATTGAAAGAATTGAGAGCTTGGACTCAATTTTATTCCGCATTATCTTTTCTTCAAGAAATCCTCTCCTCATCATCGCTTGAAATTGGGAGCTGGGACCCAATTTCGCTTCAACTGATGGTTTGTGCTGGCTACTTCGGAATGAGAGTTGGGACTCATTTCCTTAGACAATTAAGGGATAAGTTCCGCCAGTAGGAACCATTAGTGAGCTTGAGATACCACTTAAATAAAAACAACTAAGAGCTTGGACTTGGTCGTAATCAGCGTCCTTCAGAAGATCAAGAACAGAATGAGAGCTGGGACTCATTCTTCCTCAACACTTGGGCTCGCATCAATCTCCAAAAGACCGAGTTTGATGCACAACTCCTTGAATCTTGCTTCTGGAAGGGGTTTGGTGAAGATGTCAGCCAGTTGATCTTCAGTTCTGATGTAGTCCACGCTGACATACTTCTTCTCGACATGATCACGTATGAAGTGATGTCGAATATCTATGTGCTTGGTTCTAGAATGATGAACCGGATTCTTCGTGATGCACATAGCACTGTTGTTGTCGCAATAGATGGGAACACAGCCAGTGTCCACTTCATAATCCTCCAGTTGTTGCTTGATCCAAATAATTTGAGCACAGCAACTGGCAGCGGCAACATATTCAGCTTCAGTGGTAGATGTAGCAACTGAGTGCTGCTTCTTGCTAAACCAACTGATTAGCTTGTGTCCTAGAAATTGACACGTACCACTGGTACTCTTTCGATCTATACGGCATCCAGCAAAATCTGAATCTGAATATCCAATGAGTGTAAGCTCATCATTTTTGGGATACTATATTCCAAGAGATTCAGTCCCCTTCAGATATTTCACTATCCTTTTGGCAGCTTCCATGTGAGACCTTTTCGGATTGGCTTGAAATCTGGCACACACTCCGACTGAGTACGAGATGTCGGGTCTGCTGGCTGTGAGATAGAGAAGTGATCCAATAATTCCTCGGTAAACGGTAGGATCAACTGATTCACCTTGTTCATCGAGAAATATCTGACAGCTGGTGCTCATTGGTATCCTTAGGGACTTAGTTTTCTCTGGGCAATATTTCTGGATTAAGTCCTTGGTATACTTCCGTTGACTGATGAAAATCCCATCAGTTGACTGCTGGACCTGGAGTCCTAGGAAGTATGTTAATTTGCCCATCATACTCATTTGAAATGACGTCTGCATCAGTTGAGAAAACTTCTCGTAGAGAGATATATTCCTTGATCCGAATATGATGTCATCAACATAGATCTGCACCATTAGCATGTCACCTCCATCCTTGAGAAGGAAGAGAGTCCTATCAATCTTCCCTTTCCGAAATCCATTGCTGATAAGGAATTGTGACAGCGTTTCGTACCAAGCCCTGGGCGCCTGTTTCAATCCATACAGGGCCTTTCTCAGCTTGTACACTTTGGTGCCTATCTCAAAGCCTGGAGGTTGCTCGACATAAACCTCCTCCTTTAGCTCGCCATTCAAGAAGGCGCTCTTCACGTCCATCTGGAATACTGTGAATCCGTGATACGCTGCATACGCAAGGAACAACCGTATCGCCTCCATTCTTGCAACCGGTGCGAAGGTCTCATCAAAGTCGATGCCTTCACACTGCCTGTAACCTTTGGCGACTAAACGAGCTTTGTTTCTGACCACGGTGCCATTCTCATCTCGCTTGTTCTTGAAGACCCACTTGGTGCCAATCACTGACTGGTGTGATGGTCTCTCCACCAAGTCCCAAACATTATTGTGAGTGAATTCAGCAAGCTCTTCTTGCATGGCATTAATCCAATCAGCAGATTCTAGTGCAACTCCTATGGAAGTAGGTTCCATTTGAGAAATAAAACAACTTAGGAGCGCACTGCCGTGGCGAGTCTGGACAGAACCTTCTGGATCACCGAGAATAGCATCGGATGGGTGATCCCTCAGCCATTTGGGAGGACCAGCGACTGCTGGTGCCGGCTGTGAAATAGGTTCTTCTGTCCTGATGACTGGAGCTTCCACATTTTCACCAGTCGGAGCTGGAACTGCAACTGGCGGTTGACCTTCACCAGTTGGAACTTCTTCATCAGCTTCACTGTCTGACTGACCTCCTGAACCTTCACCAACGATGTCAGTATCAGCTGGTACCACCATTCCAGCTGGTTCATCGTTGTCTTCTGGCTCAAAGATTCCAGTCGGAATTCCCCCTTGATTTTTGCTAGATCCACTCAGGGAGATTGAGTGTAAGGTCTCAGCAAGGTCATTTGCATCACCGACCCTCCCGGTTTGCTGATGGGCAACCGAGGGAACTGGTTGTGAAGATGATCCAGTCATAGGTCTAGTCGAACCAGTTGGTTGAGTATCGGAAGAATTCCTGCCCAACTGATCAACGACATCATTGACCTCAGGAACATCTTCAGCCAGTTGTCGTAAGGTCCTGCGCACTAAAGTAGCTTCATCAAAAACAACATTGCATGTTATTTCCACAAGTTTGGTGGTCTTGTTAAATACTCTATAGCCCTTGTGAGAGGGATGTCCATATCCGACAAAGACACCCTCATCAGCCTTAGGCGAAAAAGCATTTAACTTTGACTTGCCATTATTATGGATATAACATGGTAAACCGAAAGCACGGAGATGAGCTATAGAAGGCTTACGACCATAATATACTTCGTAGGGAGTTTTCTGGAGTCTGTCGTTGATCCCGCTTCTATTCTGAGTGTAGCAGGCCGTCACCAACGCTTCTCCCCAGAAACTCTGTCCTAAGCCGGACTCTGCCAGCATGGACCGGACCGCTTCTTTCAGCGTCATGTTCCTACGTTCTGCCAGTCCATTTTGCTGCGGTTGCCTAGGTGTAGATCTTTCATGTTTGATACCAGCTTCCGCGCTAAAATCCATCAGCAGACTGTTGCAGAATTCAGTCCCATTGTCCGAACGTATCCGCTTCACCACAGCTTCTCTCTGTTTCTGAGCTTGGATGATCAACTCTGGAAGAATGATCTTCACCTCATCCTTGGTTCTGAGAGGCTTTACCCATGTGTAGCGCGAGTAGTCATCGACTACCACCAGCGAATATCGTCGTCCTCCAATGGTTTGAGGTGCTACTGGTCCAAAAAGATCCATATGTAGCAGTTCGAGTACCTGACTGGTACTGGGGCAGACTGGCGACTGGTTCTTGAAGGACTTCTTAGTTTGTTTGCCTTGCTGGCAAGCCTTGCAAATTCCTTCCTTCTTGAACCCGCCCTTGGGAAGACCATCTACAAGATCATGCTTAGTCAGATAGTTAATAGTTTTGAAATTCAGATGACTTAACCTTTTTGTGCCACAGCCAGTTTGTTTCCATGGAACTGGTGGCCACGAAGCATGAGTCAGTCTTCCCGCTATGCCAGTCGACGACATAAAGTCCTCCTTTGCGAACACCTCTCAGCTTGGTCTCGCCAGATTCCTTGTCTTTGATCTGGCACTCTGATTTCTCAAAGGTAACTGTGTACCCGTAGTCGCACAGCTGACTGATGCTCAGGAGGTTGTGCTTGAGGTTGGTGACAAGGGATACATTTATGATTCTGACATCGTCCTTCTCGATGCAGCCCTTGCTGATAACTCTGCCTTTTGAGTTATCACCGAATATGACTGGAGGTCCTTTGACCTTGGTAAGATCTGAAAATATAAATTCTTCACCAGTCATGTGAGCGGAGCAACCACTGTCTATGATCCACTCGCTCGATCTATGAAGCTGTGTCGTATGATCCTGTACCCGCAAGAAAGAAATGAGATTCATTTAGGTCCCCGAACTTCTGCGGGTCCTGCAGGGTTAGATCGCTGGATAATTCCTTTCGGAATCCAGACTTGGGTGATATTTAGCTTGGTTTTATCCTTGCAGACATCATTAACAGCCTTTCCCTTCCTTTTGAAATAATGAATGCGTTTGGTTTGGGAAGGTGAGGTTGTGTGTGTATCTCCCTTGGAAGTGCGCTTCCGCTGGGAGCTTCGGAAATGCTTTTCTGGTACATTGTGTTGCCTTGGTGGTCCCTGAGGGCATGGACCACCACGGTTAGCATTCATAGCCCTTTGTGAAAACTTTTGATTGGGCTCGTGCCTCTGATAGGTGTTCCTCCTATCAGGTATTGTCCTTCTCTCAGAATTTCTCTGGGATTGGGACCCCTTGTAAGTATGCTGGTGACTGGCATACTTAAGAGGTTGTGCGTGGAATCCCTTGACAGCTGGTGCTGGCTGTCGGATCCCACTGGCAGCTGACGCTGACTTCCTTGCCTTAGAATATTTCGGCTTAGTCTGCGTCCTTGGGTGTGCTGGCGTCCTGTCAGCAGAGGATCTTGCCAGTTGAGGATTTTGTCGTGATGACTCACCTATGTATCTGGACTTATGGTTCCTATGCTGATTACCCATTCGGGACTGACTGGTATTACCAGCTGGTGCTGATGCACTTGCCAGTTTGCCCTTACCCTTACTAGTAGTGATTTGTTCGGGCTGGTTTATGCTCAAATCCTTTGTAAATCCCAACCCGGACTTATCAGAAGGCTTTCTCCAATGACTTAGAGCTGCTTCCAAGTCTTTTGAGCCTTTATTTAGAAAATTTATTCTATTTTCTTGCTCCAGAACGAGATTGTGAAAGTTATCTCGCTCAGTTTTTGCAATTTGAAAATCTTGGAGCAACTCAAAGTGAGTCTTTTTCAAAGTGGCTAGCTCTTCACTGATTGACCTCGATTTTTCAATTTCCTTGGTCAAAACAGAAATTTGATCTTTCAGCGAAGCATTTTCGCCAGCCAAGACATTCTTTATTTCATAAAATTTTAAAAATTCTTGTTGAAGAATGTCTATTGTGACAGCTTCTGAGTCGGAGCAACGCGACTCAGAATCGTCTAAAATGTGAGAAGACATGATATGCATTGGGGGAGCTGATGATTGTACCTGATCATCAGCTGCAAGTGCCTCTTCACTGTCAGCACTTCCTTCAGCTGATTCTTCTCCGAAGGCTGCCATAAGTGCCAGTAGAGCTTCCTCTTCTGACTCTTCATCTAACTCATACTCTCCGTCGTCATGGTCAGGAATGTCAGGAACTTCTGTCCTGGTCAGCATGGCCTTGGCAATGGCCTTGGATGCTCGCTCTTCAAAGAGCTTCTTCAGCCTTTCCCGCTCATCTTTATCCACCTGTGGACATTCAAATTTAAGATGATCAGGGGATTGGCACTGATAGCAAGCACGGGGAGCTCTCTTGATGAATTTTCCATCAGATGAGCTTAGAGATACTCCCTGTTTCGACTTGGCTTTCTCCAGGAGAACGGCCAGTCTCTTCATCTGTTGCTCAAGGTCAGCGATAGAGCTCTCGCTGTCTTTTGAGTTAGATCCCGATGTGGCTGGGATCTCTTTCTTCTGGTTGTGCTGGGCAGCAGGTCTGTCAGCATGGAAGGGCTTCTTGTGCTTCCATTTGAAGTCCTTCTTGACGAAGTAAGCTTCGTCTTGAGCTTTGATGCTGGGGGATCCCATGTTCCGGATGGCCTAATTCTTGTTTACCATCTGGATATCCCACTCGTGTGCCTGCAGTTGAGCAAATAACTCCTTGGGAGTCATCTTGGACAAGTCCTTCTCCTTCAGAGCTGTGGTCTTCACGAACCAGTCCTCCTTGGGCATCTTGGACAGGATCTTGGCATTAAGATCTTCATTTGAGCACTTCCTGTCCAGTGACTTTAGCTCGCTGACGATGGCGTTGAATCTCGCCTCCATCTCCTTGATGGTTTCTCCAGGCAGCATCTGGAAGGACTCGTACTTGTCCACTGCAACCTGCAATTTGTTGCGTTTCATTTGATCAGTTTCTTGACATAGACTATCAAGGTAATCCCATACTCCCTTGGCATTGTCAAACTGGAGGGCTTCCTCCATCAGCGACTCTGGAAGAGAAGCCAGGATCAACTCGTGAGCAATGGAATCCAACTGATTCCGCTTCCTGTCCTCGGCGTTCCATTCGTCTTGAGGCTTTGGGATCACAGCAGCTGGACGATCTCCTAGCTGGTGCTGTATCATGGTGATCTCGATTGGCCCTTTCTCCAGCACATCTTTCATTTCCGGATGGATGCTCTTCAGAGAAATGAGTGACCTCTTTCGCCATATGTCATGCTTCTCAGGCTTGTAGTCGAGTAGCTTTGGAGTATTCATCTTCGTGTACCTGAGCTAATCAACAGACAAACAAAGGAGTGCAAGGAAACGTGGATCTCGGTCCTAAGCGACTCAGAAACAATCGGTCTATAAGAACCTGGCTCTGATACCACTTGTTGGTCCCGGTTTTTCAGAGTTTTAACGTTAGCAGCGGAAATAATGAAAGAGTAAACGCTTTCTTGCACTTGCTGGTTAACCAACTGACTGGGACCTGTCAGCTGGTGATTCAAAACTTAGAATAATTTAGCCAAGTTTGCACAGTTATCAGTTTTCAGAGTATACACCAGCACTTGGGTGCTGGGTTTTAAATCAGAATGTAATGCAGAAAACTGATAAAGACAAATGATTTATAGTGGTTCGATCAACTGATCTACGTCCACTCTCCAGTCGTAGCACTGGAAATTCACTAAGAGTAATCAGGTACAAGAGTCCTACGATCTATCTCTAGCTGGTGAATGCCTCATCCACCAGTTCACTAGATCAACCGCTCCCGGCCTTGTTTCCTTCTTCAACTCTGATCAGCTGGTGGAGTGCGAGCACGTCACTTCAACCTCCACAGCTTCACTGGGTGTTTAGTTCTCCCAAGAACGTATCTTCTCAATACGGCAAACTGCCCGTGATAACTCAAGTGCTGGCTGGCACAAGAGCTGCTGTGAACTTCCTCGGAAGAGAAAGAGCACCAAAGAGATCAGTAACTTACAAGCTGGAAGCTTGAAGTCTCGTGTTTGAATAAATCAACACACGGTAAGCTTTAAGAAAAGCCTTGAAAGTGTTTTGCTTGCTTGCAATAAAGTTTCAGACTTTCGGTAGTTGAGCGAGGGAGAAGAGTATTGAATGTCAGGAAGCAAGCGTCTTAAATGTTGATGGTTCCGACCTATTTATAGACGCGGGATCCCATTCAAATCTCCTAGCCGTTTGGACACATCCGGAAAAGGTCTCTGTCCTCGCATGTCCTTCTGACGGCAGCAGGTATATTTTTCCGGAAAGTGCCATACTTTTGTCCGCTTTATCTGACATTGATCTCTTTATGTCAGAACGGCACTATTCGTCAGTACGAGGAATCGAGACTGGTGTCTTGTAACTGATGGACTTTAAGGTATCCTCCTTAAAGTCATACTCTGTCAGTTAATTCCTCGACGAATCTTCTTTTTATCTCTAAGACTCTGGGAGAGAGAATCTGGAATTCTGCTGGTAACATCCGACTGGTAGATCATTCTGGTGATCTTGTGCTGGCAGTCTCTGCTGGTGACTTGCACTGGTACAATCTAAGTCTACCAATATGTCTGATGTTAACTCTTGGAATCTCCCATGACTGGTGGCTTCACCGCTGGTGAATAGTGTCAGTGAGAACACGTATTCTGCTGGTAGGATTTGTCAGCCGCCTGCTGGTGAAATCCTTCCCAACTGGTGAACAGTAACCAGTCATTAGCTCTTCTCATGCTGGTGAACAGTGTCAGCACGAGTCTTTGTCAGCCGCCACCTGATGAAACTTTTCCCAACTGGTGAACAGTAACAAGTGGTAAGCATTTCTCATGCTGGTGAACAGTGTCAGCATGAGTCTTGATCAGCTGCGACTTACAACTCAAAAAGACCTAAACAGGACTTTACATTTGAGAACTAGAGCTATCTAGAGACAACTGACGCTGGTAGGACTTAGGATTTGATCCACCAAAACTAAGATCTATACAAGTAGCTACTGAGGGAGGGAAACTTAGACAAATTTCCCAACAAGATTACTCACCACAAAATTTGAAAATCTCAGGATGTTGGAAGAAGAAACTATTTCCTCTTACTATGAGAAGATGGCATCCATGGCGAATGAAGCAAATGCTCTAGGTGAACCGATTAGCAATGAGAGACAAGTTAGCAGGATGTTAAGGTCGCTGCCAGAAAAGTTCAACATCAAGGTGTCAGCTATTGAAGAAGCAAGAGATGTTGCAACCTTGGAGATTACTGAACTGGTAAGTATTCTAACTACTTTTGAGCTAAATCTAATGGAACAGAAATGAGGATACAAGACCAAAGGTGTAGCCCTACACGCTGGAAAATATGGATCTGAAGCATCACAAAGTACAACAAAGTCAAACATTCTAGAAGAGGAATCAGATGAGGATCTACTTAATGAAGATAATCCAAATCTTGTTTTACTAACTAAAAAGTTTAACAAGCTTGTTAGATCTCTCAAGAAAGATAGAAGGAGTTCTGTATCGTCATCTCCCTCAAACTTCTCAAACAGCTCTTCAAGTTCCACAAGGAGAGGAAGTGAAGATATATCAAGGAAAGGTAAGAATTCTCTCACAGAAAAGTCTAACATCGACACTGTAAAGTGCCATGGTTGTTCAGGTGTCGGACATTATGCCAACGAGTGTCCAACAGTACTTAGACAGAGAAAGCTCAACTTTAACACAACTCTCAGTGAAGAGTCAGAATCAGACGATGAAGAGCTGGATCAAGCAATGTTACATGTGAAAATTGAAGAATATGCTGAAGCTGAAGAACATATGGACAGTGATGAAGAGGTTCAAGAAGTTCAAAACTCTAAAGAAGAAGAAGAAGAAGAAGAAGAAGAAGGAGGTGGAGGAGGAGGAAGCGACATTGTGTCAAACTCTAACACCCTTCAAATAGAGAACTCTACAAACTGGTACATTGATACTGATTTTAAACATTCTGTTGTTGAACATTCTTCTTATGACAGGAATCAGGAATATCAGACTTATCAGACCACACCTAAAGAGATGGAGAATATAAATCACTACTTCAACATAGTTGATAAACGGTGTGAAGATCAAAATGATGAGATATCAAAGCTGAAAGAAGAAAATTCATCCCTAAGGCGACAAATCTCTCGACTTGAGGCACTACTAACTCGTAGGGATCAAGAAGTGTGTTAAAAAGTAAGGTATGTGATGCTGACTCTGTGTTTGAAAAATTCAACAAAGGTAAAACCACACTTGATGAAATATTGTCTATTAAACCTTCTGATGGTAGTGGATTGGGTTATGAAAAGTTAAATCCTGCTGTGTTAGAGTCTGAGAAGAACATTATAAAATTTTCCAGAGCAAAGTCTAACATCACTGAGCAACATGTCAAAGATAAATCTAAGGTGTTTGTGTGTCATTACTGCAATAGACTTGGACATATAAAACGTTTCTGTAGATTTAGGATTGGTGATGAGTAAAGGAAAAATAATCAAAAAGGCCATAAAGAGGATAAAACATGTGTAGCCGTTTATACTTCTCTAAAGTCTAACATTGCAGGCAAATGATATTTTGATAGTGGATGCTCCAAGCATATGACAGGTGATAAGTCGTGTCTATCTAATTTTAAAGAAGTAAGTGGAGGAACAGTTACTTATGGTGGTGGTGCTAAAGGGAAGATCACTGGTAAAGGAACTTTGAATGTTCCAGATTTTTCTAAACTCAAACATGTGCTATATGTTGAAGGTCTGACTGCTAACCTAATTAGCATTAGTCAACTGTGTGATGATGGACTTACAGTCAAGTTTGACAAAGACACATGCGAGGTGTATGATGATAATAATAATTGTGTTATGTTTGGTAGTAGATCAACTGATAACTGTTATCAAGCTGATCAAGATGAAAAATGTTTTCTAACAAAACCTGATGAAGCTGAAATATGGCACCAGAAGATGGGACATGCACATGTTCGAAGTATTCAGAAACTTCTCAAGTATGATGCTGTGAAAGGAGTTCCACAACTAAAGTTCAACACTGACAAGGTTTGTGATTCATGTTTGAAAGGTAAGCAAACTCGTACTTCTCATCCCATATTGAGTATAACTAACACTAATGCTTGCTTTGAATTGCTGCATATGGACTTGATGGGTCCTATAGAAGTAGAAAGTGTTGGAGGAAAAAGGTATGTCTTGGTTTGTGTTGATGATTATTCTAGATTTATTTGGGTAGAATTCTTGAGGGAAAAGTCTGACACCTTTGAATTTTTCAGAAAGTTATATAGGCAACTTAGAAAACTTTATCATGCTGATGTTATACGTATTAGAACTGATCATGGAAGAGAATTTGAAAATGTTGAGCTTTCTAAATTTTGTGAAAGAAAGGTTATTACTCATGAATTCTCAGCCCCTAAAACTCCCCAACAAAATGGTGTTGCTGAAAGGAAAAACCGCACACTTCAAGAAATGGTAAGAGTCATGTTACGCTCTAAGCATCTTTCTAAGAAATTATGGGCTGAAGCAGTCAACACTGCTTGTCATTTAATCAATAGAGTTTATCTTAGACTCGGAACCAAGATGACACCCTATGAGATACTTAAAGGTAAAAAACCAAATCTGAAATACTTGCATGTTTTTGGTTGCATCTGTTATGCTTTGAATGATAGAGATTATCTAAACAAGCTTGATTCCAGGTGTAACAAGGCACTTTTTCTTGGATATTCCAGTAATAGTCAACCTTATCGCGTGTTTAACTTACAAACTAAAACTATCCAAGAATCTATCAATGTTGTCTTTGATGATGCAGGTACTTTACTTGATAAACAAGACCTGGAAGATACATCTCACCTCGTAGAGAAGGACGTGGAATCAGCAACTCAAACGAGTACAGATGTTAGAGAAACAAAAAGTCCAACATCTCCAGACTCTAACACTGACAAAGAGGATGACGATGTTAGACATGGATCAGACTCGGACAAGGAGGAAATTTCTGACACGCTGGTGTCAAACTCAGAAAAGAGGGAACCACCTCTTCACATCAAACGGAATCATCCTCCGTCTCAGGTCATTGGAAGTGTTCTTGAAGGAGTACAAACACGCAAGAAAGCCCCTGTCAATTACAAAGAGATGGTAAAAATGGTTTGTATGACTTCTAAGTTAAACATCTTCTATTCTAGTTGTTATCTATCTGAAATTGAACCTAAGAATGTTTCTGAAGCTTTAAAAGATGAGAATTGGATTTTATCTATGCAGGAAGAGTTAAATCAATTTGTTTCTAATGATGTTTGGACCTTAGTTCCTAGGCCTAAAGACAAAAACGTGATTGGAACTAGGTGGATCTTTAAAAATAAAACTGATGAGAATGGAAATGTTGTTAGGAATAAATCTAGGCTAGTTGCTCAAGGGTACACTCAAGTAGAAGGTATTGATTTCGATTAAATATTGAGTCGATCAACATTCAGGTGTTTTTCAGTTTTTGTTCTGCTTGCCTGATTCTTTATCATCGGTTGTGTGATATCCTTTTGTGTTAAAGATCTGATTAAAAATAATAATAATAAAAAACCCATGTTATAAGACGGTAGGCACAAGAGTGAGGCCTTAATGTCAACATATGGAGTATAAAACTCATGTTATAAGACGGTAGGCACAAGAGTGAGGCCTTAATGTCAAAACATTGAGTATGTTTGTCATGTACGATCGTCATTTCTCAAAGTACTGTAGATAGGATGTTACTAGGAACACTATCTATGTGGAACATGTTGAATGATTAGGTAATACATGCTGAATTTGTATGTCACAAGCTAAGTACTGGAGATAGGATGTTATTAGGAACACTATCTCTGTGGAACATGGCACATGACAATGTTCTTTATCAGATCATTTGTTTTATACGGGTATAACACTCTGATGTTAAAGTTTGAAGGCTTGCAGTTTCTGTTCGTTTCCTTAAAAAAAACAAAAAAAACAAAAAAAAGTGAAAAAGAAAGGGATCTTTAATCATTGTTGAGTACTTGGTGTCACAGTTTTTTCAGCAGTACAGGGGTGTTAAAGTTGGTGTTAAACTCAGTTTCCCTTTTCTTGATCAAGTGAACTTGGATGTTGTGTGGGCCGAATTTCTTGGTGTTGGATAAGGACTTTTCATGAAATCTTAAGCTTTTCTTTCCTACAATCATTCAGGGGGAGAAAATTTAATTTTTATGTTTGTATGAAAAGTCTAATATCTTTTATGGTACAGTCTAATATATTTTATGGTGCAGTTTAATATCTCACTGAGCAGGTCGAATAGAACTGAATTATAAGTGTTGAGTTGGAATGCTTACAGGAATGATAAGCTTAAGGGGGAGATTGAAGATGCAACATTTAACCTTCGCTGGTGTTAAAGTCGAAGCCATGTTTAACACGTAGTGTTAGACTGTCCTGCTGATTTAATCTTATCATTCCTTATTTATTCGTATTTATTTATTTTCGTATATTCAGTTTATTCTAAGATAGATATATATTTTATAAAGATTTAGGAACGAATAGATTTGACTTTTTGATATATTTGAATAGATTTACTTCATAATCTTTAGAGATAAATTCAAATATATTCATATCTTTCATATATATCTTTCACATATCTTTACCTAACTTCCTCTAATATTTGCAGTTGAGATATATATGCAAAGATACATATCTAGCACGAGGCTACACACATCTAAACCTATATAAAGGGTGCTGGGGTGCGAAGAAATATTGGACGACTTATTTTATTCTTCGAGATATCATTCAAGCAAGGCGTTCCCGTTTTCGTTCATTGTTCTAGTGCTTTCAACTCACGAAGATATTCAAGCCAAAGAAGGATCCTACCTCCGGAGAGTGAATCCAACGGTAGAGGAGTTTTTAGGGTTGAATTGTGTGTTCGTAAGTACGCTTTTCATAGTTGTAGTCTCTACTTCTATGTAAATTCAAAGTTCTTCGAGGGAGTGAATCGAGAAGGGTTTTGGATATTTATTATTTCGATTTTACTGTGTAAACTTCATTATTATAGTGAAATCTATTTTTGGCCGTGAGGCTCTCGCGAGTTTAGAAACCCTAGACTCGTGAAAAATAATTCTTTTTGTCTGCATTAAATTTCCGTTGCATGTTAAACTTCGTGTTAAACTTTGTTTAACATTACTCTGTTAGTCAGGCATATTGAATTCTGCAGAGTTGAACTCTTCAACACCTCGATGTTAATAGTAAACTCGGGCACTAAATTCTTTCAATAAGTACTTAGCCTCTGACATTATTTCTAAAAGTGCAGCGAGGATGGGAATTGCGGTGTAAAGAAGTCTTTCCTACATTTATACTCCTCCATAAGCAATTACTACATATAAAAGTTCATTAACATGTAATTTAGCATTAAATAAATATTTGATGCTAAATGCTTAGATGTGATACAACTTGAAGAATTTATCAATCGACTCCTTCTCCATGTCGATTAGCTTTAAGTTGAGTATGGCCTTTGCATTCTTTTGCCTCTTCTTGGCGGCCAATCCTCCTTCCCTGCAATGATCCATTCCGAGGAACATGAACTTAAACCTATAAGCCATATTATCCAGAATTGATGTGAATGATTCTGGCCTTAGTATTTCTTCTTTGACTGCTGGAGTTTCAATCGCCCACATCGTCTTGGCGATCCCTAGCAGACTCATCTCTAATAATCGGATGAATCCTGCTCTATCTAGGTCCAAAGTTCCTACTGCGATCCTCATAGCTGATGCCCATTTGTCTATCTCATTAAAGTTGATATCATGGAGATCTAGCATCAGACCATATGGATGAATTGGGTCTAAGCTTGTTTTTCCTAGAGGCATATCTCGGAACTTTGGGATCTATTTTTGCACCCTAGTTCCAATGAGATTGTGAATGTTTGGCCTCTCCATCCGATAATCTTCTCCCACATAGAAGTCATGCTCATTTTGCATCTCCGCAGCTTGTGGTTGAGGTTTCCACCTTGTCCCGGTGGTACTTGTTGTTGCATCTGCTGTTGCTGTTGGGCTTGATCTCCGCCTGGAAGTACTTGTTGTATAGGTGGGATTCATTGCCCTCCTAGAACGATTGCGTTTTCTGCAGCGTTCAACCTTAGATCCACTATGCTTAAATTAGCAAAGGATTCTACCAATTCTTGAAGATTTTCTAGTTGTATTCTATCGAAGGATGCCATTCTTTGATAGTTCTTAACAGCTGACAAAGCTTATCTTTCTCCGCCAGCTTTGGTTCTTCTATGGCTTTGGCTAAGATTTTTACTTTGCCAAAGTCGATCAGCTTTCTCCTACTAGAACTCGCTTGAGATTGTTATAGTGTTTGCATCCTTCTTGAATGTCTAACAATATATTAAACATTTCTTAAGATTTCTGCACAAATTTTCTCGCTCAAACCTGAATTCCATTGGTAGATGTGATACAACTTGAAGAATTTATCAATCGACTCCTTCTCCATGTCGATTAGCTTTAAGTTGAGTATAGCCTTTGCATTTTTTTGCCTCTTCTTGGCGGCCAATCCTCCTTACCAACAGTGATCTATTCCGAGGAACGTGAACTTAAACCTATAAGTCATTTTATCCACAATTGGTGTGAATGATTCTGGCCTTAGGATTTCTTCTTTGACTGTTGGAATTTCAATCGCCCACATCGTCTTGGCGATCCCTAGTAGATTCATCTCTAATAATCAGATGAATCCTGCTCTATCCAGGTTTGAAGTTCCTGCTGCAATCCTCATAGCTGATGCCCATTTGTCTATGGTTTTTTCTATCTCATTGAAGTTGATATCATCGAGATCTAGCATCAGACCATATGGATGAATTGGGTCTAAGCTTTTCTTTCCTAGAGGCGTATCTCGGAACTTTGGGATCTGTTTTCGTACCCTAGTTCTAATGAGATTATGAATTTTTGGCCTCTCCATCTGGTAATCTTCTCCCACATAGAAGTCCTGCTCATTTCGCATCTCCGCATCTTGTGGTTGAGGGTTTCCACCTTGTTCCGGTGGTACTTGTTGTTGCATCTGTTGTTGCTGTTGCATCTGCTGTTGGGCTTGATCTCCGCTTGGCGGTACTTGTTGTATGGGTGGGATTTGTTGCCCTCCTAGAACGGTTGCGTTTTCTGCAGGGTTCATTCTTAGATCCACCATGTTTAAATTGGCAAAGGATTCTGTCAATTCGTGTAGATCTTCTAGCTGTATTCTATCGAAGGATGTCATTCTTCGATAGTTCTTAACAGCTGACAAAGCTTATCTTTATCCATCAGCTTTGGTTCTTCTTTGGCTTTGGCTAGGATTTTTACTTTGCCAAAGTCGATCGGCTTTCTCCTACTAGAACTCGCTTGAGATTGTTCTAGTGTTTGTATCATTCTTTGAATGTCTAACAATATATTAAACATTTCTTCTTGTTGTACCGCAATTTTCCTTACTTTTTGTGGTACGCCGTACATGTTGTTGCCATAGTTTTGTACTATCTTTTGTATCTCCCTTAGATCCATTAAGAGTTTGGACGAGTCTTGCTCGATCTCTCTAAATCTAGGCATGATCTCCTAACACCTCTGTTCCATCATTGATGAGTTCGTTGATGTCCTTCTTGTTGGGCTTGGATATCTTCGTGATATTCTTGACATCTCTGAGTCTTTTGTGAACATCTATTTATGCCAAGTTGATATAAATTGATGTATCTTGCATCACACCAGCTATTAGTAATTCCCATAATGATGGTATAGTTTAATATAATCTCCCAGTAAATTAGCATTTCCTAGTAATCTAGTTTATTTGTTTGTACCATTTCCAGGATTTCCCTGAAAATTACGCATCTCGAACATTCGTTCGGATTCATTTTTCTATGTGTCTCCTCCTTTGGTTAGGATAATACTTATTACTAATAAATATAAATATTTCTTAAAATAAACATTTAGACTTTGATACCGTTTTGAAAGCACGGAATTAATTCAAGATAAATAGAGAAAAAATACATAGGAGGGTAGATTTGGAATTCCAACTCCCTTCAAACCTTGGTTAAAGCACTTTTGGTATCAGAGCCATTTTGAAAGCGCGGAATTAAATCAAGATAACTAGAGAAGAAATACATAGGAGGGTAGATTTGGAATTTCAACTTCATTCAAACCTTAGTCAAAGCACTTTGGCTATATCCTTTTTTATAAGAGTGGCTATATGTTGAACTACACTTAAAATTTTTGCTATTTTAAATTATTACTCAAAAAATTTTGGTATATTTTACCGACCCAGCCCTATGTTTGATGATACTTTTTATACAAACCTTACAAATGGATATACTTGATTTCATTATAGACGTAAAATATTATATATAAACATATATACATAATATTAAAAGTAATTTCAAAACTAGCATATGTAATGTAAATAACATAGTCAATAATAATAATAATTGAAATGAAAGTTTTGAAATCTGTATTCAATAGGTATTAGCCTTCATATTAAACAATAAAAAATTCAATTAATTAAATGATTTTAGAAAATATTTTTATATTATAGATAATAAACTTTTTATAAATGGTAAGAGTTGGTGATTTTATTTTGGACTAAAATTAGAGCATTTCGGCTATAT
This sequence comes from Plectranthus barbatus, assembly GCA_026898455.1. Taxonomy (NCBI): domain Eukaryota; kingdom Viridiplantae; phylum Streptophyta; class Magnoliopsida; order Lamiales; family Lamiaceae; genus Plectranthus; species Plectranthus barbatus. The sequence goes on along the minus strand of JAPKLW010001075.1, from coordinate 152,545 downwards.
ATAATATATCTTTAAAGTAGAAATTTATTAAATTATATTTATCCGATAGAGAATATCTTCTAAGAATAAAATTCCTAATTATAGAAAATGAGTTATTGCAATATCTTAAATATAATGTTACTATGCATAATTATGTAGTGCAAACCTTCATGGAATATTTAATGACACCATAAAGACATAAATAAATATTTAACTGTCAGGAATCACTATGGGTATGAGTTTGATAGTAGAGGGAATGGGTATGGATTTGATTTTTGGGAATCATTCTGAATTCTGATGTTTGGTTTACTAGATGGGTTTTGGAATCATTTTTCAATTCTTATAATTTATTTTTTAAGTTTATAGGTTTATAATATAATTAAATTGTTATACAAATAATAATTAATTTAACAATAAAAATAACAAAATAAAATCATATTAAAACAAATAAATAATCTATTTAGCTTCTTATTTGTTTTATAAAATATAAAATTAAGATACAAAATAAATAATTGATTTTATAATAATAATAATATTATTATAATATATTGAAAAGAATAATATATAATTATAATAACATATAATATTATAAATAATATAATTATAAAAAACATTAAAAAAAAGAAAAAGTAAATAAATCAGAAAATAATTATAAATAAAATGAATTAAAAAATAAGAAATAAATGATTAATTTAATAATAAAAAAGAAAATATAATCATATTATAATAAATAAATAATATATTTATATTCTTATTTATTTTAGAAAATATAAAATTAAGATAAAAATAAATTATTAATATAATAATATATTAAAAAGAATAATATATAATATTATAAAATAAAATAATTATCAAAATATTTTAGATTAATATTATAAAAATAAATAAATAAAAAAATAATTATAAAATAATATGAAATAAATAATTTTGGTAATGATATATGGGAATGAAAATGAAACCCACCATTTTGGAGGGTTTTGGTGATTCCCAAGTATTTGGGAATCATTCCCATTTTTTCATTCTCATACCCTTTAATCAAACAGTGGGTTTCAGAATCATTCCATTAAACCCACCAATCAAACGCCCCCTTAATTTCATCCCTAAAATTATGTAATTTTTTTCATTTAAACTTATGTTCCACACTATAAATTAGTACACTGATTTGATCAAAACTATAACAATTGATTCAAGCTTTCGGCTATTGAAAATAATTGATTTACAAGGTATCATTTTTGCCTCATTAGTTTTTTCTTTTTTTTTTTTGGACAAATTGAACATATTCATTAGTTAATTAATATTTTTGTTATTCACCATAATTTCAGATTTAGGCTATTAAAAATATGAGATTATGAATACCATATTTGATCTATCTGTTTCAATTTTTTGTAAATGATTGTTTGTCATTGATTTTAAATAAGTTTCGTGCGATTATTGTATATTTAATATATATTTTTTTTATTATTTGTAGATGATTTATGGGAGAAAATTCAATAGCAGAGAAGAATTTTAGTCCAAACCATAAGCCACAAAATTGATAATAAATGATGTTGTACATCCATGACGATGATTTTATTTTTTCTAGCTACAAAATCACCAGTATTGTATCATAATGGATATAATTGAGTGTGTATTATAGCAAGAAAATTTTAGTGTATTTGAATTAAGAATGTCCGTGTTGTAACATAAAATTATAGTTTCATATATTATATGTGGAATTTATATTTTGAAGATCTAATTAGTTAATTATATCTTTATTTTTGTATATATTAAATAATTAATCTCATTACGGATTGATATTTTATCATTCCACTAATTTTGTTTTATGACATTATTAATTTCAATTGATAAATTAGTAACTTAAAATTTTCATTATTTTCTCATTTTATGTTAGGTTAATTATTTATTTCACTTATATGCTAAAAATATGTTAATTTATATTTCGCAAAAATAGTAATAATGTTTATAATATTAATGTATACAAATTAAACATAATGTTAAAAAATAAAAGTAGTATTTCATATTAGCCAAAAACTGAAATACAATTTATTTATATGATTAACTGACTTTGTATGTAAACAAGAGATATTAAAAATATTAATCTTTTATATTTTATCATAAGATTAAGTGTTTGACTATGTGTGTACACATAGTAAATTATTTTTTGTTTTATTATATTTTTAATAAATATACTATAGTGATTATATAAATTTATAGTTATATATATTAATAAAATGGTAATTAATGAATCTTATAGTTTTAAAATTATTTATTATTAAATAATAATTATTTTTTTAGAGATACTATAGTTATTTTTTTAAAATTTAAGTTTGTGACGCTTACGTAAATCCTTATTATATTTTTTATGGAATTAAAAATATATTATGACCTCATATTATTATGTACATGAAATATTCATAATTGATAGAGTGATGGTGTAAAAATGAATTCATTTTTTAAGGTATGTAAGAATGATGAAGATGGACATATTGAAAATGCATATACACGTTTCTCTTTATATATCGCTCCAATTTATCATTTCATATAAATGATGTGGTATGGTTCCATGTTACGCCGAGATTTGAAAGAAAAAATAATTGAGATAACTTTTAGAAAGTTTTTCTTGAAAATTCTAAATGATTATCCAAAAAACTGTGTAAAGCTATTTTATATAATGCCTCAAATTTATGGAGAAGCTGAAAAGTAGTATTTTTAACGGAAGGGATTAATGTGCAAGAAATAATTTGAAACTCATTAATAATGGGTAGATTTTGTGGAGGAAGAAACATAATTGAAGTAGCAACAATAAAACCGAAGTTGAGTGAAACATGGGTGAGACCCATGGGCAGAACAAATAAGATAAATTGTGATGTTGCTTTGCTAGGAACTAATATGATTAGAGTTGATTTCATTATGAGAAATGAACATTGCAAAGTGAAACTTGTGTGAAAATGAAACTATAATGCATAAGGTATAAGCACATTACTTAGGTCTCACCATGAGATATATTTTTTTAATGGAAAAACAATATGGTGTAAATGCACAAATGATTGAGAGCGACAACACCACATTCATAGCTACAGTGAATGGTTGTGCGAAGACATATGAGTACTGAAATATTCTGGTTGGAGATATTCGAGATATCACAAAGGAAATTGAATGCACCCATTTTGAATTTATACCAAAAAAAAGAAAAGAAAATCAAGTGGTGCATAATGCAAAGAAAGGTCCAAAATTTAATTTTTTTATAAACCCTAGAACATTTACTCATTTTCTGGCAGCAAATGTAGCTACATGGTCCTATATTTTTGGCTGATCTTTGTTGTAATAGTTGAAATTTTTGAATGAAAATCATGATTTTTTCTAAAAAGAATAAAGAAAACTGTAGAGGATAGTTATGCATACTGCATACACAACAACGAACTTTATGTGTATAAATATGAGAAAAATAGTAGTGAGGTCAATGTACATATGAAAAATATGAGAGATCATAGATAGAACTATAAATATCCCTGATTTTAATAGTACAATGAATAAAAGTTTTGTCTATGATCTATTAATTTCAGTGTTCGAGTTATTTAAATACATTTATTTATGTTGTATATATGCTATCATACAAGTTTATAATTTATTATTTTAATGCTAATAATCAAATTTCCACGCATCGCGTGGGTGCAATACTAGTGTTTTCAAATGATGTCTACCGACAAATAAGGATCCGTAATTTCTTTTAAAAAGGGAAAAGGATTTATATATATATATATATATATATATATATATATAAGGGTGCGATCTAGGCTGAACAAGGTTCTGTGAATGAACAGAGACCAAGATCTAACCGCACATTCATGAGATCAACGTCCATAATTCTTCCATGTCGTGTATCATTTTTTTTAATAACATATATCATCATAAGGTTATAAATGTCCAAAACCAATAAATTCAAATCTAATAAAATCTTTAAGCGAATTTTAAGGGATCAGTTTCCCACAAAAATAGATACACGATCTATTTCAATTTATAACTTTCTAGAGAATTTATGGAGTATCATTAATTGTCCAAACCTACCAAAATCTAGTAGTTGAAGCGTTAGTTTAGTAAAGTTTCAAGAAAGTAGTCGCCGACAAACAACTCCATTTCGACGAAATTGCAAAGCCGCATTCAATCGGTAAGTTTATTTTCGTTTTTTTGTTTTGCTATTTTGTTTCATCATTTTTTGATTTACTAAATTGCAAAGAATCGATGTGATGAACTGACACATTTGCGTCTTTTAATTCTAGGGTTCATGCGTCAAATTTACCCGGAAAAATTAAGGCGTTGCTGAAATGGCTTCGATCGAAAAAACTACGACGGTGGTTTCACTTTCAGGTTAGTTTTTTGTTCTCAAATTTTTTTCCGAATGAAAAATTGGTATGGCACTATGTGTAGCAATGTTGTTCTAAGTTTGGTAATTTCTTTGAAGTTCACGAAGAACACAAAGCGCGGGTTAGTCTAAATTTAAATTGGATGTTGGTGTACGTATGGTTTGTAGCATTATTTGGTTGATAATCAAGTGATTTTGTTGTTTTGTAATTATAAGCATACTGACAAAGGAAAGCTTAATGTGTTAACAGTTGATTCTATTTAAACGATTAAATATTTGTCATTGTTTTATTATAAATGTATCCTTATTCGAGTTTATTGTTTATCATTAATTTTTTCCAAAAAACAGAGTCAGTTTATTTATGAATAAATAGTTGTCATTGTTTTATTATAAATGTATCATTATTCGAGTTTATTGTTTATCATTATTTTTTTTTCAAAAGCAGAGTCAATTTATTTGTGAATAAATAGTTGTCATTACTTTATTATAAATTTATCATTATTCGAGTTTTATGTTTATCATTAATTTTTTTTTGCAAATGCAGAGTCAATTAATTTACGAATAAAATATTTGTCATTGTTTGAAAATGAATTTATCATTATTCGAGTATATTGTTTATCATTAATTTTTTTTTTTAAAAACAGAGTAGTTGATGCTTGTATTATTATTGAATGTAGGACATAAACGTGGTAGATCATCAGACGATGATGATGATTTCATTGACGAACCACATCAACCTGTGAAAACTACAGCTAAACAGCCTAGGCGTAAAAAGGAAAAAACAAACTCAGACAGAGAGTTGTTTGCGAAGAGGAGTCCAGAAGTGTTGGTAAAAAAAATGCAGACATTAAATGAGAAACAAACTAGAGCAGTAAACAAAATGGGATTTGTGAGTGTTCCTTTTGATGTTTACGACTTTAATAGTTAGCAATGTTTGGCACAATATACACTGATTCTTTTGTTTGGTCGTTGGAATATAAATTTGTGCTGACAACTTTTGCAAATTTTAATGTATCACATACCTTGAACAACTTTTTTTTTTTGTACTTGGAATATAAATTTTTGCTGACAGCAATGAAGAATATATTTATGATTACACCCTCAATATGCAACATTGAAATGAATGTAGGAATTTAAGATTGTATAGGTAATAACTGGTAAACTGTTGAAATAACAGAATTAATGACATTATTATAAAAAAGTGAAGATAAAACAAAATAAAATAAATGATATTAGAATTCAAAATTATTATCATAAATGATATTAATTGAAATGTTGCGTAATAAAAAAAAATAGTAGTACCTTTCCCATTTAATTTATTTAATATATCTATTATAAATGATACACTCAAAAACAAAAGTTTATAATCATTAAAACTTGTGTCCTGATAATCTAGGATAAATTAGACCATAAATAATTATATGATTAGTGTTAAAAATAATTGACTGCACCAAATTAGAATTAATGATAAAAAAAACTATAAATGATGATACAACATACGAAAAAAAATGATATAATAAAGTTACACAATTTTTTAGAACTTCAAAAAAAGATGAACACCATAAAATTTAAAGAAACCCACGAAGAAGCACTAAATGAACGATTTTGCATTCAAAAACTACATGAAAAACATAAAAAACATAAATAAGTATTTAAAGAAAAAGAAATAAACAACAAATTTATTCAGTATCTAATAATAAAAGCGACAATTTATATAAAAAAGAAAAACGAACAATGATTACTCCATAATCTTCGCACGGTCAGACTAATCCTTCTTCTGTTGCACTTCTTTTACTTTGTCACAATTCCTAGAATCATGATTCACCAACTTGTGACACTTTTTACACATTCTCAACGGTTTTTCCAAATCTCTCTTTATCTTCTCAATTCGAGAAATGATACGACTACCACTACCTTTGGTTTTGACGACATTAGGAGGGTGAACTACAATATCTTTAGTTTTCTCCTGTCCATAAAGCTCTTGCGAAATCCTCTTTTCTGTGACAAAGAAGACCCAATGTTTTCTACAACACCTAAAGAATGTTCTACGTCCTGCAAAGTTGAAAGCAAACTAGACAACTTCTCAGTGTCGCCATCTAACCTATGCACCAATCCAAAAAACTCAGAATACACTTTATTTTTTATCTTCTGCTTGTCAATAACATTACCAGAACCCTGAGAATAAACCATATCTTCTTGATGAACAGGTTTCACAAGTGAGCTTTTCAACCATCTTCCAACAATGTACTTGTCTGGTATAGTGGTTATCTCTTTGTTCCTCAAAACAAAAAAGACATGTCTACACAACAATTCAATTCGCGTAAACATCTTGCAGTCACACGAATATGTATCAGAATCAGACTCATACTAAGACCAACAATTCTGCAGTATAAGGAAGCATCAACCAGCTCAACTTGAACATCCTTAAAAACAGAATCAGTATATACTTGCAGCATGTTTCTCAATGGGCACACCACATGCCATAACAGATACTGTATTCTGATCCATAAAGTCCATTTTACAAGCTTGATTACGCTGAGACTCAAGTGCATGATTAAAACCCATAATGAACTCTATGAGGTTGGCACGAGATTTGGTATACCTCTTGAAAAAATTATTTTCGGACTCAGAAATAGACGTAGTCCTCATCACCCCTCCTAGGTTAAAATCTCGAAAATAAGCAGGAACCCAAAAAGATCTGTGCTTGTACATTACCTTAAACCAATCCAAGTCTGTAATTCCATAGGTTGTCATAATGCCAAGCCATTGCTCTTCAAACTCTTCAGGCTCAATTAGATCTGACCATACACAGGACTTGAGCCACCTCCTAAACTCGTCATTAGAATGCAAATCCTTAGAAACCTTTTCTGATAACTTTATCATGATATGCCACATGCACCACCTATGTCTTGTTTCCGGCAAAACACGTTCAATAGCTACTTTCATTCCCAGATCTTGATCAGTTATGATCATTTTAGGAGCACGTCCCATGCAATCGATAAACTTCTTGAACAACCAGCTAAAAGAGTCAGCATCCTCCTTAGACAATAAACCCGATGCAAACGTAACAGGCTTGCCATGGTTATCCTTTCCAGTGAAAGGTGCAAATATCATGCAGTACCTACAAACATTAAAAAGATTAAAAATAATAGATTTCAAGCATAAATATAAATATTTTAGAAATACATTTTTGAATTAATGATAAACAAAACCCACAATAATGATATATTGATAAGCAAATAATGATACAAACTAATCTAAAATGTGCTTAAAAATTAATAAAATATTAGTAACAATATAAAACAAGACAAAAACATATATGTAAAACTGAAAAAAAAAATTAAAAAAAACAAATAATGAAAACAATACAAATATACTCACTTGTTAGTTGAATATGTCGTATCGAACGCAACAACATCTCCATAAGTCTGATAGTTACTCTGAGAAATGTCATCGCACCAGAACAACCTTTTCAATTTATCTTCATTATCAACTTCATAATGATATTCAAACGAGTTACAAATTTCCTTTTTCATACGCATCTCGTTCAAAAGCATTTGAGCATCTGACCCCTCAACATAGGCTTTCATATCTCTAGTGAAATTCCTAACTTCGACAACTGTACATCCGACATTATCAAACCCACCAAAGAACTCATTAAGAAGCTTGTATGTAAGAGTGGGACCAATAGTAGCCTTCACACAACCAAATTATTGATAAACAATAAGAGTAATAATGAGCTCGTAGATATAAATATCATAATCATTCATTAACAAAACTTAAACCTTAAAAATATGTTTTAACGTTAAAAAAGTTACAAAAAAAAATAAACGATGACTTACCTTGTGGTTCTTTAGTGTTGAATTCAACATGTTCTGGAAAATAACATAACAACACATAAACTATTACCAAAACATTGCTATTGAAAAACATTCTACCAAAAATAATGAATTTAACATACATTCAAAACCCAGTAAAAACAGTATATTAAAACCAAAACACACAAACTCTACATCAATTAACACTCTTGTGCATCAGCATACGATATATACAAAAAAAAAAGAACCCTAATATCGAATATCATAGCGAAAATACTAATACATACTGAAAAAAAAATTAGAACAAGATGTACATAATCAATAAAATACGAAATAAATAAATATATAAATAAAGACATTAACATACCTGAAGAATTATCTCTACCGCTTTCCATTGTCACGGACGGAAAAAAAAGAAACACGAGTGAAGAAGAAAGAAACTAACTGTAAAGAAAAACGATGAAAAAAATAAAGTTGTAAACGTTAATTATGTGATATGATATAGAAACAAAAAAAAAAGATATTCTAAAATATATAAGTTGCATGATTATAGGGATTTCCAAAAATTATCAAATCTATAAAATTATGTGGTACCAATATTACCCTTTGATTATTAATAAATTAATAAAAAAAAGCCACATGGCATAATATAAGGCGTTGAAAATTTAAGATTAGTGGCTAGATATATGGTTACTGTTCATTCAGGACATATGGTTCAGATTTGAACGCAACTCTATATATATATATATATATATATATA
>JAPKLW010001075.1:68620-143228 GCA_026898455.1 Plectranthus barbatus | reverse complement strand
TAGTTAGCTTGTCTAGATAATGCACCGCCAAATGAGGTCTGTAGGTAACATCTGGAGAGTGGTTAACATATAAATGCGTCCATATATATATATATATATATATATATATATATATATATATAATATGGATATTTTGAGATCCGTCTCACACTAAAATTTGTGAGACGTGTCTCTCACAAGACCAACCCTTAATAATTTACTTATCCCGTCACTTGGTATAATATATTAATAATTTTAATTTTTATTTACTAATTTAAATATAATAATTAATACTTTAATTTTAATACAACAAATTAGGGTTTTATAATAATTTAGTTTAATATAATAATCTTAATAATTATTTTATTCCTACTAACATATTTTAATAATTTTTTTCGGATTCTTAGAGTATCGATTTGATTGTATCTTCATCTAATCATTCAGATCGTATCATAAACGTATACTTATCGAATTCAGATAGAATTTGTGTGGGTTTGAATTTGAACTTAACGGATCGGAGACAAATATAAATTTAAATTTTTCTTAATGAATTGATACAAATTAAATCTTAATAGATTAGATCAATAACAACAAATTAACATGATAAGAACCTGATCTGCAAGATTTGCCAGCCCTAAAAAAATATTATATGCTGGATTGTCATTTGGTGTTATGTTTCGAAAATCAGTTCACCCACCCTTTTTTCTCTATCATCTTAATAACATTCATTCTCTTTTTTCTCTATTATTTAAACATGCATCAGCTTCCAAAAATCCAAACTTTAAAATTGTACAAATTTAAGGAAAAGGGAAATTTTAGAATAATAATAAAAGTAATAAACTAATATTGGACTATCTGTTCAAAATAAAACTAATCAAAATTGATATTGATAAGGAGTTCGCTGTAACTGAAAAAGGGCTCCAATAGGAATTAAAAAACTAATAAAATCAAGAAATTACTATCTATCTATCTATTTTATCTACTTGGTATAGCAAAATAGTCCATACAGTCCACTTATTCCTCATGCACCCAATGTCAGAAGCCATTCATATATTTGTATATCCATGCAATGAAGATGTAACCAGAAATATGGATCCTATAAGTGTAATCTGGGTAGAAATTAAAAATAGCAATTAGCATGTTAATAAGTTGAGGAAATTTGTTGATATATAACTACAAAAAGTCTTTAATTTATGGGGAAAACTAAGATTTTTCATCCAGAAAATTGAGTTTCAAGAATTTTGTCCCAAGTTTCCCTGTTAAGGAATTTTATCCTAACTTTTACTTATGTTTGGGGATTTTTTCTTTCCTGATTAGCTGACAATATTAGATTTTGCTGAGTTAACTATTATCATCTATGTGGACACTAGTGTGGCATCCACATAGATTTTTGTTTTTTGAATGGGGATAGTAAAAACCATGTCGTCTCTTGCCACCTTGAAGCGGCCGATCAGCCGGCGTGGGAAGAAGCTATGGTTACAGAAATTGAGGCCATTGAAAAGAATAGGGCGTTGCCTTTTACCATGTTGCCGGCTGGATATAAAGCAATCAAGGTCAAGTGGGTGTAAAAGCTTAAGATGAATTCAGATGGCGAGGTGATAGAACACAAAGCTTGGATGATTGCAAAAGGGTATGTGCACCGACAGGGCATCGACTTCGAGGAAGTGTTCGCTCTACTTGACACAGTTCGTGTCATTCTTGCCATCACAACAAATCATTGGTAGCAAGTACATCATCTCGATGAGAAAGCAGCCTTTTTTAATAGAGCTCGAAGAAGATGTCTATGTGGCTAGCCAGAGGAGTTCACAGTGAAAGACAAGGAACATTTGGTGTTTAAGTTGAATAAAGCACTTTATTAGCTTCGACGGGCACCTCGAGCATGGAATTAAAGCTCGATAGAAGCCTAAAGCAAAAGCAAGCACATCGACGCAAAATACCATTTTATTCGTAAATGTGTCGAAGAGGGTCAGATATGCGTCGAGTTTGTTCCAACTGAGGAACAACAAGCCGACACATGCACAAAAACATTACTGGCAACTATGCGACACCTGCTCAGTGTCTGCCAAACCAGGTGTAGAGGGGAGAAAGATCATTAAAATAAAGGCAAAAAGAAGTTTTTAACCGTTACATGAACTAGTGGGGTTGATACTTGATTTTGTGAGTTTAAGTTTGTGATAGTGGGTAGACTATTAAGCTTCCATCTGTTTAGTATAAATAGGCTAGTGGTTTGTACTTGAAAATCAAGGAAGAAGAGTAGCTCTTTATTCTATGAATGAATAGAAGCCTCTTGAAATATTTCCCCAAGTTTTCTCTTTCTTTGTGCTACGTCTGCCTACTTTCTTTTAGTTTGCTTTGCTCTGATATGTTTGTGTGCAACACATATGAAAAATATAAAGTATTTTCATCTCATAAAAAATTCTAAAACACCACAAGCTCTATGTATGTGATAAATTTGTGATTAATAATATTTGTGGTATTTGAACTTGCCCCAAGAAAAGTTAGAGATTTTTTGTATTAAACGTACGTAACTACAATATAAAATCATCTTGAAGAAACAATTTAACTAGTAATTGATTATAATAGAACTTGAATGAGATATAAATACTACAATCTAAATCTTATTTGATAAAATTTTAAAAATGATTATATGATCAGAAGAAATGAAATACTATTAAGAGTAGGAAATCGTTCATAATATAGCAGAACTAGAAAAAACGCACATGCAATGCTCGTATGATTTATATTGAGCAGCTATATTTACGAATATGAGATATTCATTCAATGCGTTATTCATTATGAAATATTTATACATGGGAAAAAGGAGTTTGCTGCTTTGATTCCCTTTATACAAAAAAGGCAAATAGGAGAGAGAATTCAAGATGAAGTTGGAGTCTCAATTGTAAATTTCATAATCTCGTTGGAAGTTTATAGAAAACAACATCAGAGAATCGCCTACAGCTTGAATAACACAAGGATCCTTGCTGACATGACCTGTGTTATTCACATTTTAATCTCTTCCAAAAAAAGACAAACACTCGTGCATTAAATATCATAAACATACAAATGTATTAAATATCTTACTTAGAAGTACAGTTTATTAGTTTACTGCATAAAAATTAGAAAAGTATCAGCTTTAATACAGTCAACAGATAAAAATACTAAATACAGAAAAGTATCACATTTAGTAATAAAACATATTCTGACTTCAGTTTTTTTCATTTATCCAATCATAGGGTCAATCTCATCTGGCTAATTTTTCTCTCTTCTCCCCCAACAGGAGGATCATCTTGCACTGGATTCCTTGGCAACATTCTGTACCCATCACTTTAACAGTCATTTTTCAAATCTACATTAAGAGAGATCCGACAAATAAATGAAAGCAAGGTGTACTCAAAATAGTAACAAAAAAATATAGATATAAAATCAATATATTATAACACAAAGCAAAATAGAGTCTTGGTAAATACTAAAAGAGTACTTAGTTTATCATTAGCGCCCATTAACTCGTAGAAAAAAACCATATATCAATCAGAGGTACCAGCATTAGCATCAAAGTTTTAACTCGCAAATTGGACTTCATGAGTGATTTGATTCTACAATCTACATATTACTTGGGAACACATTAAATAAGGTTTAACTGTGCAAATATAATTCTAAAAATTGTGAAAATAAAAAAAAAATGTACTGACCATCTCAGATAGGCGCCCCCATTTGTGCCCTCTGACCGGCTAAGTCTATGGGGTAGCGCACTCTGAGGTGGAACTCTATCCCACTCACCTACTGATGCACAGGGAATTGCAGGCATTTGATGCAGTATACAAATGCATTACTGAATCCTCCGTCACCACACTGCACACATACTGTATCCTGCACGATATTTCATTCAATAATATGAAACTATACTTCCAAACTTGCTTAACAATATCCAGAAAATAGAAATCTAGTATCCTTTTGATATAGACTAATTACATGCATTGTTCAACGGAACAAAGAATATGCCCCTGCTCCAGATATATTTAGTGTCTGGCACCGTCACTTTAGATGTTGGATCTGCCGTGAATGCATCATAAGATTCCATAATCTTTAACACACGCTTACTAGACTCGCTAGTGTGAGGATCAGAGCTAACATCGGGGATGAGGCATGGAACTCGGGTAGGATTAACACATGGGGGCTTCAGGTGCGTCAGCAAGGCAAGCTGTGGAACAACTCCTGGATGAAAGGCTTCAGCTTCTCAGTTATCCGGGCAGCTATCGGCTCTACGAGACGATCTGCGAACCGGGTAGCTAATGGTTCTACGAGGCAATCTGCCAACCGGGCAGCTATCGGATCTACAAGACGATCTGCCAACCGGGCGCAGCTATCGGTTCTACGAGGCGATCTGCCAACCGGTGAGCTATCGGCTCTACGAGGCAATCTGCCAACCGCTGGAGGCTGTCGTCATCCAACAGCTGCGAAGAAGATGCTCGTCCAGTCTAAAAATTGATTTAAATATTAACATAGTAAATTAAAATAAACAAAATATAAATATAATTCTACAAACAAAAGTACCTGAAAGTATGGCTCCGCTGATGAAGCACGTCGAGAGCACTTTGTAGCCGAACGTTGATGTGGATCCACCTCCTGAGACTGGATCGGTATCTTGAACGTGCAGTCCAAGTCCGGCACTTCAGACTGAGGTACGTCTTGTCGGGAGGTAGACGGGCGTGAGGGGGATCTCCGGGAGAGGCCCAGCTGGGAGGTGGATCGCCGAGAGGCAGATGGCCGGGATGTTGAGTGTCTGGCTGACCTCAATCCCCGGTAGGGGATAAATCTATGTTTGAGGGGGTCTTCACCCAGACTGATCCAAAAAACGGATTTGGCTTCCTCATTTGTCGGTTGCAGTGTAATACTGCAGTCATGCTGATAATAATACAAATAAATCAACAACATTTACTTTAATTATAATTATTTCAATAATAATTATTTTTTACCTCATAATCAAAAAAATCTGTGAATTGAATGCCCCGTGCGGCCGCCCTAGGACTCCATCTCAAACAGCGAGGGATAACTTCCTCGGTCGTAGTCTGGGTTGCACAGTGATTGGCCAGATCTGGGATCACCTCGTACGACCATGCCTGCGAAATAATTTAAAATATTGTTAAAGAATTAAACAAGCAATTCCAGTAATTTATAAACATAACAAAAATTAAAAATAATTACCTCCAACACCCAAAGAGGGCCGTATGCATGCACCAACTTCCTACTACTGATGTCATCCAAAGATGTAATCACAGCAGATATCTGATACAACAAGATACTGAAGGACCATGCACCCCAAGGGAATGCCCCCCATCGCTCGTCATCCTGCACTAGTGCACAAACCCAGGAGTCTACCACTCGTTTCCCGTCGAGGCACGCCAGCATCCTGTAGACAAAAAGGATTTGAGCAATCTTGATGTAGTCATTGAGCGAGTCGCTTAACTTGATACTTATGTCCATGAAATCTCTGTGTAGGACGTCTATGCTCGGCAGAGATCCCTCGTAGTAAGAAAGACAAGAATCATCCGGAATCTGGTACGTCTGATTTGGGTCAAAACCCGAATCACCAAACCGCAGCCCGGTTATCAAGGCAAATTCTCCAGCACCAAATCGAATGTTGGTTTCCCCAATTCGAAACCAGAGCTCATCCTCAGCTCCCTCCATATCAACCTCATGGGAAATCAATGCCCACAATGCTCGAGTCGTTCTCTTCTTCCAGCGGAACTGCATAAAAGAACCGAATGGCCCCTCCCTAAACATATCATAGGCATTGGCGCCAAAATGCAAAAGTCTTACTCGGATATCCTCAAGGATGTCCCTGTTATATAAATTCATCGACGGGGCAGTCCCATGCAATGTCTGCCTCCTCCATGTCCATGTCTGATGCCAGATATCAAATTCAAGTTAGAGTTAAATATCGAATTTAAGTTATAGTTCAGAATCAAAATGAAAGATTTTAAATTTAAAACAAGATTTGGCACTAGAAATCGAGATCATCTGTAGATCTCAAAATAAATTTTTTAATATTACTTAAAATGAAAATGGAAATCTCGGATCATGACGAGATCTCAGAATTTTTATTTCAAGACCTTCTATTTGATCCGTGATCTAAAGTTGAGATCTAGGATAAAATCGAACATCTCAAAATCTAAGATTCTGAGATTATGCTGCGAGATCTCGAATTAGGTCTCGAAGTTGATCTCAAAATCACTCATCAAGATAAATTTTGATGATTATTTTACCAAGTTTTAATCAAACTAGTCTTAAAATTGAAATCAATCCTAGACAAACAAAAATTCCAGTCATATTTAAGTTCATATCTAAATGAAATATGTAACTATCAGTTATATACAAATTTGAACACATCCTCATAAGAAAAGCTTAAGTTCAATGTGAAAAAACATAAGCTGTCCAAAAATTGATGGAATGAACAAGAATTAATTCAACTGATTCGCTTGATCATGTTCTTTGGGCATTTTATGGATCACAATTCAATCTTTTTTTAATTTTTGGGTGGCTAATTTGGACAGATCGAGAGTTACAATGTTGACAACAATGGTGAGAGAGAGAGAGAGATAAAAGTGAGGAAGAAATGGACGTTCAAAAAAATTGACAGAGAGAAAATGGGTTGGTGAGTGAGTAAGGATTAATATCCTATCAATCAAAAATCATATTCTTTCTCCAATCATTGACCAAAATGGCTACAAAACATATATTTTCATACATAAGACTTTAAACACTTTCAAAAATTGAAAGTGTCTAAATAAATATTACTCTCTAATAAAAATTATTCATAAAATTTTAATGAAACATTGCTTCAATTACGTAATAAAATTCGTAGCGCCCACATTGGACTGTAATGATGAATGCCTGATCCGAGTTGTGTCCCAGTCATGGAGAAGTACCGAATATAGTGCATTAATGTCTTATAAGAGGACACCCCATGGAAATTGGCTCCATTTATTTAAATCCTCTACTAGGACCAACTTCCAAGCTTCGAATTTTCACTTTTCTGTGCATCCTTGGGTGAAAAGCCACACAGCCAATATATTGGCCACCTTCAAATGCAAGGTCATGTAGTCTAATATCTACTTGTTTATTTTGGAATCTAGCAAGGAGGTCTACAACAAGGATTAAACGACCACCATAGAGTGTAGTATAAACACTACATTTAGATGGATCATGTATGTCAGTTGGATCAAAGTTTGTTGTTCCAAATAGAAATCTAGTAACAAGTGCGAAATCAAATGGAGAAAACCAAATCTCATTTCCACCTAATTGAAAACAAAGGCCATTTTTCATCAGACTTCTAATATGGTAACTCAAGAGCTCAATCGTAGGTTGTCATGCATTTTGATCGTTGTCTGCCCAACCCAATAAATTTTTAAAAACGTCCTGACAGTAAATCTAGACCTACTACTTCAAGTAATATAACTCTAATGGTATCTAAGATTTTCGTCTTGGTGTATAAGTTAACTTTTGTGGTTATCCATCGAACATCTAATCTACATTCAGGCTGCACATTAGAAATTTAAATTTAATATAACTAATTAAAATTCCCATCCAAGAAGTACAATATCAATTTTTTTAGAAAAACATATATGTTAAGTTAAAAGCTAAGCAATGTTGCATAAGTAATGCATGACATATAAATATAAACAAATTTTAAGTTCTAGGTCTATTAGTAAAAAGAATAATAATTATAATAAAAAAATGGTAGGACAATTAAAATTAAATTCACTGATTATTGGATTCACCTAATAAAAACTATAGTTTCGGTGATTGTGGCTTCAGTTCATTTAGGATGGACCAATAAAAATTTACGAAATTCTATTGAAATTCATGATATATTTTAGATAAGTCTATATTATTAAGGGCCATCGATATTATTTTTGTCATACATGCTTACTTCCCATATGCAGCAAACCATAGCAAAAAATATATCATAAGATTTTAATATTACTGTAATTCCAACAATCATCAACAATATTTATCAAAAAGAAGATCGTCAACAATAATAAATAAAAGTAATCAGTATATGTTGTCCCCCAAGATTAACCATAAGACATGACTTCAAACAATTAACAATCGTCAACAAATCAAATTAGTAAATGTGCTCCTAATATATCCATGAATATTATTTTCACAATACCATACATTTGAACAATCAACAAGAACGAAATATAGTTAGTATATCATTTTCATAATACCTTACGTTCATGGAAATTTGCAGGTTAAAGAAAATAGATGAATTAGCAGGTTTTGTGAAACACGAAATTAGATCACAACCTTTTAGTGTAAAATACATTCACTTTTTGAATTTATTGTAACCTACCACCTGACACATCAATTTATTTCTCTTGCAATCACTTTAATTTAAAAGAATACTATTTTGGTCAAATTGACTATTTTTTGAAGTATTTTATAACTTGGTACATTCAATTATTTTAATAGCTGATTTGGCTATTAAGATTTTGCCTCTTTGGAAAAACTGCATATGAAACTGGAGTAATAGTAAAACATTGACGTACCATTTTGTTGCTTTTACTTTCTTCCTCGACATTTTGAGAATTGTCATCTTCAAAATCCAAATTGAGTTCACTACCAAGATTTCCATCCATATTGCACTGAAAAACTAATAATAAAAAAAGGTCACTAAAATATGTTCATTTTGTGTACATCATGTAATCATTTAGAATTACTGGAGAAAAGGATGAAATGATATTTTGCCCCCAACATGGTGAAATGAGCCGCACAAGACTGCCATCAGACTCTCACCCTTTTCATACTTACGGTTTACGGAACATGCTCTCTAGAAAACTAGTAAAAGAATTTTATGAAATTTTATCTCAAAAATAATTAAATAAGAATAATAACATTTACAGTTATCAACCAAAACATTTCGTTCATGCAGATTTCATTGAACAACACATTATTCTCTAGTTACCTTGAACAGGTTGGCACTGAGCTTCTGAATCACAGTCATCGCAGAACCATCGAACAAATTCATCTGTTGTATTTGGAATGTCATCCATGCAGTAGCTAGAGATGAAAAGAGATGAGAAAATCAATGGCAAACACATCCTATGTAAACTCTAGAACTTGTCAATGGATGAAATACTATAACATAGTAAACTCATGTTGTCAGGAAACCAGACTGCTCATATTTGTTTTCCCTACAATAGTGTTCAAAATTCCTCATCAAAGAATTTACCGATGCACAGCAAATTGCAGGCATTTGATGCAGTACACAAATGCATTCCTGAATCCTCGGTCACCACACTGCACACATATTGTATCCTGCACCATAATTCATTCCATAATATGAAACTATACTTCAAAACTTGCTTAAACATAGCATCAGAATCTCCATATAACAGGAATCCGGTATCATTTTTATTATCGCTATAGAAATGCATGGATCAACTTTAACACAACACCAAAAAGCCAACAAGCAGTGAGTCAATACTGGTACTGTAGAACAACGAGAAGAAGGGTAAGAGAAATTAAGACTCACTTTGGATGAATTCAAAGCCATTTTCATCAATGGATGGATAGACTTGAGACGAATCACCGTAACTCTCTCATAAACCTGTAGAGACCGAGTCAGCTCAGAACAATGAATATAAATGAGAAAAATGCTCCTTTCACAAAGCGATCTAAACCATTTCAGTTTATGGAGGGAAGACACGAATTTAATAAAAAGAGGCGAGCAAGAGAACTTGAGCAACTACTCGCCCAAAATCGCACCTAAAGTTGGACGAAATTTCCCAAAATTTTGCGGCCAAAATGAACTACAGAAGAACTCCAACGTCATTCTCGTCTCATCTATCAATTGATAACAAAAATTCCTCCCCAATGCCAACCCAATATCTCTCATTCACCCAATCATGCAAACAATTACCAGATATTCCTCATAACCCCAGAAAATGCAGAAGAACTAAGTAAACAATATATTATTAAATCTTACAGAATATGTTGGGCAAAATAGTTCCGCATATTTTCAGAAGAAAGTGGATGGCTGACACACGACAATCCGTGAAGGTTCGAGCAAGCAATGAGGTCTCTCTCGCGACTAAACTGCGGCGGCTGTGAGGTCCCTCTCTCTCTCTCTCAATGCACAAAATATGAAAAATCTCGCAAAACATTTATGCCATCGATTCTGCTTCTTCTGCCCTTTTGCAATTAATATTACTATCTTTTGAGATTTCTCGGTCTTGTAAATTTATTGTATTTCCAAATTATTTGTTCATTTCACATAAACCACGATTTATGTAAAAGAAGGGAGCATTAAATAACTTGTTTATTTAAAATCGTAATAAAAAAGGCAAAAATAGAAGAGTATTATAGAAAATAGATAATGGTGATGGGGAATGTAAAGATAGATATATTATATTCTGTTGGGTATTGATATGTAAATCCCACTCTTAATTTGATATTTTGATGTATCAAAATTGAATACATAGGTTAAGAGTTATTGCTTTTGTAATCCTTGTATAGGACTATTGAGTTATAATAGTTCGATAGGAAACAATCAGCCGAAAACTTTGAAGACAGTTCAAGAAGCTTTATAGAAGAAAAACTGTGAAGACATTTCAAGAAGAATCAGAAAAACTGCGAGAGCTAATCAGAGTAATGAGCAAAGACAACTACGCATGCAGTTTGGAACTGTCGAAGACAAAACAACGCTGAAAACTGTGGACACAGTTTTCGCGAACAAAGAATGTGAGAAACTATCGAGGGCATCTCACAGTTTCAAGACAAGAGGTTTCACACAGTAGAGAGCACGTGAAAAATAAGGAGCTAAACAATCGTAAAGAGCCTTGGAATCTCAATGATAAGGGACGAGGAATCACACAGTTACGACTGAAGTCTAACGTTATTTGAGTTTGACATAACAAGTACAAAACTGTTTCAGAAAAATTTGGTTGTGTTCAAAAAAAGCAGAGGAGTAGGTCTGCGACATCAAAAAGTATGGCCGCCAATTAGACAACATCTACCTTGTCGCAACCGGCTACTTTTCAAGTCTCGACTATAAATAACAGAAGGACCAGTGAGTCAACAACCAATCTTCGATACATTCAAAGCTTGTCGTTACTCTACTGAATTTAAAACTCTCGACAAAGCGACATTTACTCCATGGTTCATTTACTGAACACGAGGCTTTATTGCTCAAGGAATCTTCTGAGATTCACCATGTGGCCTAGAGTACATGAGGATTAAGTTTCTGTTACTTAGTCTACATCCTTGGTGTTCTTACCTTTTAAGTAAGAACACAGCAGCCTGGTTCTCGAAAGAGGGACAGGTTCTTACGGGCAACTGCCAAACCTTTGTAAGTTCTGGGAAGAACTCAACCATCCTCCCACCGGAGAAGGAGAAGGGAGGTGTCTCCTCAATCCGTTTCTGACGATTGCCAATTCAAAGAAGATTTGGAGAGGCTTTGAAGAACTGAAGAAGGAGTGAAGAGCATCTACATGGGCGAGTGATCCAGTTTAGGCATAGATTTAATGCCACATTCTTCACATAGATCATTCAGTTGGGTGTTACAGAACTCAAGTCCATTGTCTGTCCTAAGAGTTTTTATCTTCTTACTTTTTTTGTTCACTATAAGACTCTTCCAGACTTTAAATTTGTAAAACACATCAGATTTGTGGCTCATGAAGAATACCCACACCTTCTTAGAGTAGTCATCTATAACAGAAAGAAAGTATCTCTTCCCACCCCGGGTTGGTTCACTAGATGATCCCCACACATCCGTATGAAGATACTCTAATATAGATGTACTCCTAGGGGAATTAGGTGGGGTGTGAGCAGGAAAAGTAACCCTACTCTGTTTGCCTAACACACAGTGTTCACTGAAAGGAACAGGGATACATCATCATTGCCAAATAACCCTTCCTTCTTAAGAATCTCTAAACCCTTATTGCTCATGTAGCCTAGCCTCCTATGCCGAAGTCTAGTCACATTCGGAGCAGAGTTTATAGTGTTAGCATAAGTTACAGGTTCAACAGTGCACACATACAAATTATTCTTTTTAACTACCTTAAAAATTATCATGGAGCCTTGCAGAATTTTCATCAAGCCCTTACCCCACTTACCCTCTAAACCATCATCTTCAAGGGCAAAACATGAAAGTAAATTAAAGCATAGATCTAGGACATATCTAACATGTTTCAGAGTATACATGCATCCATCATTGAATTTTAGTTTTATGTCTCCTATGCCTTCTACTTTACATTTCTTCTCATTAGCAAACAGAATGTAACCACTATCAACATGTTTCATGTTTTCAAACAAGTGTTTATGAGGAGTAATATGGTATGTACATCCAGAATCAATTATCCAATCATTTGCACATAGTTTATCTGTACAGGAGTAAGCAGATGGTAAAGAGTTTAGGCATTCAGTATCAGAATTCAAACAATCAGAGATGTTGTTCCGACAATCAGAGGCAGAATTCAGACAATCAGAAACATAATTCATGCAGTCAAAAGAGTACACCGTGTAAACATCACCTAAACTTTCTCCTTTGGCAGTGTTAACACTAGAATTACTGTTTTCCCCCTTTCCCTCTTAGGCTTAGTACATTGTCTGACATAGTGGTCACATTCTCCACAATTGTAACACTTCCTTCCCCTTGATCTAGATTTAGACATATTTCTATTATCATAAACAGGTCTCTTGCCATCCTTAACACTATTAGGGTCACTGCTTCTATTATTTCTATCATTACTAGTTTTGGATATGCCCCTAACATGTAGAATCTAATTTATTATTATTATTATTATTACCTCTATTCCTAGACCTACCACGTTTGAGATCTTGCTCCTTACTTTTTAAACCGCACATAACAGTCTCTAAGGTGACAGAGTCCCTACCATACTTGATAGAGATCCCGGTTGGCTGAAAGAAGAAGTTTAATTGAAGAAATTCAAGTTGATTTAATTTAGTTGTTTTTAATTATTTTCGAGTTTTTGCTATATTTCCTTCTAGATATATTAGGATTTTCATTAATCTTTTATATAGATTTTATTTCCTTATTTTATTAGGATTTGATTTCCTTATCAGATTAGGATTTGATTTCCTTATGAAATTAGGATTTGATTTCCTTATTAGATTGAGATTTGATTTCCTTATTAGGATTTGAGTTTGCCTATATGTAGGCCTTGTTATGGAACAAATAATTCAGTTTTCAGTTTAATAATATTCGTGAGTTTTATTCTCCAATTATCTAAAAGCTCTTGAATTTCTGTGGAGTACCTTGAAATTCAATATTGACTAATCAATCGAACAGTCATATCCGTTGGTGGTGTCTTCGACTATATCCTTCATTGTTGGATCAATTCGCTTCTTAGGTCGTAGGAGATTTATTCTGGACTATGGTACTTGGAGGTTTTCGAATCCAAAGGTGTAGGATCTTCCCCTGTTATCAACCTTAGTTGCTTCTACATCGTGTCTGAGTCCATTCATTCAAGTTCCTGGGCTGCAATCTAAACCTTCCGGGCTCTGGGTACCAAAATGATAAGGAAAAGAAATACTCTTGCATTGCATTGATCCAGTCAGTTGACTTCAGAGCATCTCCAATTTTTGTCGGCTCTGACTCCTGAGATATGAAACAAGTTAGTAGAGCACTTTATTATCTTGTGCGAACCGAGTTGGCAATTCCGTCCAACACGGCTTCCTCAGGATGGTTTCTTGACCATTTTGACTTCTGGAGCTGGGTAACTTCAATAGGTTGGATGAAATCTTCAGGATACTCAGTATCGTCTGCTCCCGATGCTGGAACTTGAATCAAGTCACTTTGATTGGAGTCTCTTTCTCCAGTAATGACTTCCATATCCTGATTTCCTTGATTTTCTTGAGACACATTTGGTTGGACATCTTCAGGACGAGCATTTTCATCTTCAGTAAGGTCAGTTTGAATTGGCGACTCTGTTCCAGTTTGACCTTCAAACTGAGCTCTGTTTTGATCTCCCGAGGTTCCCCTTTGATTGATGTCTGGGTGCATCCTCAATGAGCCAAAGGCTTTAGCTAGGCCGATTGCAATATTGTCCTCTTCATCTGGCACACTTGTGTGATCATCTACAAATTTGGTTTGAGAAGCTTGATTTTGATCTTCTTTATCAGCACTAAGTTTCTCACACCTATCATTGACAACAGAATCACCAAGTTCTAGTTCTTTCATGGTTCTGCACACTAAAATAGACTCATAAAAAACAACAGAGCATGTTACTTCCACAAGTCTGGTTGTCTTGTTGAGTACTCTGTATCCCTTGTATGAAGGGTGTCCATATCCAATTAACACTCTTTCATCAGCCTTGGAACTAAAAGTATTCAGTTTCAACTTTCCATTGTTATGGATGTAACATGGACAACCAAAAGCACGAAGATGAGCTATAGAAGGCTTACGATCATTGAAGACTTCGTACGGGGTTTTGTGATGACGATTGTTGATGGCACTTCTGTTCTGAGTATAGCACGCCGTCATCAAGGCTTCTCCACAGTAAGCTTCTTTTAAGTCAGCTTCGGCAAGCATTGTCCTGATTGCCTCTTTGAGTGTCCTGTTTCTTGCTTCAGTAAGACCATTCTATTAAGGCGTCCGAGGAGCTGACTTCTCATGAGCAATGCCAGCATCAGCACAAAAATCCATCAGTGGACCGTTGCAAAACTCAGTCTCGTTGTCAGATCTGCTTCTTTTGACGGTGACCCCTTTGTTGTTTTGCACTTGAAGGATGAGCTCTGGAAGTTGAATTCTCACTTCATCATTGCTTGTCAGTAGCCTTACCCAAGTATATTTGAAGTAGTCATAAACTACAACCAGAGTGAATCTTTTTCCTCCAATGGTAGGCGACTTGACTGGTCCAAATAGATCCATATGAAATAGCTCGAGGATCCTGTCTGTGCTAATTGTGATGGTTTGATTCTTGAATGATACTTTGCTTTGCTTTCCCATCTTGCACGCTTTTTAGACACCTTCTTCTTTCTTGAAACTGACTTGTGGTAGGCCTTCCACAAGCTTGTGTTTGGCAAGATATCTGATTGACTAGAAATTCAGATGACTAAGTCTCTTATGCCATAGGCAGTTGAATCCTTCTTGGGATGAGTTTGTTGCGACAAGGCACGTGTCAGACTTTCCGCTCTCCCAATCCACATAGTAGAGACTTATTTTCTTTACACCTTTCAGCACAGTCTCTTTGGAGTCTTTGTCATTGATCCAACATTCTCCTCTGGCAAAAGTCACCTCATATCCAGATTGGATAAGCTGACTCACACTCAGCAAATTGTAGTTGAGGTTGGTGACTAAGGATACATCATTGATGATAATTCCATTGCTTTTCAAGCATCCTTTGCCGATTACTCTGCCTTTTAAATCATCTCCAAAACTAACAAGTCGTCCTTTTGACATTTCAATTTTGAGAGAAGATTGTTGTCACCGGTCATGTGAGCTGAACATCCACTGTCCAAGATCCATGCTCTTTTCTTCTTTTTAAGTTGACCTTGGTGACCTTGTACCTGCATAACAGAAAAGGTTAGACAAAAGGTACCAGTGTTTCTGCGGGTTCTGCAGAGTTAGTGTTATGGATCCATCCTTTAAGAATCCATACTTGCTTCACCTTATATCTAGGTGCCACAAATCCCTCTACCTTTCTCTTCTTCTTTAAAAGATTTAAGCAGTTTCTGTGCACATTTGAAGAGAAGAGGTGAGTGTATGAAACCTGACCAAAAACAAAGTTTCTTGAAACTGAGTTTCGGTTGGTTTCTCGGAAACTTAGTCCGGAGTGTGTGGTCTTCCTAGTCCTGAAAGTAGAGAATTGGTTGGAGAGACCTCGTATAAATGTTCTTTCTATACGGATAAGTTCTCCTCTAGAATCTGGAAATGAAACTGACTTTCTATAAAATTCAGTTTTAGCTGTTGAGGTGGGTTTTCTTATGTTATGAACATTCTGCTTATCCCACTTCCTAGGTATAATGGGCTTTATCTCAGGTTTGTTTGACTTATAAGTCAAATCTTTTCTAAGCTTGGGCATAGAAGTCAGTTTTGAAACTCACTGTCCTCTTCTATCCTGATTAGCATCTAAGGAGTTCTTATCCATACTGACTACTCCTTTACATAACAGCTTGACTTCTAAACTGGAATTCTTCCTAAAGTGATGGTTCAAGACATTCTCAGTTTCTGAAGTAAAAGCCTGATTGCTCAAATTATTCTCTATAAAGCCTAAACCTGACTTATCAGAAGAATGCCTTTGTAAACTTAGAGCTTCTGAAACTTTGCTAGTACTAGAGTAGAGTGAGCAGATAAGTTTTTGACTAGATCTTCACTTATTGACTTCGCTCCTTGGATCTCCTCAGATAGTTTTGAAACTTTCAATTTCAGTGAAACATTTTCACATGCCAAGACATTTTTTAACTCATAAAACTTAGCAAATTCTCTATTCAAAGTTTCAAGAGTAACATCCTATAAATTTGAGCAATAGGATTCAAAGTTGTCTTCTATGCATGCTATATGATTAGAAACTGAGTTAGAAATGTGTACCGGAGTAGTAGACTCTGTTTCAGTTTCTTCCTCTTCTCCGAGCTTTGCCATCAACACCAGGAAGGCTTCCTCCACTACCTCATCATCTGATGTGTAGTAGCCATCGCCATTGTCTAAGATGTCTGGCTCCTCAGTTCTGATAAGCATGGCCTTTGCAACTGCTTTGGAGGCTTTCTTCTCGAACACCCTCTTCAAGCGCTCCCTTTCCTCCTTGGAAATTAGTGGGCACTCATACTTGAAGTGATCCGGAGAGTTGCATTCAAAACAGCCCCTGGGAGGTCTGTCACTGAACTGTGAACTCTCCTTCTTGGATTTGGCTTTCTCAAGAAGTCTGGTTAGCTTCCTCATTTGCTCCTCAAGCTCTTCAACTGAGCTCTCTTCCTCCTTCTTCTGGAAGGAAGGTGTCGGTGCTGACTTTGATGTAGACGTTTGTCCGGAAGATTGATCACGCTAAAATTATATAGACAGTGACTTAGCAAAGCTAACAATATAGCGGCAAATAAAATTATCGATCCCTCAGGGAAAGAAATAATGAAAAACCTTTAAGTACTAAGCCAGGCGTTCTTGAAAATACTGATTAGGAAAATCAAATAAAAGGGTTTTGCTGTTTTAAAAATCGTAGTACTTGCCAATGAAAATTAAACGGAAAATTGAAAAGCTTTTGAAGTCAAATAAGAGAAGCACAGATTCCAGGGATATCTACCTATCAAGTATGACATGTATGAATGAATTGATTAATTCCCAATTTTAATTCCTCTTCGTAGTGAAACATCAGAAAAGTATTACGAACTTCTTTGTCGGACAATTCGCAAAGTAGATTAATTAATTACCTATCTCTGCTCGGTCTCAAGATAAATTAACTAACTCCAAAGATCTACAGATTTATTCCTACAATTAATCTCCTTCAGTTACGACAAGAAATCAAATTATATTGTGAAAATCTCTTTCGATTGAAAACTATTACAGTTGCGTCTCAAGTAATCAACTAGATAATCCTAAGATGTGATCAGCAAATCAAGATTATGAACAAGCACAGATTTCACAAACTACGAAGGGAAAGGGAAATTAATTCAATTAATCACAACAAGCATACATTGATAGTTCGAAACCCTAGAATCTGAGAAGGGATTTAGTTACACATATTCATGGTAATATTCATCAAAGAAAAATACAACCTGAATTGCATAAAAACTGGAATCCTGAAATCTCCTTGTAAACATTTGTCTTCGAACATAAAACTCTAAAAACTCTTCAATAATAAAATCTTGTAATTGCTCTAACTCTTTTCTCTCTCTAACTCTGGTCTACTTTTTGTCTACCCCTCTCAAAAAATGAATTTACATGAATATTTATAGAGGTGGAAGATGTATCTAGCAGTATCTAGGGTTAGATATGCGTTAATCTCCAAATCAGATCCAGACTAGGTTTCCTGCATGCGCGTCGACCGTGGCTGCCTGGCGTCGATCGCTGGGGCTGGGACATCCTCGTCGATCGATGAGCATTGGCATCGATCGACGAGACCTTAACTTCCGTTGATCTCCCTTGTTCCCTTCGTCGAGCGCTTGGTTTCTTTTGCCTCGTCGATCGACGAGCCTTTCCGTCGATCGACGGGGTGCTGAAACTGGAATTCTACTCCTTCTCTGTTTTTCAACTAAAAACCTGCATGATTCATCAAACACGACATTCCAAGTACAAAATCCAATTCATGCACGAAAATGATACAAAAATGATTCTAAACACTACACAATCAGTCAAAGAACAATAAGATAAGTTGGTGAAAATCCTAACTTATCAACTCCCCCAAACTTAAACCATTGATCATCCTCGATCAATTCACAGAAAAGAACTCCAATCAAATGCAGATACAAGTGTGCAATGCCTCACAAGCCTCTTTTGCAATCCAAATTTCACTTATTCACATAAATCATGCAATCCAAACAAATTCTTATTGGTAAACTTTTGAGGAGAAACCTCACCGGGCAGTGTTTGCACTCTTCGCTCAATCAAGCAAAAAGGGGTTTTGAAATTCACACAATCAAAGCTTTAGTTTATTTCACCATAGGTTTGACAAATTTCTCATCTCTCCACTGCTTGTTAGTGTGGCTTTTCAGGGAATCAGAAAGGTCTTTATTTGGTTATAATGTGGCTCACCTAATAGGTAGGATATTTTTGGCTAAGTAACTCAAAATATTGCAATTAAACCCAAAGACCCAAGCATATTATAACCACATCATTTTTTTCCATTTATGCACATTCTTGATCTTTCTCTTTTCTCTCACTTTTTTTTTCTCTCGGGGTTCCTAGAACTCGCTCTTAATTATTTATGAACAACATAAGTAAATTTCCCCTTTTTTCTTTTCTTTCTCTTTTTCACCAATGTTCAATTTTTTCTTTTCTACTTTTTCCCAAGGAAACCCCCTCAAAACAAAATTCTTTCTTTTCTCTTCTTGATTTTTTTCGTACATGGCCTCACATCACATTCCCACAATTCACACCCTTCAATAAATCACAATCATCTTTTTTTCATCAACCCTTCTAATCAAAGAAAAATTCATTCAAGGCTCAAAGGGGCTACAAGTGAAGATTTAAGGTTAGTGTATGGGAGATGGGCTACGAAAGAACATGCCTAAAATCATTTTCACCCTATTACCACACTTAATGCAACCTCAAGAGAGAAATTCGTCAAATTCTAGGAAATAAATCTAACAACTTTGTCACTCATCAAACGAAAAATTGGCACAAATTCCTCACAAGGTAGAAATTTTCGTCGCTCCTCAATAATTATCCAATTTCGAACAGTTATCATGCAAAGATTTAAGTTTCAAAGATTAACATATCAAGCAAAACAGCTCCTATCATTGGCTACTTTATCACATAGATTATCATTCTCACTTCGCAAATATCTCAATTATCAATCAATAATTTTAGTTCAAGTAAAGACAAGTAAGTAGTCATAACACCAATCATAATCAAAAAAGTTTCGATTGTCCTATGTTCAAAAGCTCCTAAACAATGCTCAGACTATTCACTTAGAACAAGTACCACAAATCAAGAGTTCAAAAATACTAGTTTTAAATAAAAAGCCTTGCAGAGAGCAATTGTTCACACTGAAGCAAAAGAACAAGGATGGTGATGGTTCAGAAAAAACAAAAATCGAAAACAAAAATAGAAAAACAACGAAAAATAAAAAAACAGGAAAATGAAAACAAACAAACGTTTCCCTTTTCCTATCCTCATCCCCCCAAAATTGTTTCACTCGAAGGAGTGGAAAAGTTTGAATGTTAGATAAGGAAAAAGGAAACGGTACCTCATTCCTCCTCCAAAGGATCCTCCATCTCGACATCGGGGAGATGGCCACACGGGCAATCACCGTCGGCGATCATGTCGCTCTCTCTGCCGGCGTAGGTAAACAGACTCAGGCTGCGTGTTCAGGAGGAGTCGTTGCATCTGAACATCGAGGTTGTTCAGCCTCGTGTTCACATTCTGTCGAAATTCTGTCTGCCGTGTGTGCTCTGCTGCATGCAAATCTGCCTGCTGCTGCATAAACTGGTAGATCGTCGCCATATCCACCCCGGAAGATGAAGACTCTCCCGAGAAGTGGTGTAGCAGCCGTCTGCCGGTCCGGTCAGGGTTGCGCTCTGCTCCTCCGTCATCCTCCGCATCGGGCATTTCTGGGGGCGTCCGCGGCGATCGCTGGTCTGGCTGGGTCAGTGGTCGGTGTCGAAGTCTGGAGGTACCTGGCCCTCCTTGTGCTTCGACCATCAGCCTCATGTGGGCGGGTGTGCTCATCAACCAATTATCACGGAAGTGATGATCGGTGACGTGAGTGAGGTCCCGCTGTGGAAGCGGAAATCTGTCCCCATTGGACATCCTCAAAGACCAACCTGACGCCCGTGGTGAAAGCATCAACATCTTCACCAGAGTCCCCGTGCCGAGTCCTCGGTTGTCATCCTCAAGCGACTCGATTTGTGTCAAATCGATCCCCATATGCTCCGCAATCAGGGTGATCAATCCCCCGCTCCAAATGTTGCCTTTGATGGCCTTGATCTGATGCCGCCATTGGTCCATGACCAGCGCCGCAAAGCTAAACTGCTCCCCTGTCAACATGCAATTGAGGGCAAAAAGTTCCCCCACTCTTGCTTTCCCGCTCTCATGTCTGCCGGTGATCGACACCCCCATGCATCTCTGAAGATATCTGAAAACTGGGTTGTCGATGGAGGACGCTTTCAAGTTCCCCAAGTCAAACTCCCGCAGGTCCTCTCTGGCATCAGATGCAATTTGGGACCAGAAACGAGCAATGTTGAAGTGTGGGGGGAGAAAACCAACCCCCCCAACATGGACTCCCCAAATTTCTTCGAGCTCACCCCTTGGAAGCTCGTAGTACTGGTTCAAAAGCTGGAAGCCAATTGTGGTCGGCTCTGATTCCGGCTGAACCTCAAAAATGCGGAGTGAGGCAAGAAACTCCAGGACGAGCGACGGGTACGTCGGCCAGCGGGCTGTCATCCAAGCATTCCAATCAATCCTCTGCAGGAGAGCTTCAACATCCGCTCGGATTCCCAGTATTTGCATTGTCTCCGAGCATGGGTAAAGTGTCTGCCGGACAGTGAACTTATCGCCGGAGAGTTTTCTATATCGCCTCTCGTGAGCTTGTTTGGCGAATGTGGGTCGAAAATCCATGGTCAAACTGCAAGGGTAGTGGAAAATTTTGTCAAAGTTCATCACAATTCTTCACAAAATTTCCAATGTAAGTGCATCCAATTGTGCGAACATCCACAGAAACAAATGTACCCATGCAAAATTGATTCGACATTCATGCAATTCAAACTCTATCCTAGCATATTTCCTTTTTTGTTTGACAGAATTTTGCCCAGAAATAATAAAACTAGAATAACACCCTCAAACTTGAATTATCCCCCAAACTTTCCTACGTAGAAATCAATGAAATTCAAGCAGCAAACCAATCACGAGCAAGTATATTGACAAAAACAACTAACCATATCGAATAATCACAATGAATAGCAACGAAATTGATAAAATTGCAAAAATGAAAACAAGGGCTCCAACTTCAATTTTTATCAAAAGTCATGCTCAAATCCTTCAAAACATGTGAAATAATCGAAGAGGAGAGTGTTAGGATACGTACCGTGGTTGGTTTTGACGAGTTTGGAGAGAAAAAATTCGAAGTGGGTGTTTGGGAGAGTGAGAGGAGCGTGCGTCGTGTGTTTGTGAAGAAAAAATGAGGAAAAGTGGGTTTTAAACCCGTCTCTGTCCGACTCAGCAATGTTCGCATCGATCGACGAGGTGTCTTTGTCGATCGACGAAGGCGAAACCTTCTCGTCGATTGACGAGCACCTTCGTCGATCGACGAGGCCGAATTTCCTCGTCGATCGATGCCAAAGAGCCTCGATCGATGTGGTTGACAGATGACTGGACCCGAAACAATTTGAAAAGAAAAACGAAACTCAACTGACTCGACTTGACGGAATTGAAAATAACAAAAATAAATAAATAAAGCAGTAAACTGTTGGGTTACCTCCCAACCAGTGCTTGGTTTTATGTCGCTAGCTCGACAATACCTGATTTTTAAGGGCGGTTCAAGTAATACTTCTCCACTGATTCGATTTGAAGAGGGGTGAAGTATGGTTTCAGGTTTTGCCCGTTCACTTTGAAATTCTTTCCATCTTGGCCAGCTAATTCAACTACACCGTTCATGAATTGGCAGATCACAGTGTATGGTCCGGCCCACTTTAACTGCAGCTTCCCGGGCATGAATCGAAGACGGGATTTGAAAAGGAGAACCTTGTCACCTGACTGGAAGACATGCGAGCGGATCTTTTTGTCGTGGAATCTTGATGGCTGCTATTTCTAACAGATTAATTATAATAACAGCGGCAAATAAATTTGTAAACCCTAAGGTTATCGATCCAGGGGAATTGTATGGGGAAATTATCCTATATACTAGCTATGGTTCTAAAATTCATTGTTTGAGGAATTCAAATCAGGGTTTTGTTAAAAGTAAAGAAAACAATACTTGAAAATTAAAGGAGTTTTGGAATGCAAATTAAAGAACACAGATTCTAGGGAAGAACTCTTATTATGGATAACATGTAGGAATCAATTAATTTAACAGGTGGAATACTGCAACAATGCTATATTTCCTGGTCTGGCAAATATAACCTAGATTACTAATTAGTGACTCATCTCCGCTCGGTCTCAAAGTACACCAAACTAGTCAATCCGATAAGCAAATCAGTTCAATTCCTACATCTAGTACATCTGTTTGGATAGTGTAGATCGTATCATGTATTCCTATTCCCACTATTAATATTCACCTCTCGGTCCTTCTATCAATAGCTAGACATCTAAATCAATCGTCACCTCTCGGTCCTTGAATTAATCTAGAATTAAAGAATAAACACAGGAATCATGAACCTAAATAATTAATCCTAACATGCATCCATAATATTATTCAACCCCTAGAACCCGCTAGGGTTTCTAGCCACTCATCGTAGATAGAAATCCAAAAAAAAACATATTAAATTGCATAAACATAAAGAACTTACAAGAAAAATAAAGGGTTTCGTGTTCCCCAAGTCTCCAAACTCTCAAAACACAATTATAAAACGAAAAATATGAAAAAGCCCTCTCAAGAATCGAGTTTAGAAGTCTATTTATAATGGTGGATATGTATCCTATCAAATCTAGGGCTAAAGATATGAATAAATCCGAATTTTATCAGATTTCCGCGCCAGAAAATAGCCCTTCGTCGACCGCTTCTGTTTCCCGTCGATCGATGAAGCATTTTTTGTCTCCGTCGATCGTGTCTATTTGGCGTCGGTCGACGCAGCTTTTCGCCCTCCTGCGCGGTCTCACGGTTTTGGCCATAACTTTCTCTTCCGAACTCCGATTGACCCGATTCCAGTTGCGTTGGAAAGCTAACTCAAAGTTCTTTCCATCCATGTGCTCCATTAGCTCGGATTCCAACTTTGGAAGAATTCGTGCATGTTTCTTTCAACATATGCTGCTTTCGGTACGGATTTCCATTGCATTTGGCCTAAAACCTGCAAAAACACCAACACGCGCATAATACCACCTAATATAGACTCATGCACATAATATATATATAAAATCAATAAAACTATATAAAATAGTAAAAAATAATATAGATAAGCGAGTAGAACAATGAGCTTATCAAATCTCTTCGCTCGATTCTTATAGATGACGTTGTTCTCATAGGCTTCGTCCCGAAAATCTTCTAATTCATTTAGTGCCATAGCGCGTTCTTCTGCAGCTATCCTCCAATCCAGATTTAATTCTTTCACTGCCCTCCAAGCCTTGTGTTCCATCTCGACGGGAAGGTGGCATGATTTCCCGAAAATCAGCTGATATGGAGATGTCCCAATCGGTGTTTTGTAGGCGGTGCGGTATGCCCAAAGTGCATCATCGAGGACTGCCGCCCAATCCTTTCTTTCCTTTACCGTCTTTTCCAAGATCTGCTTGATTTCTGTTGGTCCCGGTTTATCAGAGTGTATAACGTTACGCAGCGGAAATATTGAACTTATAAGTCTAACTTGCACTCTGTCCTGCTGGTTGCTCAGCTGGCTGGCTGACTGGCTGGTCAGCTGATAGCTCAACACTTAGAATATTTTAAGTCTAGTTTGCACAGTTATCAGTTTTCAGATATACACCAGCACTTGAGTGCTGGGTTTCAAATACAAAATTTAAGTACTGAAAGCAGATAAAGGCAAAGGATTTTTATAGTGGTTCGATCAACTGATCTACGTCCACTCTCCAGTCGACTCACTGGAAATTCACTATAAGAGTAATCCGGTACAAAGTTCCTACGATCTATCTCCAGCTGGTAAATGCCCCGTCTACCAGTCCACTGGATCAACCGCTCCCGGTCCTTGTCCTTCTTCAACTCTTCGTCAGATGGATGGAGTGCGAGCACGTCACTTCAACCTCCTCCTCTGACTGGTTGGGTGTTGAGTTCTCCCAAGAACGTAAATCCTCTACGGCAAACTGCCCGTAATAACTCAAGAGCTGGCTGGCTCTAGAGCTGCTATGTTCTTCCTCAGAAAGAGAAAGAACACCAAGTGAGGTCTAAACTTACAAGCAGGAAGCTTGAAGTCTCGTGTTTGAAAGATATCAACACACGGAAAAGCTTTAAAGAAAGCCTCGAAAGATGCTTGCTTGCTAGCAATGAATGTTCGTTCTTTCGGTAGTTGGAGAGTATTGAATGTTCAGGATGCCAGCGTGTAAGCGTCGAAAACCAGGAAGCCACTTAAATGTTGGTAGCTCCGACCTATTTATAGACGCAGGATCCCATTCAAATTTCTAGCCGTTTGGACACATCCGGAATGGGTCTCTGTCCTCGAATGTACTTCAGACGGCGGCAGGTAGGAATTTCAGGAAAACGCCATACCTGTGTCTGCTTTTTCTGACACAGACCTCTTTGTGTCAGAACGGCATTATTTCGTCAGTACGAGGAATCGCAACTGGTGTCTTGAACTGATAGACTTTAAGGATATCCTTCCTTAAAGTCTTACTTTGTCAGTATATTCCTCAGACGAATCTTATTTTTGTCTCTAAGACTCTGGGAGAGCGAATCTTGAATTCAGCTGGTAACATCCGACTGGTAGATCATACTGGTGATCTTGTGCTGGCAGTCTCTGCTGGTGACTTAGCGCTTGCACAATCTTAGTCTACCAATTTGTCTGGATGTTAACTCTTGGAATCTCCCATGACTGGTGGCTTCACCGCTGGTGAATAGTGTCAGCCAGAACACGTATTCTGCTGGTAGGATTTGTCAGCCTCCTGCTGGTGAAATCCTTCCAACTGGTGAACAGTAGCCAGTCATTAGCTCTTGACTCCACGCTGATGAACAGTGTCAGCATGGGTCTGTCAGTCGTCTGCTGGTGAGACTTCTCTCAACTGGTAAGCACATCTCATGCTGGTGAACAGTAGCCAGCATGAGTCTTGATCAGCTACGACTTACAACTCAAAAGACCTAAACAGGACTTTACATTTGAGACTAGAGCTATTCTAGAGACAAACTGACGCTGGTTGGACTTAGGATTTGATCCACCAAAACACTTAAACACCAAATCAAAGATCTAAGTTATCAACTGGGGAAGGGAAACTTAGATAATTTTCCCAACAATTTCTCTGTTGGATAGTTCCGTCAGCCCGTTCCCTTGAGGGTGATATGGGGTAGTAATGCAGTGCTTTACTCCTTACCTAGCAAGAAGAGAAGAAAGCCATTTGTTACAAAAATGTGATCCCCCATCACTTACCAGGGCTCTTGGTGTTCCGAATCTTGTTATGAGCTTCTGCAGGAACTTGATGACAACTTTGGAGTTGTTGGTGACTGTTGGAATGGCTTCGACCCAACGAGACACATAGTCCACTGCCAAGAGAATGTATGTGAATCCTTGCGATGGCGGGAAGGGTCCCATGAAGTCGATCCCCCAGACATCAAATATCTCCACTTCGATCACTGGAGTCTGTGGCATCTCATTCCTTCGCGAGATATTGCCGGTCCTCTGGCAGCGATCACAGCCCGTAATCCATCCGTGACAGACTTCGTAGATAGAAGGCCAATAAAACCCGCTTGCAATAATTTTGAAGGCAGTCCGGTTGGCTGAATGGTGACCACCGGTAGGAGATGAGTGGCAAGCTTTGAAGATTTTGTGCCACTCGGACTGGGGCACACAGCGGCGAATGATGCCGTCAGCACATCTGCGCCAAAGGTATGGATCATCCCAATAGTAGAATCTGACGTCGTGCAGAAACTTCTTCTTTGCATATGGAGAGGCATCTGGAGGAAGTACGCCGTCGACCAAGTAGTTGGCGAAGTCTGCAAACCATGGAGTTTTGGATTCATAGACCTCGTCCATGTCCCTCAAGGCATAGACTTGTTCATCAGGGAATGTGATACGATCCTCACCAGGAAGGTTCAGATCGCAGCCCAGAATCGATGACGGAAGGACGCACACGGAAACGACTCGAACAGATACGATGGGAAAATCCAATGCCTATGACTCGACCCTTAGAGAACCGTAGGCAAGAACGCGAACGAGCCCCTACGACTCCAAAAGCAACCCGGATCACAATTGAAGGATGTAGCAAAGATGCCACAAACGGCTGCGGAATTCCGTTTGATAAGTCGAATTCGAATTTCAAGGAAGCTACAAAAATTCGAAAATTGAGTTTTCAGAATAAAAGAGAAAACCTCACAAATTTTATTAAACTGAAAACTGAATTATTTGTTCCATAACAAGGCCTATATATAGGCAAACTCAAACCCTAATAAGGAAATCAAATCCTAACTTCATAAGAAAATCAAATCCTATCTGATAAGGAAATCAAATCCTAATGAAATAAGGAAATAAAATCTATATAAAAGATTATTAAAAACCCTAATATATCTAGAAGGAAATAAAGCAAAAACTCAAAAGCAAAAACTCAAAAATAATTAAAAACATTTAATTAAAACAACTCAAATTTCTTCGATTAAACTTCTTCTTTCAAGCCACCGGGATCTCCATCATTCCCCTCTTCTTCAAACGGATTTGTCCTCATATTCTCGTCGGTGCTAGATACAATTGACCATCGTACATCACCTTTAGTTGGCTTACGATGACCTTTAGTTGGCTTGTTTGGCATATTATTATCTTCAAATACCGACAAATGTTTGGTCTCATGCACCTTCTTTTTCAAACCATTGGTCTTCACAAAACTGAATTGATCTCTAGTCCTCTCAACCTTCTTCTCTACTGGCGTCATTAACTCTGACTCTGTCATCTTCTGCACTTGACACTGGCTTTGGATTCCTATAACTGGACTGTTAATAATAGTGAGTGTAGCTGGAACCTCGAATCCTTCATTGTCTTCAACATGACTCTCCAAAGCTGTAGCAACTCTCATATCCTCTTCTTTGGGCTCTTGAATTGAAGCACTCATCGACTCGAATTCGGTTATCATTGCCATTGTCTGCTCATTCTCAGATTGAAGTTGTTCTGATGAGATTTTACTAACTGTTTGTGACTCCTTCCAACTAACTTGATTTTGACTTGTGTCTTTGTTGTTAATCCCCCTTCTCTTCAATTGATCCTCAATACACCTGGCTGTAACGACCATGACAAGCAAGTGATCAAAAGGTTGTAGCTCATCTACTCTTTTTCGAATTTCCCAATTTAATACAGCCAAAAATCTTTCCATTGTTGACTGTGTATCCTCAATGATATTGGCTCGAATCATTGCTTCATCCATCTCTTTGTAATAGTCTTCTACACTTTTAGACCCTTGCCTCAAATCCTGCAACTTGTAACATAATTTTCGATAGTAGTAATTAGGTACAAAATGTTTCCTCATTACTACTTTCATTTCTTTCCAAGTCATGATTGGCCGCTCTCGATTCTTCTCTTTGTTAATCATCAATTGATCCCACCAAGTAAGAGCATAATCAGAAAACCCCATAGCTGCAAATTTGACTCTCTCACGTCCATAAATCTTTTGACAATCAAAGGCATGCTCAATATTTCTCTCCCAATCAAGATATAATTCAGGATCATATCCTCCACCAAATAATAGAATGTTCATCTTAATGATTCCCCAAATTGATTAAAGGATAGTTTTTTTTTATTATTCTTTTTTTTTTTTTGAAATAACAAAATTAACAAGGAAAATATGGATAAGGAAATATTTGAATAAGGTAATTACCAAATTACTTGGTAATCAAGAAGGAAAATATGGAAAAGGAAATATTTGAATAAGGTAGTTACCAAATTACTTGGTAATCAAGAAGGAAAATATGGAAAAAGAAATATTTGAAAAAGGTAATTAAAGATAAGGACGGATTTGATATTATGGAAAGATTTGACTAGATATGGATGGAAAGATTTGAATAATTATGGTATGGTATTAATAATTCAAATCTTGACTAACAAGAACCCTAAATTAATGACTCAAAGACATGAAAATATACGAATCAAGAATGACACAAAAGACACGACAAGAAACAAGATAAGACTCGATTCTTTTTTAATTTTTTTGACACAATAGACACGAAAAAATTGAAGGAACGGAAGAGGAAGGGTACGACCTGGATATTGATACCAAAATGATACGATCCTCACCAGGAAGGTTCAGATCGCAGCCCAGAATCGATGATGGAAGGACGCACACGGAAACGACTCGAACAGATACGATGGGAAAATCCAACGCCTATGACTCGACCCTTAGAGAACCGTAGGCAAGAACGCGAACGAGCCCCTACGACTCAAAAAGTAACCCGGATCACAATTGAAGGATGTAGCAAAGACGCCACAAATGGCTGTGGAATTCCGTTTGATAAGTCGAATTCGAATTTCAAGGAAGCCACAGAAATTCGAAAATTGAGTTTTCAGAATAAAAGAGAAAACCTCACAAATTTTATTAAACTGAAAACTGAATTATTTGTTCCATAACAAGGCCTATATATAGGCAAACTCAAACCCTAATAAGGAAATCAAATCCTAACTTCATAAGGAAATCAAATCCTATCTGATAAGGAAATCAAATCCTAATGAAATAAGGAAATAAAATCTATATAAAAGATTATTAAAAACCCTAATATATCTAGAAGGAAATAAAGCAAAAACTCAAAAATAATTAAAAACACTTAATTAAAACAACTCAAATTTCTTCGATTAAACTTCTTCTTTCAAGCCACCGGGATCTCCATCAGAATGTCTCTCGGATTGTCAAGTGTTGATCATCTCCTTTGGCCGGTGGGTCGAGCCTTGACAAGTGGTCGACGATGACGTTCTCACTTCCTTTTCTGTCCTTGATCTCCAAGTCGAATTCTTGCAACAGCAGTATCCATCGGATCAGTCTGGGCTTGGCATCTTGTTTTGCAAATAGGTACCTGATTGCTGCATGGTCGGTGTAGACAATTGTTTTTGAGCCTATCAGATAAGGCCGGAATTTGTCGAATGCATACACGACCGCGAGCATCTCTTTTTCTATCGTAGTGTAGTTGCATTGGGCCGGATTCATGCTCTTGCTGGCGTATTGAATCACATGGAAGAGTCTTCCTTTCAGTTGGCCTAGAACTGCCCCAACAGCGTAATCGCTGGCGTCGCACATCAAGGTGAAAAGCTCTTCCCAATCTGGTGCGGTGAGGACTGGTGCAGTTACCAGTGCTTCTTTCAACTTCTCAAATGCTTTCAGACATTCTTCATCAAAAACGAAGGACACGTCCTTCTCCAACAGGTTGCACAGTGGCCGGGATACCTTTGAGAAGTCTTTGATGAACCTCCTATAGAATCCTGCATGACCAAGGAAACTTCGGACGGCTTTGACATTTGTTGGTGGTGGCATCTTCTCAATGGCTATCACCTTGGCTCGATCCACTTCCAGTCCTTCGGCTGATACTCGATGTCCCAACACGATTCCTTCCCGAACCATGAAGTGGCATTTCTCCCAATTGAGGCATATGTTTGTCTTGGTGCATCTCTCAAGTACAGTAGCCAAATTTTGCAAACAGACATCAAATAAGCTACCAAAAACCAAAAAGTCATCCATAAATACCTCCATGATGTCCTCGATCAGGTCGTGGAAGATTGCCGTCATGCATCTTTGGAAGGTGGCCGGTGCATTGCATAATCCAAAGGGCATCCGTCGGTAGGCGAATACTCCGTATGGACAGGTGAATGCCGTCTTGTGTTGATCTTCAGGTGCCACAGCTATCTGATTGTACCCTGAGTAACCATCAAGAAAGCAGTAAAAAGGGTAACCAGACAATCTATCTAGCATTTGATCAATGAATGGAAGAGGAAAGTGATCCTTGCACGTGGCGGTGTTCAAAGCCCGGTAGTCAATGCAGACTCGCCATCCCGTGATTGGTCTCTGCGCTACTTCTTCTCCATCATCATTCTTTACGATTTGCATCCCTCCTTTCTTGGCTACTACTAGTGTAGGGCTTACCCACTTGCTGTCGGAAATTGGGTAGATCATGCCATGGTCAAGGAGTTTGAGAACTTCCTTCTTTACAGCCTCTTGCATGATAGGATTCAGACGTCGTTGTGCTTGTCTCTTTGGTTTGGCATCCTCTTCAAGGATGATCTTGTGCATGCACAGCGAAGGGCTGATCCCTTTGATGTCTCCCAAGGTCCATCCAATGGCGGACTTGTATGTCCGAAGTACTCGCAGCAGTTTGTCTAGCTCTCCCTGTGAAAGATAAGCAGAAACAATAACAGGGTAAGTGCTATCTGACCCAAGAAATGCATACCTGAGGTGTGTCGGGAGTGTCTTGAGCTCCAGAAGTGGTGGTTCAGAGCTGGAAATTAGCTTCTCCAGATTGTCGTCGATCGCTGGAGCAGCTTCGTCGATCGACGAGGGTGTTGTTGCAGCGTCGATCGACGAGGCAGTGTAGTCGATCGACGAGGATTGGCTGTAGCGGCTAGGCAGCGGTTCTCTTTTAAGTTCTTTCTCACGAATAACCTCCTCGAACACATCCAGCTCCATGACCAGATTCAGGATCCCCTCAGTTGCTTCGTCCAGATTTGTGGACGAGGAAAGGGAGTGTTGCAAGCAGTTTTCCAGGAAATTCGGCTCACTTTTGAGACAAGTGAAGGGGGAAGACATTACCGGGCTGAAGCAGTTGACCATGTGGCATTCTTCTGCATAACTTCCATTGTTGTGCTTCTGCATTGCCTTGTAGATCAAGAATGTGACGGACTCATTGTTCACTCAGAACGTCAGCTTACCGTCGAAGATGTCGATCAATGCCCCTCCGGTTTTCAGGAATGGTCTTCCGAGGATCAGAGGAATGTTTCGATCCTCCTCCATGTCGAGCACCACAAAATTAGCGGGAATGATGAAGTCCTTTACCTTCACCAACACATCTTCAACGATGCCTTTCGGATAGGTGACTGATTGGTCGGCCATCTGCAGTGAGATTGTCGTGGGCTTGATGCTTCTGATCTTTAACCGTTTGAAGATTGGAAGTGGCATCAAGTTGATTGATGCCCCCGAATCACAGAGAACCTTTCCGAAGGTCTCACCTCCGATGACACAAGAGATTGTGAAGGAGCCCGGGTCTTCCCTTTTGATCGGCATCTTCTTTTGGATGATGGCACTGCACTCTTCGAACAGGTTGACCGTCTCGTACTCCAAGAACGGTCTTTTCTGAGAGACCATGTCTTTCAGAAACTTGATGTACCCGGGCATCTCTTGAAGAGCTTCTACCAATGGGATGTTAATATGCACCTTCTTCATTGTCTTCAGAAACCGTGCATATCTTTCATTCATCTTGGTTTTGGCAAACCGCTGCGGATAGGGCAGAGGCGGTTTCTTCATTGGCAGAGCAGGGGCGGCCGTCGATCGACGAGCTTCAGCCTTGGTCGATGGGTGTTTTGGTGCTTCGTCGATCGACGGAGATGCTTTGTCGGTCGACGGAGCTTCTCCTGTGACGACTTCTCCCTCTTCCTCGGCTTCTCCTTCATCTCGGTTGTCAGTCCCTGCTTGCTTGGGCCCTTCATAGGTCTTGCCCCCTCTCAGAGTGATAACGTTCACTTGATTCCTCTGATTCTGATTCTTGGGGTTGACCTGAGTGTTGCTCGGAAGTTGTCCCGGCTTGTGTTTGGTTCCTAGGGCATCAATGATCTAGCTGACTTGATTTTCAATGATCTGCACGTGCTTTTGCACCTGATCGACCTTTGTGTTCACGCCTGGAATTTCCTATTTCAACTTGGTTACAGTATCTGTAGAGCCCTCCATGAACTTAGCCAAAATCTCCTCGAGATTTGGCTTCTTCTTTTCCACAATTACTCTGTCTTGTACGGCAAATCCTGGTGGTGGTTGCTCTGCAGCTTGAGGGTTTGCATAAGAGAATCCAGGGTGATTCCTTGCGTAATTGAAGATGTAGGGCTGGTTATTCTGCTGATTGTGTTGCTGATACCCTCCTCGGTAGTTGTTTTGATAACCGCCCCTTTGAATGAAATTCACCTCGGAGTTGTCTTCCTCGATTGGACCCTGCACTGCTTCAACTGCAGCAACGGTTTTCTCTTGCTTCAGATTAGCAAATTCTTCCCTGAGCTTTTTCAGCTCGGCTGCCAAATCGGGTTGCTCGACAACTTTTTCCACCGCTTTTTCGACTACTTTCTCGACTGCTTTCACAGGCCGAGTTCGGCTTGAGGACCACCGTTGAGTGTTGTTGGCCATCTTTTGAAAGAACTCCATGGCTTTCTTTCCACTCTTCGTCATGACTGTGTCTCCTAGAGTGGTGTCCACCAGTTTGGCCGTCTTATCATTGAGCCCTTCATAGAATGCTTCAGCTTGTTCTCCTGGCGGAAAACCGTGTCCGGGGCAGGCTCTCAACAGTTCTTTGAATCTCTCCCATGCCTCACTGAAGCTCTCGTCAGGCCTTTGAGCGAATCTGATGATTTCTTTCTGTTTTTGCCTGATAACATTCGGAGGGAAAAAATTCCCTAGAAACTCATTCCTCAGCTCGGTCCACGTGCCTATGCTTCCTTTGTCTAGTGCGGTGAACCATGATTGTGCCTTGTCCCTCAGAGAGAATGCGAACAGACGCATTCGGATGGCACTCTTGCTGACTCCTCCAATTTTGACAGTATTGCAGAGCATAATGAACTTGTCCAAGTGCGCATAGGGGTCCTCAGTAGGTCTTCCTC
Source organism: Plectranthus barbatus (assembly GCA_026898455.1). Lineage (NCBI taxonomy): Eukaryota > Viridiplantae > Streptophyta > Magnoliopsida > Lamiales > Lamiaceae > Plectranthus > Plectranthus barbatus. The sequence continues at coordinate 110,015 of JAPKLW010001075.1, read as the reverse complement.
CGAATTGATTTTGTTGCACTATCTGCACCAATCCGGTCTTCAGTTCAAAATTGTTGGCATTGATGCCAATCTTGAAGTCAGTCTCCTTGAACCGAGGTTTATATCGATTCTGCATGGCCTCCTCTTCTTTCTCATCGTCGAATTCTTCTGGAGGGTCCTGATTGTCTTCCTCTTTGTCGTCGGGTTTGTCCTTGAACAATGGGTTATTGCGAAGATCCCTTCTATTCGGATTGTTCCTCTCGAGGTCTCTTTCCAGGTTGTACTGTTGGATTTGCGCCCTCATAGCTTGGACTTCTTAGAGAAGCACAGCCTGCTCCTCTGCAGTTAGCACTGGTGGAGGCGGTGGTACGTTATCTTCCATCGTGTGGTTACTTGAGCTTTCTTGGGCACGCTTATTCCTTCGGATCTTTCTGCAAGTGGCTTCAATGTCCGGGTAGTAATATAGCTGGTCCTTTCCTCTAGCTCTTGTACTCATGCACTACCTGTACAGCAAGGGAGATAGTGAAGTAAGACTGAAAATAAACGAACCGAATTAAGAAAATTGAGCCTCTGAAACGACAAAGGCGTCAATCGACGAGGAAAGGCATCGATCGACGGAAAGAAAAAGGCTTCGTCGATCGACGAAAAATACGAAAATGCGAGAAAAATTCAGAAAAATGAAAATTACAGCCTAAAGCAATATTTCAATCACAGACTTAATAGTAAGATTAATTCTATTCTTTCCCCGGCAACGGCGCCAAAATTTGATCACGCTAAAATTATATAGACAGTGACTTAGCAAAGCTAACAATATAGCGGCAAATAAAATTATCGATCCCTCAGGGAAAGAAATAACGAAAAACCTTTAAGTACTAAGCCAAGCGTTCTTGAAAATACTGATTAGGAAAATCAAATAAAAGGGTTTTGCTGTTTTGAAAATCGTAGTACTTGCCAATGAAAATTAAACGGAAAATTAAAAAGCTTTTGAAGTCAAATAAGAGAAGCACAGATTCCAGGGATATCTACCTATCAAGTATGACATGTATGAATGAATTGATTAATTCCCAATTTTAATTCCTCTTCGTAGTGAAACATCAGAAAAGTATTACGAACTTCTTTGTTGGACAATTCGCAAAGTAGATTAATTAATTACCTATCTCCGCTCGGTCTCAAGATAAATGAACTAACTCCAAAGATCTACAGATTTATTCCTACAATTAATCTCCTTCAGTTACGACAAGAAATCAAATTATATTGTGAAAATCTCTTTCGATTGAAAACTATTACAGTTAAGTCTCAAGTAATCAACTAGATAATCCTAAGATGTGATCAGCAAATCAAGATTATGAACAAGCACAGATTTCACAAACTACGAAGGGAAAGAGAAATTAATTCAATTAATCACAACATGCATACATTGATAGTTCGAAACCCTAGAATCTGAGAAGGGATTTAGTTACACATTCATGGTAATATTCATCAAAGAAAAATACAACCTGAATTGCATAAAAACTGGAATCCTGAAATCTCCTTATAAAAACTTGTCTTCGAACATAGAACTCTAAAAACTCTTCAATAATAAAATCTTGTAATTGCTCTAACTCTTTTCTCTCTCTAACTCTGGTCTACTTTTTGTCTACCCCTCTCAAAAAATGAATTTACATGAATATTTATAGAGGTGGAAGATGTATCTAGCAGTATCTAGGGTTAGATATGCGTTAATCTCCAAATCAGATCCAGACTAGGTTTCCCTCATGCGCGTCGACCGTGGCTGCCTGGCGTCGATCGCTGGGGCTGGGACATCCTCATCGATCGACGAGCATTGGGGTCGACCAACGAGACCTTGACTTCCGTCGATCTCCCTTGTTCCCTTCGTCGAGCGCTTGGTTTCTTTTGCCTCGTCGATCGACGAGCCTTTCCGTCGATCGACGGGGTGCTGAAACTGGAATTCTACTCCTTCTCTGTTTTTCGACTAAAAACCTGCATGATTCATCAAACACGACATTCCAAGTACAAAATCCAATTCATGAACGAAAATGATACAAAATCGATTCTAAACACTACACAATCAGTCAAAGAACAATAAGATAAGTTGGTGAAAATCCTAACTTATCAAAGATCTGTCAGCTTGGTAAGGCTTTTAAGGCCTTCTCTTGAACTCCTTTTTTGCGAAAAAAGCAGCATCTCCTTCTGGATGTGTGCTGACACTTTGCACTGCTTCATTTTTGTTCGCCATTTAGATGTCCCATTCCTGGGCTTGGAGATGGGCGAACACGTCCTTGGTCGTCATCTTAGAGAGATCCTTCTCCTTCAAACTGGTGGCTTTGACGAACCAGTCCTCCTTGGGCATCTTGGAGAGAATTTTCGCATTCATATCAGCAACTTCATATGTTCTCCCCAAGTTCTTCAGCTCACAGATAATCGCATTGAATCTAGCTTCCATTGATTTGACACTTTCACCAGGAAGCATTTGAAAAGATTCATACTTATCTACATAGTTTTGAAGCTTGTTCCACTTCATCAGAGCTGTTTCTTGACTAAGTGAGCCAAGAAATTCCCACATCTTTTGGCATTGTTGTGCTCTAAGGCTTCAACAAACAGTGGCTCTGGTAAGGATTGTAAGATGAGCTCCATGGCCACTGCATCCAGCTGAAAACAAACTCTGTTGTCGTTTGTCCACTCTGCATAAGACTTCTCCACTATCTCCTGACCTTCTGCTCCTCAGAGCTGAGTATTCACCTTGGTGATCTTCAGCTGTCCGGTAGATAGAACCTCTGCCATTTCTGGGTGGACATTCTTCAGCATGATCAACGATCATTTCTTCTATATCTCAAAATTTTCTGATGAGTACTTTGGAAGCTTTGTAATCTGAGTCATCTTTGTGTACCTGAGCTTAAACACACAAAACATGAACCAAGTGCAAAAAACAGAGATCTGGTCCTAAGTGACTCAACACAACCGTAGTCTGTAAGAACCTTGGCGCGTGATACCACTTGTTGGTCCCGAAATCAGAGTGCAAAACTGTGCAATGGAAGGGTTGTGTATGCAGCGGAAATATTAAATGATAGTTGCACTAGTTCGTTCAAACAGAGTATAGTCAGTTTTGTGTGTGGAAAGTTTAAGCTTAGGTCTCTGTTTTACCTTAAGTCAATTTCACAGTATATACACTTCAATACTTGAACAAGTATTGAAGGTTTCAAGAGTTAATTTGTGAAACAAAAAAGCAGAGCAAGTATGAAAGAAAGCAGTAAACAACACACAAAGATTTAGGTTCGGACTTCAACATCCAACCACCAGGACGGAGGCTGCGGGGTGCGTCCCCACTTCAACCTGAAGACTGAGTCTACAAGGAGTTCCTAGGTGAGTGCCACAGCTGACCAGAGGACGGAGGTGCCACAGACTGTGTATAGATCGTAAGGAGGCTTGTATTTACTTAGTGAATTATTCAAACCTTGGATTTGAAGAGTGGATGTAGGATGTTGAAGTCTGAACCACTATAAATCTATGTGTGCTTTTTACTGCTTTCTTTCATACTTGCTCTGTTTTTCTGTTTCACAAACTGATTCTTGAAATCTTCAATACTTGTCCAAGTATTGAAGTGTATATACTATGAAACTGACTTAAGGTAAAATAGAGACCTAAGCTTAAACTTTCGACACACAAAACTGACTATATTCTGTTTGAAAGAACTAGTGCAACTGTCATTTAATACTTCCACTGCATACACAAACCTTCTGCTGCATAGTTTTGCACTCTGATTTCGGTACCAACACGGTTTCAATATTATTCTTTTTCTACAGCCTATAGCCTGTGCCTTAATTTTACAAGTTAATTCAAAATTCAAATGTAAACTAAAATTTTGAAGCCTTTCTATTTCGTATTATATATAGGGGTGATTTCTATGAAAAAGTCTATTGCGAGAAATGATAAAGTTATTCAATTATTTTTACGAGGGATTGTTTCTCATGTTGTAGTTTTAGGAATGTGTTATGGTTCACAAAAAATTAATCTATAAATTCAATACATCTTCTTAAAATGTACTATATGTTTATTTTTTTACCTATAATATATCTACAATCATTAGTAATATTTGATATATTTATATAAAAACATATTAATATTTTTTATAATAAAGAAAATAATATTTTCTGTGCAAGGTGAAATTCTAATTTCTAATACTAAAGGAATATCGAATTTTACTGTTTGTCAACGCCAAATCTCCCTCCATAAAAACAAAAACCGTGACGCCGGCACAACTGTACACGCCTATAAGTATCCAATGTAGTATAGACAAAAGTGCTCAAAGAAGAATGGAAAATCAATTTTTATATTTTAAATACTATCAAGTTTTATAATTATATTATATATATTTTAAGGAATAAATAGCTTCTAAGTTTCTGTTAGTATTTGTCTCAACAGGATGCTATAATACTTATCCATTAAATATTATGTTTTCAATTTAAAAAAAGAATAAGTTTTTAAGTAATACTCCCTCCGTCCCGGCTAAATTGTCCCAGTGACTTTGGGCACAATAACCAAGGAGTGTGAGTGTAAAGTAAGTTGAGTGAAATTAATATTTTATTGTTGAGTGTGAAAAAGTTGCCTTTTTAAGTAATGAGACAATTGAGGTGGGACGGACGAAAAAGGAAAGTGGGACAATTGAGGTGGGACGGAGGGAGTATATGAGATTGACTGCAAATTGCCAAATACATTAGTAATTAAAACATGACTCATTTTTCATAGTTTGAAACTTGAATAGAGAAATCAAATACAAATTTTAAAGGACTCCACGCTCCAGCCCTTTCTCGTGTCGGTTATCCAATTAGCAGATCTAAAAAAAATAAATTTGAGAACTAAACTTAAATCAATTGTAGACAAGAACACATTTTTGTTACGTTGTTCTTCTATGCTGAATTATAGATGTATGAAATTTCTTAAAATCTCTAACTCATTATAAAGAAAAATACGAAGCAGAGTGTGGGAATTTGTTGGCCTTGGGTTAATTCTACCGAGCCCACTTATTGTTTAAACAAGCCCATATCTTTTATTTTTAGGGTTGGTTTATGAATTGGGTTTTGTGGTTCGGGTTTTGGGTCGGTATGTTGATGGGACGGTTATGAACCCGATCCGTGTGTACACAATCCTTACCAAACACACCCTCTCTCTTGAGGATATCTAACCCTTTATTACTCATGTGCCACAATCTCATATGCCACAAATTAGAAACATTACAATTCAGATTATTGGCAGAATTAACACATGCAATAGATTCAATTTTGCATACATATAGATTGTTTTTCTTTTCAGCTTTAAACACAGTTAGAGAACTCTGCATTATCTTCATCATCCCTTCACCCCACCTGCCTTCTAACCCATATCCTTCTAAAGAGGAGCATGAGAGCAAATTGAAACACAAGTCATGTGCATATCTCACATTTTTCGAAGTATATGAACACCCATCAATGAATTTCAATTTGATATCACCTATTCCTTCTACTTTACATTTCTTTTCATCAGCAAGTAGAATATAACCATTATCAATAGGTTGCAGGCATGTAAACAGGTGTTTATGTGGTGTGATATGATAAGTGCAACCAGAATCTACAATCCAATCATTATCACAGAGCTTATTTGTACATGCATATGCTTAAGGCAGGGAATTCATGCAATCAGGGGTAAAAACCATGTAGACATCACCTAGATTGTCACCTTTAGCAGTGTTTGCAATTGAATTACTACTTTCACCCTTTTCTCTCCTAGGTTTAGTACACTACTTTATATAGTGTCCAGATTCCCCACAATTATAACCTTTTCTTCCTCTTATCTGGACTTAGACCTAGACTTACTTTCATAGTGAGGCCTCTTTCCATCCTTAATGCTAGACAGGTCATTGCCCCTACTGTTCTTATCATACCTATTCCTTGATCTAGCCCTTACATGCAAAATTTCATTATTGTTACCCCTATTTCTTGCCCTACAACGTTTTAGGTCTTGTTCTTTACTCTTAAGACCACACATGATAGTTTCTAAGGTAACAGAATCCCTGCCATACTTGATGGCAGACTTAACATCATTGTAAGAGACAGGAATGACATTCAGTAATGCAATAGGAGCATACTCATCTATATGTTCATCCCCTGTTAGTTTTATATCTTGAATTAATTTGTTAAACACATCAAGATTCACATCTATGTCATTGTTTAAGTCCAATTTAAATCTGAAAAATGTTTCAAGTAGGTACATTTTACTTGGTAAAGAGGTTTCAGTGAATAGGGATTCCAATTTATCCCAAATTTCTTTTACAGTTTTAACCTTACCAATCTTCCTTAAAACATAATCAGACAAATTCAAGATAATGATGGAACAAGCACGCTCATCAATTTCAGTACGTTTTTAGGTGTATCAGAATCTAGATATTCAACAGTAATGGCTCTTAACACTTTTTGTTGAATCAAAATACACTCAATCTTCTGTTTCCAAATAGAAAATTCGGTTTTACCATTAAAAGGTATCATTCCATGAGAATTCAAACTAGAGGACATTTTGAATGCAAGTATAATGATAATAACAAACAAAATGAACACAAAGTGAAGGTGATATTTGTCACAATATGAAGTATTGTCAAGAAAGCAAAGTATATGCACATAAGTGACAGGATTCAACAATAATAAGGTTCTACTCACTCCCAGGTTATACCCTATGATGCCTACAGGTTGTTTAGGCATACAACAACACACTTGAAAACAAAAATCGTTAAATACAGCCAAGAGCACAATATGAAGCACACAAAACACCAGAATAAGCAGCGGAAGTTTAAGATTCATAAACACCTTCAATTTTGCCACACAAGACAAGCATAGACAAGTACTCACAGAATCAAACCAAAAACATAAAGTGGATCCAAATTTACTTCGGTTATCCGAACAGTAAAGTGGATTCCCTGTAAACTGCGGTTATCCGGTCCAACTTACAGGGTCATGCAAGATAGGGAAAGGGGGAAAGGATATAATCGGTCAATTGAAGATACGAATACCTATCTAGCATGCGATCAAACCTTAGGGTCTAGATAGACTCTAGAAAAACAAAAACAACCAAAAGAACTAAGAATTAGGGTTCATACTAGAGCCGGGGCCCAATATGAGGGCTCTCCCGACTTACCAGATGTGCCCTCTAGCACAAACGACAGGGACCCTTCAGCGAGCCGATCGTGCAGAGCAGCACAACCTGGCTCTGATACCACTATTGGGTATCAAGTCTACTGCCTCTATTTCTCCGATCGATTCCCACAGGATCCCCACTGAGCCCTAATCAGATTTAGTTTCCATGCATGCGAGACAAACCTCTCGTTTTTCAAGCTTTGACTGGACCTCCTTAGGTGGATCTAGTCATCTCCAGTCTCCCTGGCTTGTGGATGGACGTCGGAGCCCTGTATCATTGACCGGGACTTCATTTTTAGCTCAGAACTCACCTGAGTGTGAGCCCTCGCCTTCCAACTGGCCGACGACTTCGCCTATGGGTCAGCACTGAGGGCTACACTTAAGCTCACTGATTCTCTCACCAGAACACATCTTTCAGGCCATTTAAGATTGGAAAGTTAGAGAGAAGGGAGAGCGTTCAAAAAGAGAAGGGAGAGTGCGGCGCTAGGGTTAGGGTTTCATCTCAATAATGAATGAGAACCGGGTTAGGTAAGGATTATATACACAGGGATAGGGTTCATAACCGCACCAACAACTTATGAGTGTGAGTCCTGTGTCTTAGGCAAGCAAAGTAGAGTAACATTCCCTAATCATAATCAACCAAATACCCTAAGAGTAGCTCCATCCTAGAATACTTACATGTTGATGTCTGGGGTCCTTCCAGTGAACCTACTAGGGGTGGTAAGAGATATTTCTTGTCCATTATAGATGATTTCTCTAGAAAAGTTTGGGTGTTCCTTATAAGCAACAAATTTGAGGTTTTTGATAAGTTTAGGAACTGGATGAACTTAATAGAGAATCAAACTGGAAAGAAAATAAAAACTCTTAGGATAGACAATTGTTTAGAGTTTTGCTAAATGGACAAATTATGTGTAGATTGTGGGATTAAAAGGCATAGAACAATCCCCTTTTCACCTCAGCAAAATGGGGTTGCTGAGAGGATGAATAAGACCCTACTTGAAAAGGTTCGATGCTTGATGACTGTAAGTGGCCTAGATAAACCTTTTTGGGGTGAGGCAGCTATGACAGCAACCTATTTGGTAAATAGGTCACCTTTTGTACCTCTAAATGGAAAATGCCCAGAGTCTATCTTTACTAATCGGCCTTTAGATCTATGTAACCTTGGAATCTTTGGTTGTGCTGCATACATCCATCAAAGAGGTGATAAACTAGAACCTAGAGCTAGAAAGTGTCTTTCTATGCTATCCTGAGGGAACCAAGGGCTATAGGGTCAGGGACATAAATGATTTAGATTACAAAGTCATCATAAGTAGAGATATTACTTTTAATGAGAATGAATTTCCTTGCTCTGTTAATTATGATTCTTCTACTGTAAATAATCATACTTTGAATAAGGTGGAGCTCTCTAAGACAGATAATAATGATGCATATAATGTGCCATCTTCATCTTCTGAAATTGTTGAATGCTATAATCAAGGTGGAGCTTCTGATTCCCTGCATGATATTTCTGATAATCTTAGTGATTACAATCTGATTGGGGACAGATCTAGAAGGCCTGTAATTGTAAACAGAAAGTTTGATGATTATGAGCTCACTCTGCATGCCTTAAATGTGTTTGATGAATTAGATGGTAATGAACCTAAAACCTATAAACATGCTATAGAATCTCCTAATTCCAAACTGTGGCATGATGCTATGTGTGAAGAAATTAACAGTTTGCGTGAGAATAAAACTGGTATACTTGTTAAAAGGAAAGATAATGTCTCTATTGTTGACTGCAAATGGATTTATAAGATCAAACATGATGGTAAATCTGTTAGATTTAAGGCTAGGCTTGTTGCAAAGGGGTTTACCCAAAAAGAAGGTGTTGATTACAGTGAAATATTTGCTCCTGTAGTTAAGTTTACTACTGTTAGGATTATACTTGCTCTTGTTGCTCATTTTAATTGGGAATTTGTGCAAATGGATGTCACTATTGCATTCTTTTATGGTGATTTAGATGTAGATATCTTTATGAATCAACCTGAAGGTTTTTGTGACAAAACTTATCCTAATCATGTATGCCTTCTCAAAAAAGCCCTGTATGTCATTAAACAATCTCCCAGATAGTGGAACATTAAGTTTGATAATACAATAAAGTCCTTTAAGTTTGAAAGAAGTGTCCATGATCACCGCTTGTATTTCAAACTTGATCAAAGCAGGCATGTTTTCTTACTTCTTTATGTTGATGACATGCTGATTGTTTGCCCCTGCATGAAATTTGTGAAGCTTGTTTAGGAACATCTATCTAAACACATTAAGATAAAGGACTTATGAAATGCTAGAAGAATCCCATGCATGGACATTGCTAGAGATAGAAAGAAATATGAGTTGATTTTGAATCAGACTACATATGTTGCTAAGGTGTTATCTAAGTTCTCTATGCTGAATGTTAAACCTACTAATGTTCCCTTCGCTTCTCACTTCCTTTTAAGTAAGGATCAGTCTCCCAAGACTGATTCTGAAATTAATGAAATGAAATCTATTCCCTATACAAATGTTATATGTTCGATGATGTATCTCATGGTAAGTACAAGGCTAAGCATTGCATATTGTGTGAGTTTGTTAAGCAGATACATGTCTAACCCTGGTAAGCCCTTAAATGGTTATTGAGATATTTAAATCACACACAACACACTGGTCTTAAGTTTTCTAAGTGCTCCGATGGTGTGAACTTGACTGGCTATGTTGATTCTAACTATGCTAATGATAGGGATAATATGAAATCTACAACTTCTTACATTTTTGTCTTGTGTGGTTCATGTATTAGTTGGAAGTCACAACTTCAACCAATTGAAGCCCTATCAACTACTGAATCTGAGTACATAGCAATCAATGATGTATTCAAGGAAGCCATTTGGCTTAAGGGTCTTTTATCAAAAATCAAAGTATTGAATGTAAAACCTACTATGTTTTCTGACTCTCAATATGCTAAACAATTATTCAAGAATTCTGTATTTCATGATAGAACCAAACATATTGATGTTAGGTTTCACTTTATTAGAGATGTAGTTGAAAACGGGATCATTTCATTAAAGAAAATTGCTTCTGAATTTAATCGTGCGGACATGGGAATTAAGTGTTTACCCTTAGAGAAATTTCTATCTTGTCAAAACATACTCAATTTTGATAATGGTTGATCTGCTATCTGTCTTTATTGTTTAGTTTCATGCTTTTTTGCTGAATTTTATTTTTTGAGTGTGATTAATAGTATAGATACTATGTGTTTCTGTATGTTTTTTTCTTTTTCTAAACTTTGTTGTTTTTTGCGTGGCTTGTGCTGGTACTATAACTTGTGTGTTGGTGTGCCTCTACCCTGCCTCAAAAGTTCTAGTACATGAACAGTTAGGTAGCCGACGATGATGATAACCCGAATAAGTGAATAGCCCTTGCAACCTCGGCCAAAGGTGGAGAATGTGGAAATTTTTTGGCCTTGGGTTGATTCTACTGAGCCCACTTATTGTTTATCCAAGCCCATATCTTTTATTTTTAAGGTTATGGATTGGGTTTTGTGGTTCTGGTTTTGGGTCGGTAAGTTGTTGGGGCGGTTATGAACCGATACGTGTGTATATAATCCTTACATGACCCGATTCTCATTCATTCTTGAGATGAAACCATAACCCTTGCGCCGCAGTCTCCCTTCTCTCTCTAAACGCTCTCCCTTGTCTCTAACTTTCCGATCTTGAATGCCTGAAAGATGTGTTTCGGTGAGAGAATTAGTGAGCTTAAGTGTAGCCCTGAGTGCTGCTACCCATAGGCGAAGCCGGCGGCCGGTTGGAAGGCGAGGGCTCACACTCAGGTAAGTTCTTAGCCAAAAACAAAGTCCCAATCAATGAGGCAGGGCTCCGGCGTCCATCTACAAGCCAGGGAGATCGGAGATGACTAGATCAACCCAAAGGAGGTCCAGTCGAAGCTTGAAGAACGAGAGGTTTGTCTCTTGTGCGTGGAAACTGAGTCCAATCAAGGCTCAGTCAGGATCTGACGGGAACCGATAGGAGAAACTCAGGTCGCAGGCCTGATACCCAACATAAAGACTATGAAAAAGAGAGTGTGATTGCCTTGCACATTGAGTTTCAGAGATTGCATCAATACTTCATCATCGTTCAAATCTCTTCCAAGGTTTCACCGTGATTTATTGATTCTTTCTTCAAATTTAGAGTTTTTAGCAAACAGTGTGAAGAACGCTACAAGATTATGATAGGATTCGAAAACCTGAACGAAAATAAAATTTGGTGGGACATAAAAGCATCGACCGCCAAACTAGGAATTGTTCGGTATAATATACCGGACTATTTCCTTCATACTTTATACCTTATCGAAATTTACGGTATAGAAAAAAATCATACCATTACCAAATTCTCGGTATGAGTCGGTATGATTACGACATGTGATAATTTATATGTCATTACTTTGTTATATCTAATTTTATTATTATTTTGGTAAAACATAATTTATATGACATTTATCTTATTATTCTTTCGGTATACCGTAAACATAGCGAAACATTTCAATATAATTTGATTTTTACGAATTTTTCTGCTAATATTTTTTCAAGAATTAAGTTTATATCAATGATATTGTTAGATGAAGAAATAAAATATGATTTTATATTTAATTGATTATTTTCCAAATAAAACTATGATGATATTTTTTTGGTCTGGAATGTGCCGGTATACCTTCAATAATAGAATGGCCATACCCTTACCGTACTGAAAATTTTCTGTACAATAACCTTAAAAATCATAGTATACCAAAAATTCGATTTTGACATTTTTTCGATGTGATATAACCTGTATTTCGATATTTTTTCCCAGCCCTATGCACGAAAGAAATTTAGCCCGAATGGCTCATGACCAAATAGCCCTAGAACAATAGGGTTGATTCCAAAATCAACGGATTAGCCCGAGTAATTTTTCCTATTAATATGTTTATCATATTATTTACCAACCAAAATCTACTTTTAATATATTTTCTTATTAATTTTTATCATACATGAAAATTTTCTTACTAATAAATTTTTTGATTTAATGAATTCATGAAGTGTGATGTTTTTAATTTTTTTAAAAAAAGAAATAAATATTTCATATATTTTTTATCATTTAAATGATTAAAAAAGAGAGTATCATATTTAAGTCATTATTATTTTATAAAAAATTAAAAAATAATTCGTAGATTCATTAGTTCGATGGGCTAACACAAAAATCAAAGAGTTAGGGTCGATATATTTTAGCCCAAAAAAGTTCATCCGATTCAACCTAGAAAGAATAGCTCACAATCCAATATAACTAGCTCGATTGATATCCCAAATATTCTAAATAAAATATATTAACCAACCAACCCATTATATTTTATAATTAATGCATTTTTGTCAATTATTAATGCGTTTAATCTAAAAGAACACATACATTTCTATTTAGCATTCACATTATTCAAATATCTCAATCCCTATTCATATAAATTATAAATATATAAATTCTTTTGCTTTTATATATAAATCGTGCAACGTGCGAGTACAATTTTAGTCCTATATTTACTACCGACATTTCCATAATCATTTAAAAAAATGTTTAGTTTTTGTTCATCAGTACTATACATTAGTATAATTACAATAAAAAACAAGTACTATATATATAATATAGCATTAGTTTTTGTTAAGTTTAGTTTTTTTATCTCTTTATTGAAAATGATAGGGTTTAGAATATTTTCCATAAAAATGAAATTACATTGAAAGGAAATAAATAGAGTTTACAAAGATATGAAAAGATATGAAATCTAAGATAAATCTAACTAAACCCTAATTGAAGCTAGAGAAGATATGCATGTAACAAACATGCATAATTCACGTTATCACCCCCCCTCAAGCAAGAGTCGGAAGACTGACGACACGAAGCTTGGATCGAAATCTTTCAAACATAGGACGTGGTAAAGACTTAGTGAAAATATCGGCAATCTGATGCTCGGAAGGAACATGAGCCGTGTCGAGTTTCCCATCCTGAACCAATTCACGAACAAAGTGATAGTCGATGTCAATATGTTTAGCTCGCTTGTGGGCAACTGGATTCTGAGTAATGAAAACGGAACTGTTGTTGTCACAAAACAAAATAGGCTTGCGAACCAAATCGACGCGAAGTTCCTGGAGAATATGTATAATCCACTGAATTTCAGCCGCAGAACTTGCCAATGCTCGGTATTCTGATTCGCAACTTGATCGAGCAACAATCGGTTGCTTTTTAGCACTCCAAGAAACTAGATTTCCGGCAAGATAAATTGCATATCCATAGGTGGAGCGGCGTGAGTCGGGGCATCGTGCCCAGTCAGCGTCGGAGTAGGCAAGGAGGGCGCACGTAGGAGCTCTTGTGAAAGAAATTCCGAGAGAAAGGGTGCCCTTGACGTACCGAAGGATGCGTTTAACAGCTTGAAAATGATCAACTGTAGGCGCATGCAGAAATTGGCTGACATGATTGACGGCATATGCTAAATCTGGCCGAGTGATTGTGAGATATTGTAGGGCGCCGACAATGGACCGATACCTAGTAATATCATCAAACGGATCACCATCAAGAGAGAGAACCGAACCAGCTTGCAGAGGAGTCGCCACTGGCTTGGCGTCGAGCAGTTCATGCTTGGAGAGAATATCCTTCGCATATTTTGCCTGAGATAAGAATAAACCATTGTCTGTATATGTTACTTCAAGGCCAAGAAAATAACTGAGTTTACCCATATCTTTAACCGCGAACTCGGACTGCATACGGTTAATGAAGGCCGTGATATGGGAGGGAAGGTTCCCAGTGATTATAATGTCGTCCACATAGACAAGCAGATAAATAATGGAAGAGTCACGATGCAAAATAAATAATGAAGTATCCGCACGACTGCATAGAAAACCCAATGATAAAAGAAAGGAGCTTAATCGATGAAACCAAGCTTGAGGAGCTTGTTTGAGACCATAAAGTGCCTTGGATAACTTGCAAACATAATCCGGTTTAGTTGAATCAACGAAACCCGGAGGCTGAGCCATGTAGACAGGAGTGGATAATGTACCATTCAAGAAAGCATTTTTCACGTCGAGTTGGTGAAGAGACCAGTTGCGGTGAACAGCAATGGAAAGAACAATGCGTACAGTAGCAGCTTTAACTACAGGACTGAAAGTGTGAGAGAAGTCCATACCAGGAATTTGGGAGAAACCTTGAGCTACCAGACGGGCCTTGTGACGCTCGATGGAGCCGTCAGATCGAAATTTAGTCCGAAACACCCATTTTGATCCGACAATATTAGTATCAGGAGGCCGAGGGACCAAGATCCAAGTATTATTGCGGTGAAGGGCTGCCATCTCTTCAGACATAGCCGCATGCCAGATGGGATCTTTAATGGCGGATTTGTAACTTCGAGGCTCAGTCGAGGCTAATAAGGCACGATGAAGAGCTGTGTCAGAATAAAATGCAAGGTGCCGAGGCTTGAAGATACCTGCCTTGGCTCGAGTAAGCATTGGATGGACATTAGGAGGATCAGGCACCGGAGTGGGAGCATCAGGCGTTGGAGCTGGCGAAGGCTGCGGCAGGGTGATATCTTCGGCGGGGCAGATTGTGCATGGGGCGTGTGCATCGTCGGCTGAGGGAATATGCCGCACCATCGGTGGAGTAGGAGCAGGAGCTGGCTCGTTGACAGGCTCGAGGAAGTGTGAGATGTCAAGCCGAGACATGGGAGCTCCAGGGGATGAGTCAACCAAAGGAAATGAGAGCTCGTCAAAGCGGGCATGCCGGGTAACGTAAATTTTGGAGCGTACAGGATCCAAGCACTTGAAACCCTTGTGTTGAGATGAATAACCGACGAAGATGCAAGGTAGACTGCGGTGAGAGAACTTATTTGTTGCATAATCTCGAAGACATGGATAAACCCTGCAGCCAAAAGGATGAAAATTCCCAAAATTCAGAGCACAATGAAATAATGCCTGAAAGGGCGAGATTCCACCTAGAGGTGAAGATGGCAGCCGATTTATAATATAGGAGGCAGTAGAGAAAGCATCAACCCACAATGAGAGAGGAATATTTGCATGAAACAATAATGTGAGTCCTGTTTCAGTAATATGACGGTGTTTCTGTTCTGCCCTGCCGTTTTGTGAAGGCGTATAAGGGCAAGAAAATAAGTGAAGAATACCTTTAGAAGAAAAAAATTCACGAACTACTGTGTTCGTAAATTCCGTTCCGCCATCACTTTGAAAACGTTTGATAGTGTTAGAAAACTGATTTTCCACCAAATTAACAAACGCTTTAAGGCAAGTAAAAAAATCAGATTTCCGAGCCATAGGATAGAACCAAGTGAATCGACTGAAATCATCAATAAACACCACATAGTAACGATAACCAGAGGAAGAAGTAACGGGGGCAGGACCCCAAAGATCGCAATGAACAAGATCCAAAACATTGGAAGCACGTTTTTTATTTAAAGAAAAAGGTAAACGAGTACTTTTAGCTTTCTGACATGAGGGACATAACTGAGGCTTGGGCAAACATGAACTAACAGAGAGATGCCCTTGCCTTGACAATAAGGAAATTGAATCAAAAGAGACATGACCTAGACGACTATGCCAGAGTTCAAACGAGGCACAAAGTTGTCCGCGCTTCAACTGAGAAACAAATGCATGCTGAAAGTGATCGAGGAGATAAAGGCCACCATTACGACGGCCTCGAGCGAGTATTTCCTTTGTTTGGTGGTGCTAAATGGAAAAATACTTGTTAGAGAAAAAAACATCAACAGGATAATCAGACGTTAGTTTGCTGACAGATAATAGGTTCTTCGTTAAAGATGGGACAACCAAGACGTCCAATAAACCAATAGAGTTAGATAAACGAGATGAACCAATATGCGAAACAGAAAGAGTAGCACCGTTACCAACCACCACTTTTTCCGATCCAGAATACGGGTGAGCCGTGTCCAAGGCATCAATATCAGAGGTCATGTGAGCGGAGGCACCGGTATCAATGTACCAATCCGAAGGGGACGACGATGATATAGTGCAGCCGGTTTGGAAGGCTTCAGCAAGATTTGCCTCGGAAGATTGATTGTAGCGCTCGGAGCAGAACGTGGCGTAATGGCCGTCCTTACGACAAATTTGGCAATGAGGGGGCCATTTGTTGGAGGAGCGACCACCGCGTCCTCGTTTGGAGGAGTTACGCGAGGACCCGGAGTTATTTTGATTTCCTTTGCCCGAAGTAGAGCCATTGGAAGTAGATTTGCTGTAGAACGCGGCCTGCGGAGTCGAAGATGAATGCATGGACTCCTGAAATAAAAAGTAACTCTCCGCCTTTGAAACAAGATCACGAAAGGAGGGAAGCTGGGTTAGGGCCATCTGCGCAACAGAGAACGACGAGAAATCGGGGCCTAACCCGCGGAGAAACCAGTGGGCCTTGTCGGTGTTATCTACGGGACGACCAATCGCTGCCAAACTATCACAAATAGATTTAAAATCACGAGCGTATTCAGAAACAGTACGATCACCTTGTTTAATAAGCTGAAGATCATCCTTGAGACGCAGCTCGCGAGTTTTGATTTGTTGCTGAAAGCGGTGTCCAAGGCGAGCCAGACCTCGCGCGCCGACGTGCAGCCGATTACTTCAACCATCGCCTCTTCAGAGAGGCTCGAAAGGAGCAGACTCAGCAACTTCTAATCCTGGGAGTGCCAAGCCGTGTAGACGGGATTTAGCGCAGGGATTCCAGAAGATGCAACGATCGTCGGCGACGGAGACGGCATTGAACCATCAACATATTTCATGAGCCCTTGACATGTGAGCAGGGGAACAACTTGCGAGCGCCAGAGTAAAAAATTAGATGACGATAACTTGATGGTTATCATATGAACCATCGTCGAGAGCGGAAGAACATCGGGCTCGGTAGTCATGGCGGCGCGCAAAAGAGAGGGAGAGGATCGAAGAGAGAGAGAGGGAGAGTATCGAAGAGAGGATCGATCAGGCTGATACCATGATAGGGTTTAGAATATTTTCCATAAAAATGAAATTACATTGAAAGGAAATAAATAGAGTTTACAAAGATATGAAAAGATATGAAATCTAAGATAAATCTAACTAAACCCTAATTGAAGCTAGAGAAGATATGCATGTAACAAACATGCATAATTCACGTTATCAGAAAAGAATCTTGAGATCACTTGATAATCAAGTTAAATTATAAAAAGTTAACAGGTTAGCAAAGGTAAAAATACACATTAATTGTAAGTCATTGCAAATAAATAAACAAATTTGATTCAATATTTATTTAACCTACCAATTTTGAAACTTTATCGTGTCAAAAACATTATTTGCAAATAATTTATATTTAAATATCTATTAAATAATTAACACAAAAAAATAAAAACACTTGAATTAAGTAAAATAAAATAATATAATTAACAAAGTACAAATTTAAAACCAGTAAATAATTATAAAAGATAAATATTTTTTATGCATGCATGAATGAAAATGAATATTTGTTTCAAAATTATCGTGTACTAAGTGTGTCGATTCCAAGTCTCAATTCAAGTTCATTATTATCGTACATTTTTTATAATACTTAAAATATAACAATTCCGTGCAACGTACGGGTGAAAAACTAGAGTATCGTATAGCAACTGTTGTATGTGAGCAAGGAATGAGTTGTGCCCCGAGCCTCAAAGTGAAGTCAGCTTCTTCATAGAAAAGGATACCTTCGTGTAAGCCACTTTTGTCAATTGATGATCTCGTGCATAGGCCAATGATTGTCTTTCGTCTAACCATTTATCGATCACATTTCTTATTACCTCAACTAAGGAACATATTGACAACCATCATAGTAGTAGAAACCGAGTGCAACATTTGGATATACAGTCTCGATAACATTCTTGATGCTTGAATGTTGTTTTGATACTATCAACAAATCATCTGCCTATCCAAAAGTCAACCTCAATCGTGTTAAGAGCCAGATGCAAGATTCATCATTCTCAATATGACAAATCCCGTCTGCTAAAAGAAGCATTGTTCATTGCCATCCTTAGTTACAACAACAAAGAGAACAACCTTGTTTTTATCTTTCATAGGTGTCCCAAGTAGAAACACTCACTCATAAAACAAGAAACATGTACGTAAAACGATCATCGTCAGCTGTAAGCAAATCGTATATTGTTCCAGGATTATGCTGCTTTAACATGTATAGATATCCAGGCAACATCTGATATGACTTATCATATGCTCCATAAATAATCTCAATAGCTATATTCCGTGCACGCAAAGTAGCACTGTATTGAACCTCAATTGCAAATTTTCTCTTCAACTCCACCATCATTTCCTTCGGCTTCAAAATGACACCCCCAGTTAGTAGTTTCTTCAAAAAGAAAGAAACAATAACCTTTAGACGCGCTGTCCGTGGATTATTAAGAGTGAGTACAACTGACATTAATGAATTAGCTCAAACTTATAAACTATCCACAATTTTGCTCTTGAAATATTTGCACAAAGTTGAAAACGACATCCATCGTATTCGCATTCTAACTGGACACGTTTGGTGTTGGAACGTTGCACATTAATATTCACCCTCATGCTCCATGCGCCATCTACCGACAACAAATTCAAAGTCATCCTTTTACAAGAATGCAGCCCTTATTGTGAGTGCCCCTGCTGTTAGAGGGCCATCCCGAACCCTTGTAGTTGCATCATCAAAATGTGCAACTGGAATCAACACATTATCTACATTGGATATTTCAACACCATTGTCACAGTGTGGCACACTTGATGAGCCAGAGGACAAATTATGACCACTAAGATCAACAATTCTCATAAACTCGTTTATTCACCATTGCTCACGAATCAATGCAGAAAATTCAGCATTAAGGCATTTTCTTCGATCACTCTCTTTTCCCGCTTCTTTATCCTGACTCACCTCTTCATCTTCTTCACCAGAATTCTTGTCATCCACATGAGCCAAATTAATTGATCTACTGAGTTTTAGCTTCTCAGTAACATTTTCAATTAATTTCAACTTCTCGGTAACATATATAATTGGCTCCTCTTCAACACTAACCAACTGAGCAAGATCTCTATCTGTTTTTAGAGAAACCTTTATTTTAAGACCATCTCCCACTTTAGTCAAATACATCAACAAATACTCTGTATTTAACGGATAAGATTGTTTGCACAATATCATGAAGTTCTCCAATTAAAATATCAAGAGATAATTGTAATGACTAATGTAGATGAGTTGCTTGTCACCATCCTTATATTCACATTTGTCCCATCGACCACCATAACATACAACCTTACATTGACAGTCTATCCGTCATGCATAATTAACAAGAATTAGTCGATAACAGTTAAATTAGGTACAAAAATGAACTGGAACAAGTCAACAGGTAAACAAAAATCATATCACAGTGGTTAGACATAGTCACACATACCACTTGGTCGATATTACTTTCCCGCTTGACAAATTTACATTGTCATCTTCAAACTTCGAAACATGTTCACCTCAAAAGCTAATATAGAAAAATAAATAAATCACTAAAGTTGTTTCACTTTGTCCTCTCATTTGGATCAAAATAGATGTTGATTTATCATATCCTAACAAATGTTGAGCTGTGCTCAAGCTCTAAAGATGCACTATATTAGTTGCATCACTATTTCATTTTCTAGCTCACCATGAACAAACTTTTAAGTAGAGTATCTCTAGTTTCAAATAGTCTCTGGTTACCTTAGACTCCCTGATTCTAAACTTCTGCATCACAGTCATCACAGAACCATCGCACAAAGCCATTGACCGTTTTTGACATTATGTCGAGGCAATAGCTGAAAATGAAAATGGTTGAGAAAACCAACAAAAGTCACATCCTAAACTCAAGAACTTATGAAATGAAAGACTATGAACAGAAACTTACGGGAGTTAGTAAACTCATGTTTATAGAGGTTATCAACAGGTCATCAGCTGTACTTAAACTGCAACATTTGACACTGTGCATGCACAAACGCATTGGTCAATCCTTTGTCACCACACTGCAGGCATATCGTTTCATGTGTGGTGAACACATTCTTTAGCGTGAAACTATAAATCAGTCCATAGTTCCAGGCAGGAGTATTGGTTATATACCATCCAGAAGAAGAAAAAAAAGGAAACCCAATAGGCATTTAGCAGCCAATGACAACTTAATGATATGAAATAATATAGTTAAATATGAGATTTTCCTACATTTTATTTTCGTGTACAGATTTTTACATGGATTAACTTCAAGACAGTATCAACAAGCCCAATCTTTAAATACTAGGAAGGAGACAATATAGACTAAATACCAGCGTAGAATGACAAACATTCAACAATAAATAAGCAAAATTATTTGTATAAGTTTATAACAGAGATACATTTACATAGTCATGATTTGGAGAGATAAAACTAATGACATATCAAGAACATCACAACAATTTTTTTTAAAATAAATCACATTATGTTAGAATAGTACTGACATGCATTCTCTCTTCTGCAAAACCGAGTCCCTCAACTTTAACAAATTCCTTCTTTCCCAAAAATCTTTACAGTATAAATAGAGAACATTTTGTTAATCCTTAAGGTGAGCCGAAGAAGTAGAAAAAGGTTTTAAAAAATTCACCTGTATTTCTTGTAGCCGACGTTCATTGCTCATCCGACACATCGGTAGTTCATGTGTCGGCATATGTGAGCATAGCATGGCATCTTTATTGCGCTCATGGTTTGGTCTGCGTTTGTAGTAAAATGTGTATTTTTCCTGCGTGGTGTACGTGATTTTTGGAAAAAGGGGAGAAAGTTGTGTAGTAACATCGTTTCCTGCAAAGCGAACACATTCTTTAGCGCGAGTATTATTCCCATTTCTGATTTGGGAGAAAGCGTCTTCATATACGTGATTTTTGGAAAAAATTTATTTTTAGATTTGAGACTTAAAAGTATTTAGTTTCTGATTTATATGAGATAGTGGATTCATTTAGCTTCATGGATAGAAAAGTGTTCTATTGTTTTTCTACAATTAGTAGGATTATTATTTTCGTTTCATTTCTTTAAGCACAAACGAAAATAGGATAAAATGTCATTTTTGGTTATGTAACACATTAATCCACTTATAAGATTTTCCGCATTTAATTCGGTATATAACAATTTATATAATTTACTGTTTGAGTATTTGGACTTATGATTTATTAAATCAATTGTTTATTCAAATTTAAATTTTGTTTAGGACAAGTTAGGGAAGACAAAATTAACTGAGGATCCTTTCTCTACTGAGGTTAGAATGTTTTTAATTCTTCTTATTTTTATCATTAATATTTTTAATAAAATTTAAAACTTTCACACATTCCATTTCTCATACTTTCAAAAACACAGATTCTTATTTTTGAATACTTTGTAGTGATGTGCCGCTAGAACTCACTCACAAGCGTTCACTGCTTGTTCGACTCGCCGGTAGCTCTTGCATCTATGTCGTTGGCATTGGTGAGCTTACCCCATCTTTGTTCAGCATGACATTTGTTTGCTCTGCTTCTGCAAGAAACAAATACTGCATGTATCATTCAATACTCTACGCACTTCCGATTTCACATACTTTTACAAACATAGATTTTGATTCCTACATTCTTTGCAGTGACATGCCTTTGAAGCACACTTACCAGCGTTCACTTGCATCTGTGTCTTTGGCATAGGTGAGCTTTTCCCTTCTCTGTTCACCATCACTTTTAATTTTATTTACCTCTATAGTAAAAACATTTTGCATATACCCTTCAATACACTACGCACTTACCATTTATCATACTATCTCAAACACAAATTCTGATTCAAACATTATTTTTAGTGACATCTGTTTGAGCACACTCGTTGGCTCTTACAGCTTGATAAACTCATTGGTAGTTTTTGCGTTTGTGTCATCGTCATATGTGAGCTCACCCCTTCTCTATGCAGCATGACATTTGGCTTACTCTTCCTCTGTAGTAAACAAAATGTGCATATACCCTTCAATATTTTGCGCACTTCACATTTCTCATACTTTGTAAAACTTAGATTTTGATTCATGCATTCTTTGCACTAACGTGCCGTTGAAGCACATTCATCGGTGGTCATTGTTCGATGGTAGTTCTTGCGTAAGTATCATTGGCTTAGGTGAGCTTACCCCTTCTCTATTCAGAATGGTATTTTATTTGCTCTACCCATGTAGTGAACACATTGTGCATATACGCTTCAATAGCTTGTACACTTCCCTTTTCTCAGACTTTCTTAAACACAGATTCTATTTCATGCAATATTTGCAGTGACGTGTCATTGAAGCATACTTGCTAGCATTAACTACTCTCCAATAGTTCTTGCATCTGTGGTGTCGACATAGGTGAACTTACCCCTTCTTTGTTTGGCATGATATTTAGTTTGCTCTACCTTTGTAGTACAAACATTGTGCATATACCATTCAATACTTTGCGCACTTCTCATTCCTTGTACGTTTTCAAAAAAAATTCCTAATACATATAATACTTCCAGTGGCGTGTTGTTAGAGAACACTTGCCGAAAATTACTGCTTGTCCAACTCGCTGGTGGCTCTTGCTTCTGTGTCGTAAGCATAGGTGAGCTTACGCCTTCTCTATTCGGCATGGGATATGGTTTACTTTGCCTCTATAGTAAAACCTTGTAAATATACCCTTCATCACTTTACGCATTTCCAATTTCTCATACTTTCTCAAACACAGACTCTGATTCATGCATTCTTTGAAGTAATGTGTTGTTGGAGCACACTCGCTGGTTTCCACTGCTCACCGATAGTTGTTGCGTCTGTTTCATCAACATTGATGAGCTTACTTTTTCTCTGTTCGACATGACATTTGATGTGCTATACCTCTGTAGTGAACGCATTGTGTATATACCCTTGAATACTCTGCGTATTTTTCATTTCTCAAACTTTCACAAACACAGTTTCTGATTCTTGCATTTTTTTGAAGTGACGTGCCATTGAAGCTCATTCACCGACATTCTCTGCTCGTCTCACTCGCCGATAGCTCTTGCGTATGTGTCATTGATATAGGTGAGCTTACCCCTTCTCCATTAGGCATGACATTTGGTTTACACTGTTGTTGTCGAAAATACATTGTGTAGATACCTTTCAATACTCTGTGTCATTGGCATAGGTGATCTTACCCCTTCTCTGTTTGGGATGAAATTTGATGCTCTGCTTCTGTAGCAAACAAATTGTGCATTGCCTTCAATACTCTGCGCACTTCCATTTTCTCATACACATATTCTAATTAACGTGTCGTTGAAGCACACTTGCCGGTGTTCACTGCTCTTTGGTAGTACTTGTGTTTGTGTCATCGGCATAGGTGAAGTTACCCCTACTCTTTTTAGCATGACATTTAGTTTACTCAACCTCTGTTGTAAATGCATTGTGTATATAACCTTTAATGCTTTGCACATTTTTCATTTCTCATAATTTCTCAAATGCTGATTCTCATACAAGTATTATTTTCAGTGACGTGCTGTTGGAGCACACTCGTCGATGTTCACTGCTCGTTCGACTCGTGGGTAGCTCTTACATCTGTATCGTCGGCATCGGTGAGCTTACACCTTATCTGTTTAGCATGACATATGGTTTGCTCTACCTCTATAGTAACACATTGTAAATATACCCTTCAATACTTTGTGCACTTCCCATTTTTCATACTTTCTCAAGGAAAGATTCTGATTCATGAATTCATTGTGGTGATGTGTCGTTGTAGCACACTCATCATCGTTTAGTTTTCGTCGGTAGTTTTGCGTTTATGTCATCGGCGTAGGTGAGCTTACCCATTCTTTGTTCAACATAGCATTTAATTTGCTCTCCTTCTGTAATAAGCACATTGTGCATATAGTCTTTAATATTATACACGCTTCCAGTTTCTCATATTTTCTCAAACATAGACTATGATGCATGCATTCTTTGCAGTGACATGTCATTGAAGCATAATCATCAGCATTCACTACTTGTTTGACTCAACAATAGATCTAGTGTCGGTATCATTTGCATATGTGAGCTTACCCCATTGCTGTTTGGCATGATATTTGGTTTGCTCTGCCTCTGTAGTAAATACATGGTGCGTATACCCTTAAATACTCTCTCCATTTCCCATTTCCCTTGCATTTTCAAACGTATATTATGATTCATGCATGCATTGAAGTTACGTGCCATTGGATCACACTCACCTGCATTCACAACTCATCCTACTCGCTAGTAGGTCTTGTGTCTATTTCAGCGACATAGGTGAGCTTATCCCTTCTTCGTTCGGAACGACATTTGATTTACTTTGCTTCTGTTGTTAACAAATTGTGCATACACCCTTCAATACTCTACGGAGTTCCAATTTA
Organism: Plectranthus barbatus; assembly: GCA_026898455.1. Classification (NCBI taxonomy): domain Eukaryota; kingdom Viridiplantae; phylum Streptophyta; class Magnoliopsida; order Lamiales; family Lamiaceae; genus Plectranthus; species Plectranthus barbatus. Next base: position 85,486 of record JAPKLW010001075.1, on the reverse strand, counting down.
TCATACTTTCTCAAATATAAATTTTGATTCAAGCATATTTTGCAGTGACATGCTGTTGGAGCTAACTCAATGATGTTCAATGCTCGTCCAACTCGCTGGTAGCTCTTGTATCATGTCATCAGGGTAGTTGAGCTTATACTTTCTCTGTTCGGCATGCATTTGGTTTGCTTTGTCTCTGTGCGCACTTCCCATTTCTCAAACAATTTCAAACATGAATCATGATTCATGCATTCTTTACAGTGACGTGCGGCTGGAGCACATTCGATGGCGTTCATTGCTCGTCTGACTCGCCGATAGCTCTTACGCTTGTATCGTTGGCGTAGGTGAACTTAGAAGAGTTAGTAAACTTATGTTTATAGAGGTTATCAACAGGTCATCACTTGTACTTATATTGAAACATTTGACACTATATACAAACGTAATGGTGAATCCATTGTCACCACACTGCATGCATATGGTTTCCTTCATGGTGAACACATTCTTTAGCGTGAAACTATAAATCAGTGACATACTTTCAGGGATGAGTATTGGTTATATAACATCCAGAAGAAGAAAAAAAAAGGAAACCCAATATGCATTTAGCAGCAAATGACAACTTTTTGATATGAGATAATATACTTAAGTTTGAGATTTTCCTACATTGTATTTTTGTGTTAAGAAATTTACATGGATTGACTTCAAGACAGTATCAACAAGCCCAATCTTTAAATACCAGGAAGAAGACAATATTGACTAACAACTAATCAAACATGCATATAGCAATGAATAGACAAAATTATTTGTGTAAGTTTATAACAAACATGCATTTACATAGTCATGATTTAGAGAGATAAAGTTAATGACATATCAAGAACATCACAATAACGTTTTTTTATAAAAAAATTACATTATGTTAGAATAGTACTGACATACATTCTCTCATTTGCACAACCGAGTCCCTAAAATTTAACAAATTCCTTCATTCCTATAAATCTTTATAGTATAAACAAAGAATGTTTTGTTAATCCTTAAGGTGAGCCGAAGAAGTAAAAAAAGGTTAAAATAATTGCACCTGTATTTCTCATAGCTGGCGTTCATTGCTCATCCGACTGGCCAGTAGTTAATGCATCGGCATAAATGAGCAGAGCATGGCATCCATATTGCGTTCTTGTTTGGTCTGCGCTTGTAGTAACATGTGTATTTTTCTTGCGTGGTGTACATGATTTTTGGGAAAAGGGGAGAAAGCAGTGTAGTAAAATTGTTTCCTGCGTGGTGAACAGATTCTTTAGCGCAAGTATTTTTCCAATTTCTAATTTGAGGCGAAAGCTTCTTCCCGTACGTCATTTTTGGAAAAAATGTGTATTTGATTTCATTTTTTTATTCGAGATTAAAAGAATTTTGTTTTTGATTTATATGAGACAGTGACTTCATTTGACATCATGGATAGGAAAGTGTTCTATTATTTTTGTACAATTAGTAAGATTATTATTTTCATTTCATTTCTTTAAGCACAAACTAAAATAGGATAAAATGTCATTTTCGGTTATGTAACACATTAATCCACTTATGATTTTCCCATTTAATTCGGTATATAACAATTTAGATAAATCATTGTTTAAGTCTTTGGTCTTATACGATGATTTATTAAATTAATTGTCTTGTTCGAATTTAAATCTTGTTTAAGACAAGTTAGGGATGACAAAATTAACTGAGAATACTTTCTTTACCGAGGTTAGAATGTTTTTAATTTTTCCTATTTTTATCATTAATTTTTTAATAAAATTTAAAATTTTCACACATTCCATATCTCATACTTTCTCAATCACAGATTCTTATTTATGAATACTTTATAGTGATGTGCCATTGGAGCTCACTCACCGGTAGTTTTTGCATCTATGTCGTCAGCATTGGTGAGCTTACCCCTTATCTATTTGGCATGTATCTGGTTTGCTCTACCTCTATAGTAAACAAATTAAGCATATACCCTTCAATACTCTGCGCACTTCCGATTTCAAATACTTTCACAAACACAGATTCTGATTCCTACATTCTTTGCAGTGACATGTTGTTGAAGCACACTTACCAGCGTTCACTTTCATCTGTGTCTTTTGCATAGGTGAGCTTTCCCCTTCTCTGTTCATTATGACTTCTGATGTTATCTGCCTCTATAGTAAACACATTCTGCATACACCCTTCAATAAACTGCGCAGTTACCATTTATCATACTATCTCAAACATAGATTCTGCTTCAAACATTCTTTGCAGTGACGTACCGTTTGAGCCCACTTGCCAGCTTTCACAGCTTGATAGACTAGCTGGTAGCTCTTGCGTTAGTGTCATCGCCATATGTCTACTTACCCCTTCTCTATTTGGCATGGCTTCTGGTTTACTATTCTTCTTTAGTAAACAAAATGTGCGCATACCCTTCAATACTCTGCGAACTTCCCATTTCACATACTTTCTAAAACACAAATTTTGATTCATGCATTCTTTGCACTAACATGCCGTTGAAGCACACTCGTCGGCAGTCACTGCTCGCTGTTAGTTCATGTTTCAGTGTTATTGGTTTATGTGAGCTTACCCCTTCTTTGTTCAGAATGGTATTTTATTTGCTCTACAGTTTTAGTAAAAACATTGTGCATTCTTCAATACTCTTAGTACTTCTTTTTTTTTTATACGTTCCCAAACACATATTTTGATTCATGCAATCTTTGCAGTGACGTGCCATTGGAGCACACTTGCCAGCGTTCATTGCTCATCGGTAGTTATTGCGTCTGTGTCGTCGGTATAGGTAAACTTACTCATTCCTTATTCGGCATCGCATATGATTTGTTATTCATCTGTAGTAAACACATTACTCATATACCCTTCAATACCATGCACATTTCCCATTTCTCATACTTTCTCAAATATAGATTCTTATTTCATGTATTCTTTTCATTGATGTGACGTTGCAGCACACACCCCGATATTCACTGCTCGCCAGTAATTCTTGCGTCTGCGCCTCAGAGCAGGTGAGCTTACCCCTACTTAGTTCGGCATGATATTTAGTTTGCTCTTCTTATGTAGTAAACATATTGTGCATATACCCTTTAATACTGCGCACGCTTTCAATTTCTCATATTTTCTCAAACATAGACTCTGATTCATGCATTATTTGAAGTAACGTGTCGTTGAGGCACAAATATCAACATTCACTATTCGTTCGACTCTGCGGTAGATCTTGCATCCATGTTATTTGCATAGGTGTGCTTTCCCCATTGCTGTTTGGCATGACATTTGGTTTGCTCTGCCTTTATAACAAATACATTGTGCATATACCCTTCAATATTCTTTGCACTTCTTGTTTCTCTTGCATTTTCAAACATAGATTCTGATTCATGCATTATTTGAAGTGACTTACCATTGGAACACACACACCTGCGCTCACTACTCATCCTACTCACTGATTAGTCTTGTGTCTGTGTCGTCGACATAGGTGAGATTACCCCTTCTCCATTCGGAACGACTTCTGGTTTACTCTGCTTTTGTAGTTAACAGATTTTCTATATACACTTCAATACTCTGCGCAGTTCCAATTTATCATACTTTATCAAACATAGATTACGATTCAAGCATTCTTTGTAGTAACATGTCGTTGGAGCTCCCTCAACAGTGTTCAATGCTTGTCCGACTCTTTGGTAGCTCTTGCATCTATTTCATCAGGGTAGGTGATCTTATCCCTTCTCTGTTCGGCATGGCATATGGTTTGTTTTGCCTCTTTGCACATTCCTTTCAATGACGTGTGGTTGGAGCACTCATGGAGTTCACTACTCGTCTTACTCGCCGGTAGCTCTAACACCTATATCGTCGTCATATGTGAACTTAGGAGAATTAATAAACTCATGTTTATAGATTTTATCAATAGGTCATCAGCCGTACTTCTATTGCAGCGTTTGACACTGTATAAAAATGCATTGGTGAATCCTTTGTCAGCACCCTACAGGCATATCATTTCCTGCGTGGTGAACACATTCTTTAGCGTGAAACTATAAATCTGTGTCATACTTCCAGGCATGAGTATTGTTTACATAGCATCCAGAAGAAGAAAAAAATGATACCCAATAGGCATTTAGGAGCCGATGATAACTTTTTGATATGAGATAATATACTTAAGTATGAGATTTTCCTATATTGTATTTTAGTGTTCAGAAATTTTTATGGATTGACTTCAAGATAGTATCAACAAGCCCAATCTTCAAATAACAGGAAGTAGACAATATAGACTAACAACAAATCAATACTAGTGTAGTATGGCAAGCATTCAACAATGAATAGGCAAAATTATTTGTGTAAGTTTATAACCAAGATACAACATAGTCATGATTTGGAGAGATAAAATTAATGACATATCAAGAACATCAAGATAAAAAAATATATTGAAAAAATCACATTCTGCTAGAATAGTACTGACATACATTCTCTCCTCTGCACAACTGAGTCCCTCAAATTTAAAAAATTCATTCATTCCCTTAAATCTGTATAATATAAACTGAGAACATTTTGTTAATTCTTAAGGTGAGCCGAAGAAGTAAAAAAGGTTAAAATAATTTCACCAGTATTTCTCGTAGCCGGCATTTACTGCTCATCTAATTCGCTGGTAGTTCATGCGTCGACATAAGTGAGTAGATCATGGTATCTTTATTGTATTCTTGGTTTGATCTGCATTTGTAGTAAAATGAGAATTTTTCCCGCGTGGTGCACGTGATTTTTGGAAAAGGGGGAGAAAGTTGTGAAGTAAAATCGTTTCCTGCGTGGTGAACACATTCTTTAGTGCGAGTATTTTTTCCATTTTTGGCTTGGGGAGAAAGCTTCTTCCCGTAAGTGATTTTGGCAAAAAATGTGTGTTTGATTTCATTTTTTGATTAGTAACACAAGTATTTGATTTCTGATTTATATGAGACATTGGCTTCATTTCACCTCATGGATTAGAAAAATGTTCTATTGTTTTTCTACAATTAGTAAGATTATTATTATCATTACTTTTCTTTAAGCACAAACTAAAATAGGATAAAATGTCACTTTTAGTTATGTTACACATTAATTCACTTATATGATTTTCCTCATTTAATCGGTATATAACAATTATATAATTCATTGTTTGAGTCTTCGGACTTATATGATGATTTATTTAAAAAATTGGTTATTCGAATTTAAATTTTGTTTAGGACAAGTTAGGGATGACAAAATTAATTGAGGATCCTTTCTTTATCGAGGTTAGAATGTTTTTAACTCTTCTTATTTTTATCAGTAATTTTTTTAATAAAATTGAAAACGTTCGCACAATCCGTTTCTCATACTTCCTCAAACACAAATTCTTATTTATGAATACTTTGCAGTGACGTGCCGTTGGAGCTCACTGCTCGTCGGACTCGCCAGTAACTCTTGTATCTATGTCATCGGCATAGATGAGCTTACCCCTTCTCTGCGACATTTAGTTTTCTCTGCCTCTGTAGTAAACAAATTCTGCATATACCCTTCAATATTCTGCGTACTTCCGAATTCATATACTTTCACAAACACAGATTCTGATTCCTATATTCTATGCAGTGACGTGCCATTAAAGCACCAACGCTCACTTGCATATGTGTCTTTGGCATATGTGAGCTTTAGCCTTCTTTGTTCTTCATGACTTCTGATATTATCTGCCTCTATAGTATACACATTCTGCATAAATCCTTCAATATATTGCGCAGTTACCATTTATCATATTATCTAAAAACATAGATTTTAATTCAAACATTCTTTGCAGTGATGTGCCATTCGAGCACACTCTCCGGCTTTCACAGTTTGACAGACTCGCTGGTAGCTCTTGCATTTGTGTCTTCGCCATATGTCAACTTACTACTTCCCTGTTCGGCATAGCATGTGGTTTACTCTTCTTCTATGGTAAACAAAATGTGCACATACCCTTCAATACTCTGCACACTTCCCATTTCACATACTTTCTAAAACAAAGATTCTGATTCGGGCATTCTTTGCACTAACGTGCCATTGAAGCACACTCATCGGTGGTCACTGCTCCCTGGTTATTCTTGCTTCAGTGTTATCAGTTTATATGAGTTTATCCCTTATCTGTTTAGAATGGTATTTTATTTGGTCTGCCCTTATAGTTAAAACATTGTGTACATACCCTTCAATACTTTGTGCACTTCTCTTTTTATATACTTTCTCAAATACAGATTCTAATATATACAATCTTTGTAGTGACGTGACATTGGAACACACTTGCTGACATTCATTTCTCGACGATAGTTACTTTGTTCGTGTCATCGCATATGAAAACTTACCCCTTCTATATTCGGCTTCGCATCTTATTTGCTCTTGCTTTGTAGTAAACACATTACTCATATACCCTTCAATACCATGTGCACTTCCCATTTCTCATACTTTCTCAAATATAGATTCTTATTCATGTATTCTTTGCAGTGATGTGCTATTGCAGCACACTCCCCGAAATTCACTGCTCGTCGATAATTTTTACGTCTGCATCATCTGTGCATGTGAGCTTACCCTTACTTTGTTCGGCATGCCATTTAGTTTTCTCTCCCTCTGAAGTAAACACAATGCACATATACCCTTTAATAGTGCGCACACTTTCAATTTCTCATATTTTCTCAAAAATAGACTCTTATTTATGGATTCTTTGCAGTGACGTGTCATTGAGGTACAATCATTAGCATTCACTACTCGATCGACTCGTCGATAGATTTTGCGTCTGTGTCATCTGCATAGGTGAGCTTACCCCTTCACTATTTGGCATGGCATTTGGTTTGCTCTACCTCTGTAGTAATATACCCTTCAATACTTTTTGCACTTTCCATTTCATTTACAATTTCAAACATAGATTTTGATTCATGCATTATTTGAAGTGGCGTGCCATTAGAGCACTCACCTACGTTCACTACTCATCCTACTCGCCGGTAGGTCTTGTGCCTGTGTCATCAACATTGGTGAGCTTACCCCTTCTCCGTTCGAAATGACATATGGTTTACTTTACTTCTGTAGTTAAAACATTGTGCATATACCCTTCAATACTCTACGCAGTTCCAATTTATCATACTTTCTCAAACATAGATTTTGATTCAAGCATTCTTTGATGTAGCATGTCATTGGAGCTCACTCAACGGTGTTCAATGCCCGTCCAACTCAGGGGTAGCTCTTGCATCTGTGTTACCGGGGTAGGTGAGCTTATCCCTTCTCTGTTCTTCATGGCTTCTGGTTTGCTTTACCTATGTGCGCACTTCCCATTTTTAAAACAATTCCACACACAAATCTTGATTCATGCATTCCTTACAGTGACGTGCGGTTAGAGCACACTCGATGGCATTCACACCTCGTATGACTCGCTAAAATCCCTTACACCTATATCGTCGGAATAGGTGAGCTTACCACTTCTCTGTTCGGCATGCCATCTGGTTTGCTATGCCTCTGTAGTGAACACGTTGTGTATTTACACTTCAATACTCTCTACAGTGTGCATTTCTTATACTTTGTGAAACACGTATTTCGATTTTTGTATTCTTTGAAGAGACATGCCGTTAGAGCACACTTGCCCACGATCACAGCACCTCCGACTCGCCAGTAGCTCTTACATTTGTGTCGTCGGCAGAGGTGAGTATATCTCATCTCTGTTTGGCTTGACATTTGGTTTGCTCTGCCTTTATATTAAACAGTGCATATACCCTTCAATACTATGCACACTTCCATTTTCTCATACTTTCTTAAACACAGATTCTGAATCATGCATTCTTTGCAGTGATGTCACATTGAAGCACATTATGCAGTATTTAATGCTCGTCCGATTCGACGGCAGGTCTTGAGTTTATGTCGTCGGTGTATATGAACATATCACTTCTCTGTTCGCCATGACATCCGCTTTGCTTTACCTGTGTAATAAACACAAATCACATATATTGTTCAATACATAGCGCACTTCCTATTTCTCATACTAACTTAAACACAAATTTTGATTCATTTTGATTCAGATTGTAATTCGGCGCTGGTGAGCTTACCTCTTCTTTGTTTGGCATGACATTTCGTTTGCTCTCCCCCTGCAGTAAACACATTGTGCATGTACCCTTCAATACCGTGCACACTTCCAGTTTCTCATATTTTCGCACCAATGAACGCGACAAATTCAATATTTATCCCTCTTTTCGTTTCTTATATTGCACAAACTTCCCAGTGAGATCCAATATCTGGAATATTTTCTAGGGCACCATGTGTAACAATAGATCATGCAATAAAACTTTTTATGGAATCTTGCACGCTCTTTTCTATCAGCAATTGTCTCAATTTTAAAGAAAATCTTAAAATGCTCTTATTATTTCTTTCTATTTCCACCATTCTTTAAACTCCCAAAAACTCTTCCTCAACAACGTAAAAAATAGGACTTGATGGAAACCAAAACCACCAGAAAATAATAGCAAAAGAACCCCAAAATCCAATCTTTGGCCCCTTTTCATTTATGCTATCTATCAGCCACTGCTAGACATCAAGTTTCTTCATCTTTTTTTTTTCATTTCATCAGTGTTTCACCCTTATTTCCTTCTCCTTTCTTTCCTAGTTTGTTGTTTCTTATATGTGTGAACAGTTTGGGCATATGCCACTAGGGTTGGGCTGTATAGAGTGAAGCAGAACCTTCATTAACCAAATTTCTCCACTTGGTGAGCTTTTATCTATCCAGTTGATCATCCTTTTGTTGTGTGTATTTGTTTTCACTAAAAATCTTCTCCTTCTTTGAATTTTAACTGATGTAGATACTTGTTTTCTCCGATATAGTTGAAATTGGGGCCATTCTCGTGGGAATACCCTTCTCATATGTTTATTTGAGATTTACCATGCACCTCTTCATTCTTTTTGTTGCTGTCTTCGTTTATCTTCATGGATAGAAAAGTGTTCCATTGTTTATGATAATTTATTAAATTAATTAATTCTTGGAATTTAATTTTTGTTTAGGTTAAGTTAGGGATGATGAAATTTACTAGGACCCTTTCTTTACCAAGGTTAGAGTATTTTTAATTCTTCATATTTTTATCATTACTTTCTTTTTAATAAAATTTAAAATCTCATTTCAATTTTACAATAAGACTGAGTTTTGTTGGTTACATGGAAACCCATAAAATAATAGCAAAATAACCACAAAATCCAATCTTTGGCCCCTCTTCTCCACCCTTTTACACAAAGCCCAAAAAGCAGCACACCTAAACCCCCAAGAAAGCATCAGAATCAACAACGACATTGCCGTCAATTTTATCAACTGGGACACCGTCATCATCACTGTCATAGAAAGAGATTGTGGTCCTGTATTCTTCGTTTGATGGGGGAATGAAAAATAATTTTGGATTTTTGATATTTGGTCCTTTTATTTTATTATGTACTCAGACAACAAAACGACATCGTTTCTCATCATAAATTTTAAAAATATATATTAACCCACATGGACGCAACCTCAGCGTCCACGTGAAAGATAACGGGTGAGCTAGTACAAATGTAACAACATCAGTTTTCCAAGATGAGATTCCTAGACAATCAAAATTTGGGATAAAACTCCCTAACTGTGCAAAACATGGGAAAAATTTCTGAGAAAGCTTATTACTTTGAGATAAAAAAAACCTTGTTTTCCCAATTTAAAACCTTGTTTCTAATTTACAATAAGACCGAGTTTTGTTGGTTACTTTGAAACCCAACTCTTGCATTTGTGTTGTTGGCATATGTGAGCTTACCCTTTCTCAGTTCGGCATGGCATCTTTATTGCGTTCTTGGATTGCTCTACTACTATAGTAAACACATTGGGGATATACCCTTTACCTGCTGCAACCGCCTATTTCTGCGCACTTCCATTTTTAATTTGGGAGAAAGTTTCCCGTATGTAATTTTTCGGGAAAAATGTGTATTTGATTTCATTTTTTTGTTTGGGATAGAAAAACATATGATTTCTGATTTATAATCTTCATTTGACTTCATAGATAGAAAAGTTTTCTACTATTTTTCTACAATTGGTAAAAAAGCTGGATAAAATGCCATTTTTTGTATTTAACACATTAATCCACTTACAGAATTTTCCCCACGATATTATAATTTATATAAATTACTATTTGAATCTTCGAACTTATATGATGATTTATTAAATTAATTATTTCTTGAAACTTAAATCTTGTTTAGGACAAGTTAGGGATGACAAAATTTACCGAGGAACTTTTCTTTATCGAGGTTAGAATATTTTTTTCATCCTTCCTATTTTTCACACTTCCAGTTTCTCATACTTTCTCCAACTTAGATTCTAATTAATGCATTCATGATAGTGACGTGCATTGAAGCATAATCACCAGCGTTCACAACTCGTCCGACTCGCTGGTAGCACTTGTGTCTCTATCGTTAGCATAGGTGACCTTGCCCCATTGTTGTTCGGCATGGCATTTTGTTTGCTCTACCTCAGTAGTAGTAAACACATTGTGCATTTACCCTTCCATACTCTGTGGACTTTCCATTTCAAATACATTCTCAAACACATATTTTGACTCATGCATCTTTGCATTGACAAGCCGTTGGAGCACACACACTGGCGTTCTCTACTTGTCCTACTCGTAGATAGCTCTTGCATCCGTATCATCGACATAGGTAAGCTTTCCCCTTCTTTGTTCGGCATGGCATATGGTTTGCTCTGTCTCTATAGTAAACACGTTGTAAATGTACCCTTCAATACAATGCACACTTCTCATTTCTCATATTTTCTCAAACACAAATTCTAATTCTGTAATCTTTTCAGTGATGTGACATTGGAGCACACTCTCCGAATTCACTGCTCACCAGTAGTTCTTGCGTCTGTCTCGTTGACGCAGGTGAGCTTACCTCTTCATTGTTTGTTAGTTTGCTCTCCCTATGTTGTAAACACATTGTGCATATAACCTTCAATACAGTGCACACTTCTAGTTTCTCATACTTTCTCAAACACAAATTCTGTTTCATGCATTACTTGTAGTGAAAAGTTGTTGGAACACACACGCCAACATTCACTGCTCGTCCGACTCACCGGTAGCTCTTGTGTCTGTGTCATTGATAAATGTGAGCTTTCCCCTTCTATGTTCAACATGGCATTTTATTTGTCTTGCCTTTATAGTAAACATATTGTGCATATACCCTTCAATACTTTGTGCACTTTTGATTTCTCATACTTTCTCAAACATAAATTTTGATTCATGCATTCTTTACAATGACGTGCCATTAGAGCTCACTCAACAGTGTTCAGTGCTCATCCAACTCGCCGGTAGCTCTTGCGTATGTGTCACCGGCATAGGTGAGTTTAACTTTTCACTGTTCGGCATGTCATCTGGTTGACTTTGCCTTTGTAGTAATCACATTTTGCATATACCTTTCAATACACTGCGCACTTTCCATTTTTCAAACTATTTCAAACACAAATTCTGATTCATGCATTCTTTGAAGTGATAAGTCGTTGAAGCACACTCGCCGGCTTTCACATCTTGTCCGACTCGCATGTAGGTCTTGCATATGTGTCATCGGCATAGGTGATCTTATCCCATCTAGATATTTATATTTGTACACTAATTGGCTATTTATAATTTATTGTTGCAAGACATATATTTTGTATTTGTGGTTACAACCACAATATACGCAAAACAATTTTTGCAGCACAAAGAAAAGCCTTGTGAGACTTATGTTCAAGGACTAATTGATAATTCGCATCAACGTTGGTCTCCTAATCATTTCCGTGACAAGATCCCAATGTCTGATAAAGTGCTTAAGACTGGATTTCCCAACACTTTTGAACATGCATTTAACTATGTAAAGGAATATGAGTTGTATCCAGCACAACAATACCTATTTGTGCATCAAATGAAAGAATCTTTTACCAGATCCAAATTGGGTAATCATTTATTATTGTTCATTGATCTTTTCTCTTTATTTGAATAATTGAGAATTTAATGCATTGTATGATCGTAAAAATCTTTATTCAAGGATTTGAGAGAATTGATAATGAAAATAAAGCTAAAATTGTGAAGAAGTTGAGAAGGAGACCTCTTACTGGTCGTATTCGCATTTGGACTAGTTTTACAAACTGTGACTACCCGATAAGTACTAAGACTAAACAAATACAACGTTAAAGATCAATTCTTTGCATTTGGACTAGTTTTACTTCTTTGTGATAGCCTCATTTCGATCACTATTGTAACAAACTATAAATTATTATATGGTTTCATATAACTAAATATATTCAAGACTTAAATTCAAAACAACCATATATCCACAATGCAGATGCTCAAAATTTGGATTTCTAAGTGATCAAGAGACACTCGTCCCTTTAAACAAGCCAATACACAATGCTCTTTCAAGTGAGAAAAAGTGAATAAAAGAGGAGGTGAACGAAAATAGGAGCGAGAAAAATCATAACCTTATATAAATCCAACAAGTGCTAAACTCTTGCTAGAATATAATCAATAACAATAAGGTGTTTAATTTTTAATTATCTCACAACGCAAGTAGTGGAGAACTGTATCTTTAATCAATTGATCATCGATTCTAATCACATCGGATACTCACTTCCCAAATAAATATCGTACCCTAATTTAGAAAAGAAGTTTTTAATTTATGCATTATGTGATAGAGTGTAGTATAGGATGGAACGTGTATTAGCGAAATAAACGCAAAAATATTTGAAGTGTGGATTGTATCGATTTCACTTAGTTTTCAACAAAATATTCTACACTAAAATCATTCACTTGGCTTCTAAACTTCTATAGTTTTAGTTGTCCATTTTAATATACAAATATGCTCTTGAAATATGTTAATGTCCAGTTTCTCATACTTTCTTAAACACAGATTCTAATTCGTGCAATTATTGAAGTGATGTCCCATTGAAGCACATTAGACAACGTTCTATGCTCGTCCGACTCGACGACAGGTCTTGTGTTTGTGTTGTCGGTGTATATGAGCTTATCCCTTCTCAATTCGACATGATATCTGGTTTGTTTTACCTGTGCAATAAACACAATCAAAATATACAGTTCAATACATTGCGCACTTCCTATCTCTTATACTAACTTAAACATAGATTCTGATTCATTTTGATTCAGATTCTAATTTGGCGCAGGTGAGCTTACCCCTTCTTTGTTTGACATGACATTTAGTTTCCTCTCCCCCTGCAGTAAACACATTGTGCATGTACCCTTCAATACTGTGCACACTTCCAGATTCTCATGATTTCTCAAACATAAATTCTAATTTATGCATTCTTTGAAATGACGTGCCATTGAAACACACTTGTTGGCATTCATTAGTCGTCCGACTCATCGGTAGCTTTTGCATCTGTGTAGTTAGCAAAGGTGAGTTTATCCTTACTCTGTTCGGCATGGTATCTGGTTTGCTCTACCTCTGTGGTAAACACATTGTGCATATACCCTTTAATACTCTGCGCACTTCCCATTTCTTATAGTTTCTCAAACACTGATTCTGATTCATGCATTATTTGTTATGACATGCCATTGGAGCACATTCACCGGCATTCACTGCTCGTCAATAGTTCTTGCATCCATGTTATCTGCATAGATGAACTTACCTCTTCTCTATTCGGCATGATATCAGGTGTATTTTGCCTTTGTAGTGAACACATTGTGCATATACACTTCAATGCATAACACACTTTCCATTTCTCATACTTTCTCAGACACAAATTCTGATTCATGCATTATGTGCAATGACGTGTCATTGTAGATCACTTGCCAGTTTTCATTGCTCGTTCTACTCACCGGTAGCTCTTGCGTCTGTTTCGTCGGCATATGTGAGTTTACCACACATCGAGCATATGTCTTTAATACTCTACGCACTTTCCATTTCTAATACTTTCTCAAATACAAATTCTGATTAATGCATTCTTTGAAGTGAAGTGCTATTGGATCATGTTTAGCCGGCGTTCATTGTTCGTTTGACTCGCCAGTAGCTCTTGCATATGTGTCATCGGTATAGTTGAGCTTCCTCTTTCTTTGTTCGGTATGACATCTTTATTGCGTTCTTGGTTTGCTATGCTTCTGTAGTAAACACATTATGCATACCCTTTACGTGCTGCAACCCCCTATCTCTGCACACTTCTCATTTCTCATTTTGGGAGAAAGCTTCTTGTACGTAATTTTTTGGGAAAATGTGTATTTGATTTTATTTTTTGGTTGAGATGGAAAAGTATATGGTTTCTGATTTATAATCTTCGTTTGTTTTCATGGATAAAAAAGTTTTCTACTGTTTTTCTACAATTAGTAAAAAAGTAGGATAAAATGTCATTTTTTGTTTGTGTAACACATTTATCTACTTTAGAATTTTTCTCATGATATTATAATTTATATAATCTAGTGCTTGAGTCTTCAAATTAATTGTTTATTGGAATTTAAATCTTGTTTAGGACAATTTAAGGATGACGAGATTTGCTGAGGATCATTTCTTTACTGAGATTATAATTTTTTTAATTTTTCCTATTTTTATCATTACTTTATTTTTAATTAAATTAAAAGGGGAAAAAAGGTTTTTTTTTACCTCAAGAATTTAGTTTTTTTAGAATTACATCACCTTCTCATAGTTAGGGAATTTTATCTCATATTTTGATTTTCTTTGGGAATCTCATTCTTGTCCCTTCGCTCGGGGTGTAGTGATTAAAGCATCTTGTCTGTGACTGAGAGGTCACATGTTCGAGCTTCTAGGGGGACATCTGGGTGTATGAGTGGGTGTGTGTGTTTAACATTAATGTACACTTAATAATAAATAAAAAAAAGGAATGGGTGTGTGTGTTTAACATTAATGTACACTTAATAATAAATAGAAAAAAGGAATCTCATCCTAAATAACTGATGTTTCAATGGATAATTAAAGCCAAAAGTCCAAAAATCCCAAATCTCAAAATCTCTAAATTATTTTATCCTCAAACATGTTCCCCCCTCGTTGCTGATGTTTCATTCAAGTCTGAGTTTCTAGCGTTGTGAGGAGGAGTTCTGGGAGCTTAAAAAAGGTAGAATTAGAAAGAAAGATGAAGAGCATTTTGAGATTTCCTTTAAAATTGAGATGATTGCTAGTCTTGGAGTTTTTTTTTCCCCTTCTTTTTATTATTTTTTTTGGCATTTTGAAAAGGAAATTAAATTCGGCTAATTTATCATGATTTTGTAATATTCTGAATTAACATATTTGTGTAAATGAAATTGTCTTCTTCAAAGCTTGATTTCATGGACACAATACTTTGATTTGAAATGCAATATAAAATGTTGTGATGATCATACAAGTATATAACACTTAAAATTAGCATTAATTACTAGAGAGTTGCAGGATTAGGGATGGGGAAAAATACCAAAATATCAAAATACCGGACATATCGTATCGAAAAAATATCAAAATTATTGAAATTTTGGCATACCGTCATTTTCGGTAAGGTATCATACCGTACCGAAGATTTTCGGTACGATAACTATATGACAATCCTGATATTGAAGGTATACCGGTACATACCGTACCGAAAATATAATAATATTTATTATTATTATTATTTTAAAATAATAAATTAAAAATAAAATCATATAAATTAAGAATGAAATCATATCTTCTCTTTTCACCTAACAATATTATTAATATAAATATATTTCTTAGTTAAATATCAACAGAAAAAAATTATAAAAATCAAAATATATCAAAAAGATTTTGTATGTTAACGGTATATTGAAATAATGATAAGATAAATGGTATATAAATTATGTCATGTCAAAATCATATTCAAATCATTTCAAGAATTAGATTTACCGAAGTAATAGTATATAAATTATCTCATACCGAAACCATACCGACTTATACCAAAATTATACCGAAAATTTGGTATACCGAACTAAGGTATACCGAAAACTTGGGTACGGTAACGGTATGAGTTTTCCTCATACCGTAAATTTCGGTAAGGTATAAGGTATGGAGAAAAATGTCCGGTATACCGTACCGAACCATCCCTATGCAGGATATACATACAAAGCATAAAAACTAAAAATATTTACAGAGAAAAATTCAATCGTTTTGTTCCATAATTGATACTATTCGTTTTCGCACCAATGAACTCGACAAATTCTATACTTATCCCTGTTTTCATTTCTTTTATTGCACGAACTTCCCAGCGAGACCCAATATCTGGAATATGTTCTAGGGCACCATGTGTAACAATAGATCATGCAAGAAAGCTTTTTATGGAATCTTGCACGCTCCTGTCTACTTGCAATCGTCTCAATTTTAAAGGAAATCTTAAAATACACTTCTTATTTCTTTCTAATTCCACCGTTTGTTAAACTCCCAAAAACTCTTCCTCAACAACATTAAAAATCGGACTTGGTGGAAACCAAAACCACCAGAAAATAATAGCAAAAAGAATCCCAAAATCCAATCTTTGGCCCCTCTTCATTTATGCTCCCTATCAACTACTACTAGACATCAAGTTTCTTCATCTTTTTCTTCATTTCATAAGTGTTTCTCCATCCTTTCCTGGTTTGTTGTTTCTTATATGTGTGAACAGTTTGGGCATATGCCACTATGGTTGGACTGCATAGAGTGAAACATAACCTTCATTAACCAAATTTCTCCACTTGGTGAGCTTTTATCTATGCTGTTGATCATCCTTTTGTTGTATGTATTTGTTGGTCCCGGTTTTTCAGAGTATCAAACGTTACGCAGCGGAAATAATGTTAAGTGTTTTCTTGCACGCTACTTACACACAGCTGACAACTGGCAACTGGTCAGCTGGTGCTGGTTACTCAGTACACAGCTGACAACTGAGACCTGTCAGCTGGTGATTCAAAACTTAGTATATTTAGCCTTGTT
>JAPKLW010001075.1:45699-68610 GCA_026898455.1 Plectranthus barbatus | reverse complement strand
AACAAGTAAGCTACTGGGGGAGGAAACCTTAGACAGATTTCCCAACAGTATTTGTTTTCACTAAAAATCTTCTCCTTCTTTGAATTTTAACTGATGTAGATACTTGCTTTCTCCGATATGGTTGAAATTGGGACCATCCTCGTTGGTATACTCTTCTCATATGTTTATTTGAAAACTTACCATGCACCTCTTCATTCTTTTTGTTGCTGCCTTCATTTGTCTTCATGGATGGAAAAGTGTTCCATTGTTTATGATGATTATTAAATTAATTATTTCTTAGAATTTAAATTTTGTTTAGGACAAGTTAGGGATGATGAAATTTACTGAGGACTCTTTCTTTACCGAGGTTAGAGTATTTTTGATTCTTCCTGTTTTTATCATTACTTTCTTATTAATAAAATTTAAAATCTCATTTCTATTTTACAATAAGGCTGAGTTTTGTTAGTTACTTTGAAATTCGGACTGTATTTTGTCGGTTCACGATAAGGGCACACAGGTATTTAAACATGCTTATGTTTTACAATTACCGTTTAAGTTCAGATTAATCACAAAATCAATATAGTTGTCATGTATATCCTATAATTTAAATTAATTGTGTTATTGAAAAAATGATAAACAATAGACATGATCTAAATTGAAGGCATGCACTAGAAAAGACCGTTTATAGACACTAGTTGATCATTGTTAATTAAAAATGGAAACTATGAGTCCAAGTAATTCCCTTACTAAAGTAACTAATGGTTGCAAGTAATACAATAAGTATTAACGTCACGCAGCCAAAAACATAATAATAAATTGACTCCAATTGTAAAGTCTATACAATACAATATGTAAAGTTTATTTAAAATTTTTGCAGCAAATTTACAAAAAGAAACTAATTATAATCCATTATTAAAATACCGTTGATACTTCATAAGAGAATAATGCAAATATTATGTATTGGCGAAATCATACCCAAACAAGTTTGAAATAAAGTGAATAATGTTACAAAAACTCATGTTTCTTGAAATAAGATAAATCTTAAGACTATAATTTAACAAGAAGATGAACAAATTATTCTTAAATTGTAGATGAGTGCGAATCATAAGGTACAATTAACGAACCATGAGGTACAATAAACAAAAGAGCCATTGTAGTGAATGTATATATTCTATTTCAAATGACTAAATAGTCATGAGAATCTATTTTTAGCCTTTAAGCTAACCGAACAAGGATATACTAATTCCAAAGATACCATTTTTCCATTCACGTGGACAAAATGATAAATTAATAAAAATAATAATTTTGTCTCATTTATTTTAAAAACATCACATTAACATCAATTTATTTCATTTTCTAATATTTTATATTCTAAAATATGAAATGAGTTATGAAAAGATTGATCCACTAAAGAATGTAAACTAATTTGAACCATTTACATTAAGAGTATTAGTTAATTTACTTTATTTATTAACTTTGTGAGTGTAATTTGTTTTTGGGCTACTTTTCTAAACCGAACCTTAGTTTTGTACGTTTAGTCATTGGCGTCCGTCCAATCAACTTGTTTTTTATTAAATTTATACATATAAATATATATTTGGATATACAACAATATAAAAAAACAATTTATATTATAACTATATTATTATAAAACACTGATTAATAAAAATATTTTTTTACAAAAAATATAATATTGTAGAATAATATAGTATGTCATATTCACATGATGGTTAAACAAATTTCCAAAATCTTTGACAATGATAAATTAAGGAGAAAAAAAAGGCGCTGATTAAAAAAAAATCTTATACAGAATAATTTGTTGAATGAAATACTAAAAAGAATATCTACACAAAAAGCGAATCAATTAGCACAAAAATAATGCTGAGAGGATTGACTTTGACTATAGTTAACACATGCATATTAATAAGATCAAATTTAATACTCCCTCCTGAAATTAGTTCCATTTTCCTTTTCAGTATATTCCATTTATTAATCTTATTATAATAAAAAAATTAA
The DNA here is from genome assembly GCA_026898455.1 of Plectranthus barbatus. NCBI lineage: Eukaryota > Viridiplantae > Streptophyta > Magnoliopsida > Lamiales > Lamiaceae > Plectranthus > Plectranthus barbatus. The sequence continues at coordinate 66,615 of JAPKLW010001075.1, read as the reverse complement.
TTCACACTGTCTAATAAATTATTATTCTCTATTTTTTGTCATTGTGCTCAAATTAAATGAGACTAATTTCTTATCTACCTTATATATTATGCATTGCCTATCTACCTTGGGAATTTCGGAGTTCTTTTCCATTACCATTTAAACATAATGATTTAAGAGCATACAATATATAATACTTTCCTCTCAAAAATAAGATATATACAAGGACTTGTACAATTTCAGGAAACGGCGAAATTTAATAAATGAATTCTCTTAATTTAATAAAAAACACCTTATATAAAAAAAAAAATCATTTGCACAAGATAATAAGATAAAAGTAAAAAAAATTACGGAACATATATAAATAATTAACCCCCTTCCATTAACCCAGTGTATTATAATACTTATATAAACTCTTGTCAATATAAATATTAAGAACATATACCCTCCGTCCCATTACAATAGGTCATTTTCATTTTGACACATTAATATCGAAGCTAGTATTTAGTAGTTAATTGCGGTTAATAATAAAATTGACAATCGTAATTAATTTGTTTAAGTCTTAAATAAGTTAATTACGATTGCCAATTTTATTATTTACCACAATTAACTACTAAACTCTAGCTCCGAAATTAATGTGTCAAAATGAAAAGGGCCTATTGTAGCGGGACGGAGGGAGTACATTGTAAAAGAGGAAAGAAATAAGTTTAAAATATAAACCAACCCTTAGTATTTCTTTAATTGAATTTCATTTTGACTTGGCTCGTAAAACACTATGTTTTTAAGATTTTCAGAGCATTGTGAAATTAAATTTTAGACATTTTTTGTTCACATTCCACAAAACAATGTAACGATTAATGGCATTGAACTCCAAAAAAGACTAATTATTTTAAGATTTACAATATTGTAAAAATAAGTTATTGTTTTTTAAGAGTTAAATATTTATATTTGTACATTAATATGCTATTTATATTTTATTGTTGCAAGATATGTGTTTTGTATTTGTGGTTACGGCCACAATGTACGCACATCAATTTTTGCAACACAAAGAAAAGCCTTGTGAGACTTATGTTCAAGGACTTAATGATAATTTGCATCAACGTTGGTCTCCTAAACATTTCTGTGGCAAGATCCCACCGCCTGATAAAGTACTTAAACTGGATTTCCCAACACTTTTGAACATGCATTTAACTATGTAAAGGAATATGAGTTGTGTCCAGCACAACAATACCTATTTGTGCATCAAATGGAAGAATCCTTTACCAGATCCAAATTGGGTAATCATTTATTATTGTTCATTATTCTTTTCTCATTATTTGAATAATTGAGAATTTAATGCATTGTATGATCGTAAAAATCTTTATTCAAGGATATGAGAGAATTGATAATGAAAATAAAGCTAAAATTGTGTAGAAGTTGAGAAGGAGACCTCTTACTGGTCGTATTCGCATTTGGACTAGTTTTACAGACTGTGACTACCTGGTAAGTACTACGACTAAGCAAATACAATGTTAAAGATCAATTCTTCGCATTTGGACTAGTATGATGATCGCTGGTCTTGGTGTTTTTTTATTATTTTTTTCTTTTTGGGACATTTCAAATTAAATTCAGCTAATTTATCATTATTTTGTAATATTCTTAATTAACATGTTTGTGTAAATGAAATTGTCTTCTTCAAAGCTTGATTTTAGGAACACAATACTTTGATTTGAAATGCAACATAAAATATTATGATGATCATACAAGTATATAACACTTAAAATTAGCATTAATTACTAGAAAGTTGTAGGATATACATATAAAGTATAAAATTGAAAATATTTACAGAGAAAGATTCAATTGTTTTGTTCCATAATTGATACTTGTTGGTCCCAAATCAGAGTTAGTTTCAATGTGCAGCGGAAGTATATATCAGTTATATGTGTACTCTCAAATGTAAATCGGCAGTTCAGTTAGATGAATGACAGTTCAGTTTTATCCAACAATTTATAAAGGCCGTTTTAAATTAGTCAATAGTTTTATCAAGTGTCCAGTTTATAGTTAAACAATATCAACAGTTATACGCTTCAACACTTTGGATAAGTGTTGAAGGTTTCAAAGCGTAATCAAAAACTGTATGATGCTGAGAATAAGTAAATGTAGTAAATAAGATAAGATATTATAGTGGTTTCGAGCCTTAAGTCCTACGTCCACTCTTCGGAAATTAATCCAGAAATCACTAAGGTTATGAAGTATACACTCCTTACGATCTATAGCCAAACACCACGAAAGCCACCATCCATAGTGAACTGGATCACTCGCCTAGAAAGATGCTCTTCACTCCTTCTTCAGTTCCTCGAAGCCAGGCAACTCCTTGAAGTCTTCTCGGAACTGGCGGTCATCGGAGATGGACTGAGGACAGACCTCCCTTTTCCATCTCCAGTGGGTTGGATGCTTGAGTTCTTCCCAGAACGTACAATGGTTGGCAGATGCCCGAAATAACTTTATTCTCCTTAGAGAGTCAGGCTGCTGTGTTCTTCCTTAGAAAGTAAGAACACTAAGAGTCTAGATCTAGTCTAAGTAACTAAATCCTCGTGTGTGAACAGCCACACGAAAGTTCTTGTAAGATCTGGAAAGCTCGAAAACCTCGTGTTCACGAAGTGAACCACGGATATCCTAAAATATTATAGAGAACTTGAGCTATCAAACTGGCAGAGTAATGACAAGGTTTTTAAGTGCTAGATCGTGTATCTCTATTTATTTTCTTTGGTCTTCCTGCTATTTATAGATTAATCTTCCAGAGAATAGCCGGTAGAGACAAGATGGTCAATGGCCAATCAACGCTCGTTCTCCTCTGCTGTAGCAGACCTACTGTTCTGCTTTTTCCACTTTTTCTTCAAGGTGACATGACTTTGCAGAGACATTTTTGTCTTTTGTGTCAGACTCCAACAACGTTGTACTGCAGTCAACTGAGGATACTTATGTTCCTCGTCATTTGAATCTTCAATGCTTCTTTACGACAGCTTGTATCCTTATTTTTCACGTGTTGTTTTCGTTGTGAGCAGTATCGTGAAAAATTGTGTCCTCAGTTTTCATTTGCCTCGTCCTTGACAGTGAGGAACTGTCTGCACAGTTTTTCTTTGCTCTTTACTCTTTGGCCTTTCTCGTTGTTTGGACGACTTTCTGTCTAAAAAACTATTCTACAGTTTTTGAAAATTTTCTTCTCCTAGACTTATTATAACTCAATTTTCCTAAACAAGGATTACATGAGGTATTAACTCTAAGGGCCTAGACTTTGGTATGCATTTTTGACACATCAAAACATCAAATTAAAAGTGGGATTCAAACATCAACACCTAACAATTTCCCCCTTTTTGATGTTGTCAAAACCATACCTCTAAGTCTATCTAAGTTGTCAAGAAGATGCAGTTGATCTGAGTTTACAAGGTTTGTCAATCTAACACTAATATGAACTGTGCTTCTTCTATACTCGACCTACTCTAATTGATCTTCCCCCTGAATGGGAGAGAATTTCTTGATTAATATAAATCAAATTAGAGCGATAAGAGAAAAGGATTGCTGATCACACTGGAATGTGTGAATTTAGTCAGTCAAGATTCAAGGTAAGTGACAATGAGTAGTTGTTTTCAAACAAATAGTTTTTCACTTTTCACTATATGTGTTCGATTACAAGTACATGAAAAGTTTTAAAACTGCGGTAATGAAAAAAGACACAAAAAAATAGTTCAGATTTACATAACTACTCCTCTTGCTTGTCCTGATCCTTGTCCTTCTCCTTTTCTTGATTTGAGAGATCCGCATCCTTTGGTTTTGAGGAAGTTGCGGCAGAGGTGGAGGGTCTGGCTTGCGCCTTAAGAGTTGCGGTCACTTCCATGAAGAGTTTCAACTCTTGTTCTCTGGTAGCCTTTATTGCTTCCAATTGCATTCTTATCTGCTCATCCCGCAATCTCTGCTCCTCTTCTCGCCTTCTCTGCTCCTCTTCTCGCCTCTCCATCATTTTCAACTGCAACTTCATAGCTTCATCTCTCCTTTCTTCCTCCTTTTTGACAAAATCAAAAATAGAGAGCATGGAAGATTGGAAATGCTGATTCAGTTCCTGTCTCACAACATCAATGGCTTGAGCAGGTGTTGCTACAGAGATGGGATCAGGGGACTGTGTGTCCTGAGAAACAACAAGAGCTTTTGAGTTTTCCTCGGTGTAGCTCTGAGATGTTGCAGTGTACATCTCCAGTTGTTGGTTAGCAAATGTGGTGGCATCCTCTTCTTCTTTTCTTGCTCTTTCAGTAGCGACTTCCTCTTCTTTTCTGTTTACTTCAGCAATTGCAACAACTTCTTCTTCTTGTTTTCTTTTTAACTCAGCTGCTGCTACTTCTTCTACTTCTTTCCTCTTTAGTTCAGCAGCTCTTTGTTCTTGTTCTAGTCTTTTGAGCTCAGCAGCTGCTTTCTCGTCATCCTTCCTCTGCTTTTCTGCAGCTTCCTCGGCCTCTATCCTTTTCTTTTCATCCTCTTCTAGCCTTTTTTGTTCGGCTTCTTCCTCCAGTTTCTTCATTTGTGCCTCGACTTCTATTGCTAGAAGGGATTTTCTTTCAGAGTATGTGTGCACATGTTGGCAATGACGTATGAACTGGATTTGCATAAAGAATTTGGCCAATGCTCGTACACACAGGATTTCCAGTGTTTGAGCAGCAGTGATACGAAGGGTTATGGTATGAGAAAGTTAGATGGCTTGAGATAGAGCGGCCTCATCTTCTTTCATGAGCCTCTCTTCTTTTTCTCTCCGTAGTCTCTCCATCTCTTTTGCTCTTTCATCTTCAAGCTCTAAAAGATCCAGTTGGATCTCATCTGTCTTCGTATTGAGCCAGATTTGAAGATCTTGTATCCTCACAAGAGTAGCACGATTCTCATCAATCATGCAGAGAATAAACTCGAGATATGTTTCGTCAACTGCAAGTGCTGCAGTTTCTGAAAGACACAATTTATTAGCAATGGTTTCTTGCAATGACTGTTGCTTGACAGTTCATTTAACTAGCACAACAGCAGTTTTCTGGACTGGATCTTTTTGCACGACAACAATTTTCTGAGGAGGTAGATCTTGATTAGCAACAACTGTCATCTGCAGATCTTGGTTGACAGTTTCCTGGGCTGGCAGTTCTGAAACTGTTCCCCCTGTCTCTAAGACCGTCTGGGTAATCTGCATATCTACTTCAGGCATAGGCTGGTGAGTCTTGTTAGTTGTGCTGCAAGAAGATGTTGAAGGAGTGAAAGGTTGTCGAAGAGGAGAATCCCTTGCTGAATGAGTTGGGCTTTGAAGATCCACAATAGGCACTGTCCCATCCTCTGGATTTCCTTCAAGAATTTCAGTCTGCTTCCCTTCTTACTACTTTCCCTTTCTTCTTCCAAGATACTTGTAAGTACTAACCTCCCTCTCTTTCTCTTTTTCTTAAGTGTCAAGGCAACTTCTGCCTGTATCTGTTTCCTTTTAGCAGGCTGTGAGCTGGACTCATCAACAACATCAATTTCCGGATCAACACCATCCTCCTGTTGATTTCCATCGCTATTTTTATTATCATCACCTCCATTATTATCATCTCCATCATCATCTCCTTCTTCTGCTATACGATAAATCTTATATTTTTTAGGTAGGAAATCAGTTGAGACCAGGTATTCCCCTTCTTCCCTAAGACCTATCAGTTGCTCTATCAGGTAACTGATTTTCAGCCCGAAGCCAACATTGAACTTGAATTTGTTGGTCTTCCGGATGGTCTCATTCTTTCTGGCATTCTCAAGAATACGGCCAAAAATATACTCAGCCTAGTTCCCACCTGGGCCATCATCCAACACCATCATAACAACGTACTTGGGTTGGCTCAGTTCCGAGAAGGATCCTGCACCGCAGTAGATCATTCTATGTGCTATCTCACTTAGAGTCTTGTAAAAAGGCTTCAACTCGGAAACCTTTATCGCTGGCTGGAATTTGTCTTTGTGCTCTGGCTTCTTCCAGACATTCCAACGCCTCTGCCTTGCCCCATCATCATTCTTTAGGTAACTGGCGATGTGTTCACCAGTGTTGGGTAGATGGAAAAAATTTGGCAATAGTATCAACATTGATAAGCATCGGAACCTTGTTGACCTTGGTTCTGAAGAATTTTCCTTCCTTGTCAACAATCGCATTCTCGTAAAATTCAGCAACACGATGAGGCTTAAACTTGTGAGGGTGTAAAACCAGAAACTGTATTAGCTTCTCTTTGTGCAGCTTGTTATAAAACTCCTCATTGGAACATAGATAATCGATTTCCTTCCGATTTAGGATCTTCTCCTTAAGGACTTGACTTACTCGAATATCCTTGTTGGAGAGGTCGACGATGTCGACTTTATCTTTTGATCTGCGCTTTAATTCCTTATGAGAGATTTCCTTGGTTGTAGCATTTTCTCTGAATTTCCTGATGCGCTCGGACCTTCGCCGGATGAATTCTTCCTCTTGCCCATGATATCACCAATAATGTGGGTGGTATAGAAATTCAAGATTGAAGGCACTCCAAATTTGAGAAAAGAAAGTTGCAAAAATCAAATGAGGATGATGAGTGATAGTACAGGGTTTAATCGAGGTTTTAACCCTGTAAGATCCACGGCTGAGATGATCTTCCACTTTATGTGATCTTCGGCTGGGATGAAGGCTGACGTAGGAACATCTGTTCCCATTCTGTTGTGGCGTGCGAGTAGCGTGTGAGCGTGACGACATGTCTCCGCCTAATACGCCATGACACTGCTCTTCATTAATTGTTTCTTCCGGCCGACTGGTTCTCAAAATTTCAAATCCCGCTCTCCTTCTGAACCTGTCTTAGGAAACTCAGTTTCCAACTGTCAAAAAGAAAAACTGGTGGTTCCTCAAAATTGTTAGGATAGTTTTGGTATAGCTTAGTTCCGCACAGCCTTATGCAGGATTCTGAGGGGCCGTACAGCTGAACCTTGACCTTTCACTGATCTCTGTACTCTTCATTCTGCTCGTCCACGTGTCCAGGAGCGATTGATTCATGCAATAGTCAAGCATTCATTATTGACGTCTCAAATCTTGAACCTGTTTGTGGAGCATCATGTCGGCATTTATGAATCGCCGCATGCGCTGGATCATGGCAAGAATGTTATCTATAAATACCTTCTTCTTGCGAACAAGGAAATGCACATAACTTATCTTTCCTTAACATCCTAGAAATAGCTTATCTCTTGCAAAAATGGCTATCCCTGCTGATATCGAGATAATGTGAGGTAAGATCCTGAACTTGACTGGGTTGGTGGTGCAGCACTAGGAGAATCCTTTTTTTTATAATTCTGTGATGAGAGATCTGAGATCAAATAACCTTGAGTCCTTTGTAAACCCGAAAGCCTTCTTCCTTTCATGTAGATATGCTGAAGGTTATTGCCAATGAAAGCTATGCGGCGGAAGGCCATGAGATTCACTCCAACCTTCACGGTCATGAGATCTGCTGGTCTCCAGAGTCCTTCTCCCTCAGTTTCGGACTGCCACATGGTGAACGCCCATGATGGACTATCTGAAGGATGAGACAGCGCCGGAGTGGTATGCTTGGCAGAACTGGAGGGCTACCAACACTATCTTCCATCCGACAGCTTCTTCGAGGTACTTGATTCCTCAATATTGCCTGATTTATGATATCATCAATTAAATGGTTGTTGGGAACTCTGCACTGGTTATGGACTTCTACACGCTAGTGTGGAAGGCGATGATGGCTTTTGTCGATAAAGCGGACGTCGACTGGGCTTCCTTCGTCTTCGATCGAGTAAGATACGCATTCGAGAATCTACCAGCTATCCTTGTTCCTTATGGGAATCAACTGAGCTCTCTTCTTGAGCACCAGATTCTAGAGTTCACTTGAGGGAGCTGGTCCAACATTGAAGATTCCGACTTCTATCCGCCATGGCATTTTCCCATCGGCTGATCTCCTCTGACCTTTGATCAAGCATTTCATATGTAATCTCTTTGTTTATGTAGGTTTGGGGTGATATGTCCCCCTTTTTGAGATTTCTAATGATGTATGATGTACAACATATTAGTGAATGAAGTCTCCTTCTCTTTTCCAATCATATGAAATCACAGTTTCTATCGTTAGAAGAACTGTCCAAACTATACACGTCACTCAGTTTTTGGACAGCACAGTTTACTCTTTATCCTTAGAGTATCATGCACCATTTTTGAACCTTTCCTTAGGATTTAATGCTAATCCTGGGAACCGTACTCCTACGGTTTGACCGTTTACAGACTCTGATCCCTTAGCCTTCAGGCCTATTGGCCACACGACCGGTCATGGATGGCTAGTCGTAGTTGTTGGGAATTGAATGGTGACTTATCGACTTCAGACTCTGAGTCATAAAGAGTCGTGTCTCATTAAGATGGCTTGATATCCTTCTCGAATGTCGCATATGATCATCCATAAATACCCTTTGTCGGCAAGCATTAATCACCCATCTAATAGCCTTTTGCTGAAAATAGATTTGAGATCTTTTCAAGGCAGATATGACTTCTCCTTCTCCTTCAGATGTCGTGGCAGAGATGGTAAAGATCTCCGTCCAAAGAAACAAGATTCTGGATAGGATAGGACTTCAAATGCATCATTGGAGAACTCCATGCATTTATGAAGGATTGATAGGTAACCTGAGGGCTAATGGACTGGCACGATTTTTAACCATCGAGCCCCATTCCTTTCATGAAGATTTAGTCAGGATGTTTGCTTACTACTCCACAGTCTTCGAAGATGAGGTTCGCTGCAATCTCAATGGTAGGGAATTCCACTGGTCTGCTAACTATTTTGCAGCAGAGTTTGGGCTACCTCGTCATGGCAGAAGAACGCCTATCATACAATATCAAAGCGAGGAGATGGCACCTGAGTGGTCAATTTGGCGGGACTGGAGAGCAGGGAACATCAACTTCCATCCGACTGCGCCATGTGGATTCCTCAGGCCGATCTACAAGGTGTCCTTCGATGTTATTAACCAGATGGTGGTCTGCAATCCCCTCCTGGAAACTAACTTTACGCCACCTGTCTGGAAGGCGATGATGGCGTCTGAGGAGCAAGGTGAGGTTGATTGGGCAGGGTTCATCTTTGATCGCCTGAAGAGGGCTCTTCAAAATCTGTCGGAAGTCACTGTCCCTTACGGCATGCAGCTGAGCTGGCTCCTTGAGAGGAGGATCCGTTATCTCAAATACGGTCCTTCAAATCTAGTTGGATCTGATTACTACCCCTCTCGTCCGATCAACTGGGCGCTCATCCTTTGATTGCCAAACAATCTTTTCTGAATTTGTAAAAATTTCCTTTGTAGCTTTTGACTAGATGTAAGGGTGACTTGTCCCCTCATTTTCATCTTAATGAGTGAACTCTTTTGCTTTATCTTCAACGTTGAGTAAACTGTCTGAAAAAATAATGCAATTAACTTAACTAATAAGCCATACTGTTATGCATAGGATCAGTTTTCATCTATTTCTTTTGAGATTTCATCAAACTCTAGAAGTCCTAGTTTGATGCATAGCTCTTTGAATCGAGCCTCAGGTAGTGGCTTGGTAAAGATATCCGCTAACTGGTCCTCTGTCCTTATATATTCCACCGAAACATCTTCTTTCTCAACATGATCTCGGATGAAATGATGACGAATGTCAATGTGCTTTGTCCTGGAGTGTAGAACTGGATTCTTTGCAATGCAAACCGCATTGTTGCTATCACAATAAATTAGTACACGTCCAATTTTTATTCCGTAATCCTTAAGCTGTTGTTTTATCCAAAGCACTTGAGCACAACAACTGGCGGCTGCTACATATTCGGCCTCAGTTGTAGACGTAGCCACTAAATGTTTTTCTTGCTAAACCAACTAATTATTTTGTGGCCTAAGAACTGACACATTCCACTTGTGCTCTTCCGATCAATTCGACAACCTCCAAAATCTGACTTCGAGAATCCATTCAACATGATTTCATCATACTTGGGATACCAAATACCCAAAGACTCCGTCTTCTTTAGATATCTTACAATTCTCTTTGCTGCCTCCATGTAGGATTTCTTTGGATTCGCCTGTAATCTCGCACAGACTCCCACAGCATAAGAGATATCTGGTCGGCTAGCTGTTAGATATAACAGGGATCCAATGATTCCTCGATAGGCAATTGGATCAACTGGCTCGCCTTCTTCATCGAGTGTGATCTGAGAACTGGTGTTCATAGGAATCCTTGAGATTTTGTCTTCTCTGGACAAAATTTATTGATAAGATCCTGTGTACACTTCTTCTGAATGATAGAGATCCCTTCAGCCGACTGGTCAACTTGCAATCCAAGGAAGTATGTCATTTTTCCCATCATACTCATCTGAAATTTGTTCTACATTAACTGGGCAAACTTCTCACACAGGCTGGAGTTCTTGCTTCCAAAAATAATATCATCTATGTAAATCTGGACTAGCAGAATGTCCTCTCCATCTCAAATCGTGAACAACGTCCTGTTGATCTTGCCTTTCTCGAAACCATTCTTGAGCAGAAACTGGGATAAAGTTTCGTACCATGCTCTAGGTGCCTGCTTTAATCCATACAGGGCTTTTCTTAACTTGTAGACTTGATTTCCTTGCTCGAAACCTGGGGGTTGTTCAACATAGACTTCTTCCTTCAATTCTTCATTGAGGAAGGCACTCTTCACATCCATCTGTAAAAATGTGAAGTCATGATATGCCGCATATGCCAAAAATAAGCGAATGGCTTTGAGTCTTGCAACTGGCGCGAAGGTCTCGTCAAAATCAACTCATTCACATTGGGTATATCCCTTGGCAACCAATCTTGATTTATTCCTTACGATGGTGCCAGTTTCAACCAGGTTATGCTTCGTCAGGTGCCTGATTGAGTTGAAATTCAGGTGGCTCAATCTTTTGTGCCACAGCCAGTTCACGCCATCTGCTGAACTGTGAGCTAGGAGACATGTTCCTTCTCCTCCTCTTAACCAATCTACCACATAAAGACCTCATATTCTAATCCCTCTGATCTTGGTCTTGTTGGCCTCCTTATCTAAGATGTGGCAACCCAATTCGTCAAAGGTGACAGAGTAGCCATTCTCACTCAACTGACTAATGCTCAATAGGTTGTGCTTCAGATTGCTGACTAAGGACACATTCTTTATGATAATTCCATTTCATTCCATGCATCCTCTCCCAATCACACAACCTTTGGATTTGTTGCCAAAAGTGACATCTAATCCTTTGAACGTCTTGAGATTGTTGATCAATTCCTTTTCTCCGGTCATATGTGTTGAACACCCGCTATCGAGTATCCATGCTCTTCTTTTATTTTCAGATTGGGATCTCTGTTCCTGTAAAACAAAGATTATGCTATAGGTCTCTGCATCCTTTTGGGTCCTGCAAGATCAGTTTTCTAGATCCATCTTTTTGGAATCCAAATTTGTTTCACCTTAATAGTTCGTGAAACTAAGCCAGTTCTTATCTTTTGACTAATCTTTATCCTAAAGTATTGTATTCTATTGGAATGCATGTTGGAGAAGGTAGTGGTGTGTGAACTCTTTCTAAAACTGTTGTTCTTGAGAGAGTCTCGAGAGATAGTTCTCGGGTGATTAGTCGTCCTAGTCTTTGACAGATAGAACTGTTTTGACTCAGGCCTCGAATAGATGTTCTTCCTATTCATAAAATTGTTATAACAAACCTGGGTTTTGTTATAACTTCCTGGATTTCTATCCAGTTGTCGAACTGACTTCCTCACAACATTCATAGGGTTGCTTAGTCAATCTAGTTGGTAGAACTGGGGTCCTTGCATATTGATCGCTACGCTTTGCCAGTTTCAGAGGGTGGTCTAGTTTTCTCTCGATAGTTTGTCTATTCAGTTTTCCAAATGTGTTGACTTTTTGTTGAGGTACCAGTTTGGAGTCAGTTTTTTTACCAGCATTTGGTCTTCTTCTTATGATTAACTAGACCTTTGGATTTTACTCCACCCTTTTCCAACCCAATATCCGAACTGAGTTTGGCCTTGACAAAGCCTAAAACTGTTTTCTCAGTTCCTAAATTGGATGCATGTTTGCTCAAAGTATCATTTTTGCCATCATGCTCGGAATATCCGAGTCCGAGTTTATCGGATGGTGGTTTTTCAACATTTAAAATCTCTTTTAATTTTCTTGAGCTTTTCTTGAAAGAACACACACATTTAATTGGCTCAAGAATCTTAAGTGAGTCACATTCCTTTGAAATATTTTCAAAATCTCTAAGAAGTTTGGAGTGTTCATCCTTAAGAATTTTCAAATCCTCACTGATTGACCTCGTTCTTTCTACTTCATCGGTCAAAACTAAAATCTCTGATTTCAGCGAGGCATTTTCTCTAGCTAAAACATATTTTATTTCATGAAATTTTGCAACTTCTTTAATAATGTTTTCAAGAGAAATGTCCTCTGAATCGGAGCAATACAATTCAGAGCTCTCATCCATGTATGAATCAGCTAAGGACAAGGGTAGATGAGTAGTTACCACAATTTCTTGATTTGAGGCGTTATCTTCCTCGTCGGTAACATCTCCATCCATTGCTGCCATGAAGGCTAGAAGTACCTCCTCACCATCTTCATCCTCTGAAGTGTAGTAGCTATCATCATGATCTGGGATATCTGACACTTCAATTCTGGACAGCATTGCCTTAGCCACAGTTCTAGATGCTCTTCTCTCGAACACTTTCCTCAATCGGTCTCTCTCCTCAGCATAGAATAGAGGGCATTCATACTTCAGATGATCTGGAGAATTTCACTCATACCATGTGTGCGGTTCTCTCTGAGTGAATCTTGGTTCACTTGGCTGACCTCCAGTTTCTTTGGCCTTGGCCTTCTCAAGAAGTATGGCCAGGTTCCTCATTAGTTCCTCCAGTTTGGCAACTAAATGGTCATTTTCTTTCTTCTACCTTGAGGAAGTGGAGGTACCTTTTGCTGAAGACGACTTATAGGCAGTTTTGTCGAACTACGTTGGCTTTTTCTATCATTTTTGGAAATCTCTCTTTACGAAGAACGCCACATCATCGTTTGTTGTTGGAGTCCTGGCAGCTTCATTCTTGTTCACCATCTGAATATCCCATTCGTGGGCTTTTAGTTCGGCGAACAACTCATTGGTTGTCATCTTGGAAAGATCCATAGTCTTTAAACTGGTAGTCTTGACAAACTAGTCCTCCGTAGGCATTCTAGATAGAATTTTGGCATTCATTTCAACCATACTATCTTCTCTCCCAGGGGCTTTTAGTTCACTGCCTATCGCATTGAATCTTGCCTCCATTGATTTGATGGTTTCTCCGGGCAGTATCTGAAAGGATTCATACTTATCAACGCATACCTGCTTCTTATTGCGTTTCATCGCTCTTGTTTCCATTGTGAGCTCATTTATCCAGTCCCATAGTTTTTTTGCGCCGTTGTTTTCAACAACTTCATCCATTAGGGACTCTGGAAGAGATTATATAAGCATCTCTTGAGCGATTGGGTCGAGCTGAGCACGCTTTTTGTCTTCAAGCATCCATTTTTCTGGAGATTTGTTAACCATTTATGGGGCTTGATCTTCTGTTCCAACTTGAGTGTTGACCTTCATAATCTTGAGAGGTATGTTCTTCAAGACTTCATCCATCTCTGGATGTTGGCTCCTAAGTTGGATAAGGCATCTCTTCTTCCATACCTCGAACTTCTCCGGGTTGTATTTAGGAAGACTTGGAAAATTCATCATCTTTGTCTAATCTTCTAGCTAATCAGACTTAACAAACAAATGAGAGTGCAAGGAAAATCTGGATCCAGTCCTTGGTGACTCAAAACAGGACAGTCTGTAACGACCGACCTGCTCTGATACCACTTGTTCGTCCCGAATCAGAGTTAGTTTCAATGTGTTGCGGAACTATATATAAGTTATATGTGTACTCTCGAATGTAAATCGACAGTTCAGTTAGATGAATGACAATTTAGTTTTATCCAACTGTTTCTAAAGGCTGTTTTAAATTAGTCAACAGTTTTATCAAGTATCCAGTTTACAGTTAAACTATATCAACAGTTATACGCTTCAACACTTTGGAGAAGTGTTGTAGGTTTCAAACCGCAATCGAAAACTGTGTGATGCTGAGAATAAGTAACACAGTAAATAAGATAGGATATTATAGACTATAGTGGTTTGGGAGCCTTAAGTCCTACGTCCACTTTTCAGAAATTAATCCGGAAATCACTAAGGTTATGAAGTATACACTCCTTATGATCTATAGACAAACACCACGTAAGCCACCATCCGAAGTGAACTGGATCACTCACCTAGGAAGATGCTCTTCACTCCTTTTTCAGTTCCTCAAAGCCAGGCAACTCCTCGAAGTCTTCTAGAAACTGGCGGTCATCGGAGATGGACTGAGGGCAGATCTCCCTTTTCCTTATCCAGTGGGTTGGATGGTTGAGTTCTTCCCAGAACGTACAATGGTAGGCAGATGCCCGAAATAACTTTCTTCTACTTAGAGAGTCAGGCTGTTGCGTTCTTCCTTAGAAAGTAAGAACACCAAGTGTGTAGATCTAGTCTGAGTGACTAAATCCTCGTGTGTGAACAACCACACGGAAGATCTCGTAAGATCTGGAAAGCTCGAAAGCCTCGTGTTCATGAAGTGAACCACTAGTATCCTAAAATACTATAGAGAGCTTGAGCTATCAAACAGGCAGAGTAACGACATGGTTTTTAAGTGCTCGATCGTGTATCTCTATTTATTTTCTATGGTCTCCCTGCTATTTATAGATGAATCTTCTAGAAAATAGTCGGTAGAGACAAGATGGTCAATGGCCAATCAACGCTTGTTCTCCACTGCTGTAGCAGACCTACTGTTCTGCTTTTTCCACTTTTTATGCAAGGTAACATGACTTTGCAGAGACAGTTTTCTCTTTTGTGTTAGACTCCAACAACGGTGTACTAGAGTCAACTGAGGATACCTATGTTCCTCATCATTTGAATCTTCAATGCTTCTTAACTACTACTTGTATCCTTATTTTTCACGTGTTGTTTTCGTCTTGAGCAGTTTCGTGAAAATTGTGTCCTAGATTTTCATTTGCCTCGTCCTTGACAGTTAGGAACCGTCTGCACAATTTTTCTTCGCTCGTTACTCTTTGGCAGTTCTTGTTGTCTGGACGGCTTTCTATCTCAAAAACTGTTCTACAGTTTTTGACAGTTTTCTTCTCCTAGACTTATTATAACTCAATTTTTCTATACAATGATTACATAAGGTAATAACTCAAAACAGGACAGTCTGTAACGGTAGGCACCTGGCTCTCATACCACTTGTTGGTCCCGAATCAGAGTTAGTTTCAATGTGCAGCGAAAGTATATATAAGTTATATGTGTACTCTTGAATGTAAATCGGCAGTTCAGTTAGATGAATGACAGTTCATTTTTATCCAACAGTTTCTAAAGGCCGTTTTAAATTAGTCATCAGTTTTATCAAGTGTCCAGTTTACAGTTAAACTATATCAACAGTTATACGCGTCAACACTTTGGATAAGTGTTGAAGGTTTCAAAGCGCTATCGAAAACTGTATGATGCTGAGAATAAGTTAAGCAGTAAAAAAGACAGGATATTATAGTGGTTCGGAGCCTTAAGTCCTATGTCCACTCTTCGGAAATTAATCTGAAAATCACTAAGGTTATGAAGTATACACTTCTTACGATCTATAGCCAAGCACCAAGAAAGCCACCGTCCGTAGTGAACTGGATCACTCGCCTACGAAGATGCTATTCACACCTTCTTCAGTTCCTCGAAGCCAGGCAACTCTTCAAAGTTTTCTCGAAACTGGCGGTCATCGGTGATGGACTAAGGACAGACCTCTCTTTTCCTTCTCCGGTGGGTTGGATGGTTGAGTTCTTCCCAGAACGTACAATGGTTGGCAGATGCCCGAAATAACTTTCTTCTCCTTAGAGAGTCAGGTTGTTGTGTTCTTCCTTAGAAAGTAAGAACACCAAGATTGTAGATCTAGTCTGAGTGACTAAATCCTCGTGTGAACAACAACATGGAAGATCTCGTAAGATTTGGAAAGCTCGAAAGCCTCGTGTTCACGAAGTGAACCACGAATATCCTCAAAGATTATAGAGAACTTGAGCTATCAAATTGGCAGAGTAACGACAAGATTTTTAAGTGCTCGATCGTGTATCTCTATTTATTTTTTCTAGTCTCCCTGCTAATTATAGATGAATGTTCTAGAAAATAGCCGGTAGAGACAAGATGGTCATGGCCAATTAACACTCGTTCTCCTCTGCTGTAACAGACCTACTGTTCTGCTTTTTCCACTTTTTATGAAAGGTGACATGACTTTGCAGAGACAGTTTTGTCTTTTGTGTCAGACTCCAACAACGTTGTACTGCAGTCAACTGAGGATACCTTTGTTCCTCGTCATTTGAATCTTCAATGCTTCTTCACGACTGCTTGTATCCTTATTTTTCACGTGTTGTTTTCGTCGTGAGCAGTTTCGTGAAAATTGTGTCCTCAATTTTCATTTTCCTCGTCCTTGATAGTTAGAAATCGTCTGTACAATTTTTCTTCGCTCGTTACTCTTTGGCAGTTCTCATTGTCTGGACGGCTTTCTGTCTCAAAAACTGTTCTACAGTTTTCTTCTCCTAGACTTATTACAACTTGATTTTCCTATACAAGAATTACATGAGGTAATAGCTCTAAGGGCCTAGACTTTGGTATGCAATTTTGGCACATCAAAATATCAAATTAAAGGTGGGATTCAAACATCAACACCTAACAATACTATTCGTTTTCGCACCAATGAACGCGACTAATTAAATACTTATTCCTCTTTCTGTTCTTCTATTGCACGAAATTCCCAGCAAAATCCAATATCTGGAATACAATCTAGGGCACCATGTGTAACAATAGATCATGCAAGAAAGCTTTTTATGGAATCTTGCACGCTCCTTTCTACTAACAATCATCTCAATTTTAAAGAAAATCCTAAAATGCTCTTCTTATTTTTTCTAATTCCGCCGTTCTTTAAACTCCCAAGAATTCTTCCTCAACAACGTAAGAAATCGGGCTTGGTGGAAACAAAAGCCACCAGAAAATAATAGCAAAAGAACTCCAAAATCCAATCTTTGGCCCCTCATCATTTATGGTCTCTATCATCTACTGCTGGACATCAAGTTTCTTCATTTTTTTTTTCATTTCATTAGTGATTTTCCCTCCTTTTCTTCTCCCTCCTTTCCTGGTTTGTTGTTTCTAATATGTGTGAACAGTTTGGGCATATGCCACTAGGGTTGGGCTATATAGAGTGAAGCAGAACCTTCATTAGTTAAATTCCTCCACTTGGTGAGCTTTTATCAATGAAGTAAATCATCCTTTTGTTGTATGTATTTGTTTTCACTAAAAATCTTCTCTTTCTTTGAATTCTAACTGATGTAGATACTTGCTTTTTCGATATGGTTGAAATTGGGCCCATCCTTGTTGGTATACCCTTCTCATATGTTTATTTGAAAATTTAACATGCACCTCTTCATTTTTTTTGTTGCTACCTTCGTTTGACTTCGTGGTTAGAAAAGTGTTCCATTGTTTATGATGTTTTATTAAATTATTTATTTCTTGGAATTTAAATTTTGTTTAGGACAAGTTAGGGATGATGAAATTTAGTGAGGACCCTTTCTTTACCAAGGTTAGAGTATTTTTAATTCTTCCTATTTTTATCATTACTTTCTTTTTAATAAAATTTAAAATATCATTTCTATTTTACAATAAGGCCGAGTTTTGTTGGTTACTTGGAAATCCAGACTGTATTTTGCCGGATCGCTATCAAGGGCACACAGGTATTTAAACATGCTTATGTTTTACATTTACTGGTTAAGTTCAAATTAATCACAAAATTTTTGTCTTTCTTCCTTGAGTCTCTTAAAGTCTCCTTTTGAGTTTGAGATAGATCATCTTCATTCTTTGGCTCGGCGTGCTCATTCTCAACTATCTCCACACATCGTGTGCTCCAAGGAGTGTCATCATCCTTAGACTCCAATTATCATAGTTGCTCGTTGTGGGCAATGGAAATTGGAAGGGGGCGCCATTATTTGCCATTACTTGAGAGGATCTTGTGGCTCTTGATATCACTTTTTTGGAAATCAGATAGGTTGATGGTGGAGAAGTACTTAAGAATTAGGGAGGTTATAGGAGAAGTTTAGGAAAGGAGAGCTACTTTGTATTTGAAGAATGTTTTTTATTTTTTGATTGATTACAAACTTAACATACATCTCCTATTTATAGTAGTTTATAATTGTTAAGATTTTGTCATGTCAACTCTAATCTAATGGCTATAAGTGATGTTTTAGAGAACTCTATATAAATATCCTACTCTATATATTTCTAATAGAAAATATAGGTGACTTCTAGAATGATCTATTTAATGGATCTACTCTTTGAGCCTAAGTTTTATATATTATTTAATTTCTAATAAAGCTCAAATCAATGCTTATGTTTTACAATTACTGCTTAATTTCAAAATAATCACAAAATCAATATAGTTGTCATGTATATCCTATAATTTAAATTAATTGTGTTAATGAAAAAATGATAAAAGAAAAAAGAAAGAAAAGAAAAGTAGACATGATCGAAACTAAAGGCATGCACTAGAAAAGACCGTTTATAGATTCATAGACACTAGTTAATCATTGTTAATTAAAAATGGAAACTATGAGTCCAAGTAAATTTCCTTACTAAAGTAACTGACGGTTGCAAGTCATACAATAAGTATTAATGTTACGCAGCCAAAATAATACTCCCTCTGTCCCTTCCTATTAGTCCCATAGGAAGGGACACACAACCCAAGACAAATAAAAAAAAAAGTTACAAATGCATTATAAAAGAATAAAAAATTTTAAGTGGAATTGAAAAATTACCAAAAGGGTAGAATCCAAAAAAAGTAGAGGGAAAATTAAAGCTGAAAATTAAAGGAGGCAAATTCAAATTTTTGCCTCTAAATACTCCCTAATCCTCTCTAATCAAAACACTACATCAAATTACAAACTTCTGCAATTTTACATCAAAATGGGGAAACAAGCAGACATTACAGATTCAAAAAAGGAAGAAATAGTGCAGTTCTTGTTAGTGAACTGCATTGATGGCAAGCCTGCAAGGGGGAAGATTAATGAAGCTGCAGCAACATTCAATGTCTGTCGGAAGACGATTTCACGGATCTAGGAAATTGCAAAAGGGCAAAGAGATAAAGGTGAAGTCATGCATGTTCTGGGCAAGAGATTCATGAGAATCCATGAAGTGAAACATAAGGTAAATTATGATCAAATAGCTCAAGTACATTATCAAAAAAGAGGAACAATCAGAGCCCTAGCAGATAGTTTAAGTGTTCCAAAATCTGTGGTGGGTAGGTGGGCTAAGTCACATCTGATCAAACCACACACTAATGCAATTAAGCCATCTTTGACAGATTCAAACAAAATGTGTAGGTTGATTTTCAGTTTGCAAGCTTTAGAATATGACAATGCATTGAACATCATAAGATTCAAGCCTATGGATAATGTCATTCACATTGATGAGAAATGGTTTTATTTAACTAAGACGACCCACAGATACTACATAACCGAGTCTGAACAAGAAGTACAAAGGGCATGCAAAAGCAAGAAATTCATACCAAAGGTTATGTTCATGTGTGCTGTGTCTAGACCTGTGTTTTCAGAGGATGGAAGTGTTTTGTTCGATGGGAAAATTGGCATTTGGCCATTCACTGAAGAGTTAATGGCTAGAAGAAACAGTAAGAAGAGGGCTGCAGGAACAATTGAGACTAAGCCTATTAACTCAATCACTAAACAAGTGATTAAGGATTGCATAATCAATCAGGTAAAGTGTTTAGGTTTTTTTTAAATTGTCATGCATGTTTATTTATCCAATTTTTTATCCTACTAACTTAAACTAATGTCCAACACACAGATTGTACCAGCAATAAAAGCAAGATGGCCTGCATGTTTACCTAAGACAATTTATGTACAGCAGGACAATGCAAAGCCACACATCAACAATTCAGACCTAGATTTTCAGGCAATAGCACACACTGATGGGTTCAACATATCATTAGTGCAACAACCACCTAATAGTCCTGATTGCAATATTAATGATCTTGGATTTTTTAGAGCAATTCAAAGTCTGCAGCAACAACAATCATGCAAGGATGCTGAGGAGCTAGTTCAAGCAGTCATATGCAGTTACAACAGCCTTGATGCAATGACACTAAACAAGGTGTTCTTATCATTACAGTGTTGCATGCAAGAAATTATGAAAGTGAAGGGATGCAACAACTACAAGGTGCCACATATGTTGAAGAATGCTTTATTACTAGCCAATGAATTACCAAGAACCTTAGAAATACCCATGGAACTGGTGAAAGAGACTATGCAGTTCTTAATTGATGCAGGGCACATTGATGGGATAGAGAAGCTTATTTCAGACCTAGGAATGCAAGGGGAAGACATGTAATGACATTAACTAGGCTTGCCTTTTTGTAAAGCTTACAGTTAGAAGCTTGTTTTTTTGTAACAGACATGATATTCAATGTAATGCATTAGTGTTTAGCTTGCAAAGCTGAAATGTTTACCTAACATTTCAATGAAACCACTTCAAAACTTTTTAAACACATTTCATAAAAAAAAAAAAAATCACAAATGTGTTTCTTTTTTGAAAATGTGTGTGACCATATTTTCTATCATCTCAGATCATTAGCCCAACTAATCCACCAACAGAGCCAACATTTAATCGAAACCAACAACCAAAAATAGAGCCAACATATAATCGAACCCAACAGAGCCAACAACCAAAAACAGAGCCAACATATAATCGAACCCAACAGAGCCAACAACCAAAACAGAGCCAACATATAATCGAACCCAACAGAGCCAACAACCAAAACAGAGCCAACATATAATCGAAC
>JAPKLW010001075.1:17593-29423 GCA_026898455.1 Plectranthus barbatus | reverse complement strand
GATTTGTTGGTGGGTGTCCCAATCAAGTGGGTGGGACCCACACAAATCTTTTGTCAAAAAGGTTGTAGCATTTTTTTGTCAAAATTTGCTGATGCAGGCTGCTGCGCTTCTGTCAAAATTTAATGCGCAATGCGGAGGAATTTGCCTGTAAATAGGCAGTTCTTCTGTATCCTCTAAACACACAGAGGAGAAGAAAAAAAAGAAAGAGAGATAGAAAATTGTGTAGGAAAAATTAGCGGAGTAATTTTTCTTACAGGGGAGTGATAAAAATAGTGTTGAAAATATTTTGGGTATTTTCGGGAAACACTTTGAGTGTCACTATTTTGGGTCTGTCCCAAAACCTCTTTTTGTACCTACTATTATTTTATAGTGGAAGAATTAATCGGAGTTTGTCCCGTGGACGTAGCCTATTTAAAGGTGAACCACGTTAAATCTGGTGTTGTTTATTTTGTGTCAGCTTGTTCATTTATTTTTATTTATCTTTCCGCTGCGATACCTGGGTCCAACACTATACTGGGTCCAACACTATAAACAAATCATGAGGTACAATAAACTAAAGAGCTATGTATATATTCTATTTCAAATGACTAAATAGTCATGAGAATCTATTGCTAGCCTTTAAGTTAACCGAATAAGGATATATTAATTCCAAAGATACCATTTTTCCAACACGTGGACAAAATGATAAATTAATAAAAATAATAATTTTGTCTCATTTATTTTAAAAACATCACATTAGCATCAATTTATTTCATTTTCTAATATTTTATGTTCTAAAATAAGAAATGAGTTATAAAAAGACTGATCCACTAAAGAATGCAAACTAATCTGAACCATTTACAAATGTAATATTAAGAGTATTAGTTAATTTACTTTATTTATTAACTTTGTGAGTGTAATTTATTTTAGGGCTACTTTTCTAAACCGACCCTTAGTTTGTAGGTATAGTCATTAGCGTCCAATCTACTTGTTTTTATAAAATTTATACATATAAATATATATTTGGATATAAGACAATACATATAAATTTATATTATAAAATACTGATTAATAAAAATATATTTTAAAAATTTACTAAAAATATAGTATTGTAAAATAATACAGTATGTCATATTCACATGATGATTAAACAAATTTCCAAAATCTTTGACAATGATAAATTAAGGAGAATAAAAGGCGCTGATTAAAATAAATATATTTATACAGATTAATTTGTTGAATGAAATACTAAAAAGAAAATCTACACAAAAAGTGCCTCAATTACATGCACAAAAATGATTTAAAAAAAATATTTATACAAATTAATTTGTTGAATGAAATACTAAAAAGAAAATCTACACAAAAAGTGCATCAATTACATGCACAAAATAATGTGAGAGGATTGACTATAGTTAACACATGCATATTAATAAGATCAAATTTAATACTCCCTTCCTTCCATGAAATTAGTCCCATTTTTCTTTTCCGTGTATCCTATTTATTAATCTCATCATAATAAAAAAGTAATTCACACTCACTAATAAATTATTAATCTCAATTTTCTCTATTTTTTTTGTTATTATGCTCAAATAAAAAGAGACTAATCTCATATCTACCTTATATATTATGCATTGCCTTTCTACCTTGGGAATTTCGGAGTTTTTTTTCGATTACCATTTAAAAATAATGATTTAAGAGCATACAATATATAAGACTTTCCTCTCAAAAATAAGATATATACAAGGACTTGTACAATTTCAGGAAACGACGAAATTTAATAAATGAATTCTTTAATTTTATAAAAAACACCTTATATAAAAAAATTCATTTGCACAAGATAATAAGATAAAAGTAAAAAAATTGCGGAACATATATAAATAAACCCTCTTCCATTAACCCAATGTATTATAATACTTATATAAACTCTTCTCAATTCTTTAATTGAATTTCATTTTGACTTGGCTCGTAAAACACTATGTTTTTAAGATTTTCAGAGCATTGTGAAATTAAATTATATACATTTTTTTTCACATTCCACAAAACAATGTAACCATTAATGGCATTGAACTCCAAAAAATGCTAATTATTTTAAGATTTACATTATTGCAAAAATAAGTTATTGTTTTTTAAGAGTTAAATATTTATCTTTGTACACTAATATGCTATTTATATTTTATTGTTGCAAGATATGTGTTTTGTAGTTGTGGTTACGGTCACAATCAATGTTGTAAAAATCGCTAGGCGCTAGTCGGGCGGTCGAGGGGGGCCTAGCGCCTAAGCGGTCTAGGCGGGGATTAATCGGATTCTGGGCGGATTCTAGGCGGTTTAAGTATTTTTATTTTTTTATTTTTTATATATCTCAAGTAATATATAAAAATCTTACCAACAAATTATATATTTAAAAAGCAAGTAAAATTTCAACATTTTATATGTATCTCAAGTAATATTCCTGCAACAAACATCCTCACATTTAAATCCAAACGTATAAATATTCTTGCAACAAGCATTTTTATATTTAAAAGCAAAATCCAAAATAAAAGTAAATCATAAACTAAAGTTTAAATATTCCTGCAACAAATATCAACACAATTCAAATCAATCCAAAATAAAAGCAATGAACAAAGCAAAGCCTAAAATAAAAGCAAACCATAATGAAAGTTAAATATTCGGACTACAACCATCCACACATTCGGTGGGGGCCGTGGGTGGAGGAGTATGGCGTGCGGAGGTGAGGATTGAGGAATCGTGAATTTGGTTGGGAAATTTGATTTGGGAATAAAATTAGTTTTACACATTTATTCTAATTTTATATTTTTATGTTTTTAAATATTTTTTGAAATTAAAATTTAAAAATTGAATTTACAATTGAAAATAAAATTTAAAAATTGAATCTACAATTAAAATTTACTTCAGCCGATTTTTTTCCGATTAATCAGCGATTAATCCGATTAATCGGTGATTAATCCGATTAATCCGATCCGATTAATCCGCCTAGACCGATTAATCGCCGATTAAATTAAAACCGGTTTTTCTAGCCGATTTTGCATTTATCGGGGCGGTGGACCTCAGCCTACCGATTAATCGGCGCCTAGGCGGTCCTAGGCGCCGATTTTTACAACATTGGTCACAATGTACACACATCAATTTTTGCAACACAAAAAAAAAGCCTTGCGAGGCTTCTGTTCAAGAGTTTATGGATAATTTGCATCAACGTTTGCCTTCTAAACATTTAGGTGGCAAAATCCCACCGCCTAATGAAGTGCTTAAAGCACTTAAGAATAGATTTTCCAACACTTAATTATGAGCATGCATTTAAGTATGTAATGTAATATGGGTTGTATCCAACACAACAATACCCATTTGTGCATCAAATTTAGGAATCCTTTATACCGGATCCAAATTGGGTAAGTAATTTATTGTTGTCCTTTAATCTTTTTCTCTTTATTTGAATAATTGAGGATTTAATGCATTGTACGATTGTAAAACCTTTATTCAAGGATATGAGATAATTGATAATGGAGATAAAGCTAAAATTCTCGAGGAGTTGAAAAGGAGACCTCTTACTGGTCGTATTCGCATTTGGACTAGTTTTATAGAGTGTAAGCACTCGGTAAGTACTAAGACTATACAAATAAAATGTTAAAGTTTTCTTTTCATTATTTAGATTTAAACTTAATTAACTATTTTTCTAACACACTTAGTATTAAAAGTATTCAAATGTTGTGGATATTCATTTGATTATTTTTCTTTTAAGGAGCAAGTATATCAAGCATGCACTAGTGAAGACCTCAAGATTGCTCAAAAGAAAAAAGACGTCAAGGATAAAATATCGAAAGATGACGAAGTCTCATCATGCGCTATTTGTAGTAGGTTACGGTTGTAAGGGGAGCGATGATTACTACATTTGCTAGAACTCTTATGGTTCTAATTGGGATCACAATGGCTATATAAGGTGCGCTACTACCCCAAAAAACACGTAGTAGAAGAGTAGTTTGAATTTCTAGTACTTAGACTATGTTTTTACTTTCATGACTTGAATACAACTCTTATTTTGATGCTTGCTTGTAAATGCTCGAATGTTAGTAGAAGTTGATTTACTTCATATTTTCTAAGAACTAAGGGAAGTTCTATGTTGGATTCCACTCTCTTCATGTTAATGCAATCCTACCAACAAATGTTTTATTAGTTTCTTATTTTTGGAAAGCTTTTACTATTTTTACTTCTAATTCGATCAACATCGCAATAAACTATAAATTATTTACTACAAGAAAAATATTGAACAACAATACTAAAAAGACAACACTTTTTTGTTGAAAAGTGTTGTCGTGGACTAAAAAGTGTTGTTGTAAATAAAGGTGTTGTCTTTTAGTAAAATAATACGCTAAAAGACAACGGTTCTACACTAGTGTTGTTGTTTACGTATTGTCTATTATCGAAAAGACAACAGTTGCAAAAAAATACGCTAAAAGATAACGGTTTTACACAAGTGTTGTTGTTTACGTGTTGTCTATTATCGAAAAGACAGCAGTTGCATTTGTGTGTTGTTACTCTATTTAAAAAAAAAACATTAGTGATTCTTATTTAATTGATAAAAATACTATGTAATATTTTTAAGAGTTAAATGTTACATTTGGTGTATTTAATAGTTTTCCCTATATTATTTTATAATTATTTATTTTTGTAAAAATAATAACTAAATTTAGGAAACAAGATTATTAAATATAAAATAAAACACCATTAGAGTGTAGAAGATTATGTCCATATTTCTAGCTACTACAATAATAATTGTTCTTGGTAAAACTATCTTGCTGATAACCAAAAGATCATAGGTTTGAAATACCTTTGAAACATGTGGGTATGTGAATTTTAAATTAATAACTCAGGGGAATTAAATATGTTTAAATGATCATTCAGAAAAACACATGAAGTGTTTAAAAAATACCTCGATTTTTAGACTAATTATAAAATATGAAATGACAAAACAAATATGTGCTAATTTATTTGATTTAGATTAAAGATACATAAATAATTATAATTATTGTTGGGTCCAAAAGTGGTTGGGTTGTAATAACTAGGCTCAGGCCTGATAACGACAGAAACGGTCCAAAAGGGGGAGTCCACTTAACAAGCCCCTCGCGGACCGTCGGATCCAACTTACAAGATGACCCCAACCAGCCACCAGTGTGGTCCAGCTCCCAAGTGGTAACACGACCCCCCTTTTACTTCAGGTCTGCCACCATGAGGACTGAATGTGAAGCTCCGACGCCCGTGTACGGTCTCCCTAGGAGACAACAAGACTTAAATCCAGAGGCGCGTCGGACTCGGGAAGAAGTTGAAGGACCACATGCCAACGACCCCCCAAAAGTCGGAACCGCCTCTAAACTCCTCGCGCGACCAATGGACAAGAACCTTCATGGAGAAAAAACCCTAGCCAATATACTCTTGATAAAGCTCAACGATCTTCACCAACTGTCCACCCCGAATATTGAAACTGCCCATAAAAATAGCTAGGGTTGTAACGGCCTCCTTTGGTCTATAAAATGAACGCCAAGATCTCATTTTGACACGCGTTTTTGGAGGCTATACACACAAGGGCACACTTAAATGCACTTAGGAGAAATTATTCACGATTTTTAGCTTACGGCATACCTTTTTTCACTCTTCATTGTATTTCGCTGGTTGTATTCTAGTTCAATTTATAATAAGTTTCAAGGGTCCCTATCTAATCACAAATCGAACCTCAACAATTTGGCGCATACCATGAGGCCTTTGGAACGTAATTTTGCTCTTTTTGCAGGGTATGGCCGACGAACACGCTCCGGAAATAAGCTCCAATGCTGAGAGCCCCCAGGAGCGGGAGGAGATCCCGGAACCACGAGCGAATGTGCTCTAAAACCTCCTACTTGGGATGGAGCAACACCGTGCAACGCAACTGGCGTTAAGTTTCCCACCACCACATCCATTAACCGTGGATGACCCAACTGTGGCGCAACTCATGAACCAAGTTTGCGACGCGCAACAGGATATTGCCAGAATTAACCTCCAGATGGAGCAGATGACGAGAGCGCACCAGGAGGTGCTCGAGGAGAACCAACGCCTTTGGGCGGCAAGGCCTACAACGGACCCTCAGCCGTAGGTCAAGGCCCGCGAGAGATCCACATGACGCCCGTCGGTGACTCCTAGAAACCTGAACGTGGAGTTCCACCGCAACACCAGTGGACGTGGCCAAAATGTCCCTCCTAACACCGGGGGAAGACCCAGGACTATGGCTGGAGGAGCAGAACACCCCGTGGCCAACACGGCGATGAGCACAATCGAGAGTCACCTGAACTACTTCGAGTCCCTACTGGCCCGCATCCCGGGCATACCCCCACTGGAAAGAAACATTGCGAGGGAGAGTTATGCGGATTCACCTTTCGCACCCTGCATTACCAACATCGAGATCTCCGCAAGATTCGTCTTGCTGAATTTTGTCACGTATGATAGGACCACAGATCCAGAGAATCATATAGCAATTTATAAACAAAAGATATTCGCCGCCTCCATTCTAGCAGTGGAACGCGAGGCCTACATGTGTAAGAACTTTGGAACCAGCTTGACAGGATCTGCTTTGGAGTGGTTCGTGAGCCTCCCACGGGGGTGTATCTCCGCTTTCGCCGAACTTCACCAGTTGTTCCGAAGGCAGTACGCCAGCAGCCGGAAGTTGGAAAAGCACCACCCCAATGAGCTCTACGTCATCATCCAGAAGCCACGGGATCCCCTACGCTCTTACGTAGCCCGCTTCAATAAGGATCTAGTCAACATTCTGAACTGCCCCCAGACCACCGCAATCAGGGCTTTGAGGAAAGGTCTAGACGTGGACTCCGATCTCTACAAAGAGTTGACCTTGTACCCCTGCCAGACACTCAACAATGCCCTCAACAAAGCTGGGGCTCGTATAAAATGGGAGAAAGACAAACCCTATTGGGTTTCACGAAGGAACACCTTGCGCACCCCGGGTCGATCGACAAGGGACAACAAGTTCGACCCTCGCGACAAGAAGGACGCAAGGCCACACCCGTATGCACGGGCACCAAAGAGCAGTGCCCCCTATGTACCCGATTACACACTGAGCATCCCACCCGTTGACCTTGTGAACAACGTGCTGAAGCAAATGCCCGAGGCTGTAAATTGGCCACCTCGGATGGCAACAGACCGCGCCTCCCGGGACACCAAGAAATTCTCTGAATTTCACAATGACCATGATCACCGCATAGAGAAATGCCGAGTACTACGGATCGAAGTCTTGGAGCTCCAAAAAAAGGGCCTACTCATGGAATACCTATCGCTAAAGGGGAAAAAGACCAGGATCCGATGGAAAACCAACCCCAAAAGGAAACCAGACGATGACAATCCCGACCTCCCCAACTACAAAAAAACCATCCACTACATTACCGGATGGTCGAAATTGAGCGGGATCAACCTCAGCTCCACCAAAAGAGCCTACCGAGCTGTAAGAAATGTGGATGGGTTCCTCGCAAGAACCCGGAACACGAAGTCATTGAGTTCACCAGCGAGAAGTCACCAGGGATCCATCATCCACACCATGACGCCTTAGTCATCTCCCTACCAATCTCGAACTTCTGCATTTGCCGGATCTTAGTGGACAACCGAAGTTTAGCGATCGTACTATTTTATCAAGCCTTCAATGAAATGGGCATCCCCGAGTCCAAGCTGATAGGCAACATCAACCAACTAACCGGGTTTAGTGGGGAAAAGAGAAACATGTTGGGTGACGTACGCCTCCCCGTCTATTACGGTGGAGAGAATTTGGATTTGATCTTTCAATTCGTGGACGCCCCATCAGCCTACAACGCCATTTTAGGACAACCATGGCTGCACGAACTCCAGGTCGTCCCATCCACTTACCACCAAGTGGTTAAGTTACCCACGAGATGGGGAATACACACTATTTAAGGGGAACAGACAGCATCCCGCGAATGTTACTACACCAGCCTTAAAGCGGTGAACACTATCAAAGAATCAGTTAAGTCCATGCTGCCCGAGGAACTGGAAGAGGTACCACTAGACGTCACGACCCTATAAAAACCACTTTCATTGGTGTTGAGCTCACTCCGGAAGTGCGATCCTAGCTCGAGCAGTTCCTGCGGTCTCAACTACACGTCTTTGCTTGGTCCCACCGGGACATGACAGGGATAGACCCGAAAGTAATGACCCATCGGCTACAGGTTGATCCCCACAAAAAGCCCATTCAGTAGAGACGACAAAGGTTTGCTCCCGAAAAGAATCAGTCTATCAATGAAGAGATCAACAAGCTCCTAAGCATCGGATCCGTATGGGAGGTCAAATATCCTACGTGGCTAGCTAACGTGGTGGTCGTGAAGAAGAAGAAGAACGGCAAAAATCAAGTATGCATCGACTTCACCGACCTCAACAAAGCTTACCCTAAAGATCCCTACCTGCTGCCTCATATCGACAGCATTGTGAACGCAACTGTGGGGCACGAACTATTAAGCTTTATGGACGCCTTCTCGGGGTACAATCAAATTCAGATGCACCCGGTGAACCAGGATAAGACAGCCTTTATGACCAACAAAGGGATATATTGCTATAAAGTGATGTCATTTGGCCTCAAAAATGCCGGATCAACGTACAAAGGCTAGTCAAAGATGTTCGAACACCTCATTGGGAAGACCATGGAAGTGTGCATCGACGATATGCTAGTAAAGTCCATCAAAGCTAAAGATCATGTCGGACACCTCTGCGAAGCTTTCGAAACCCTCGAAAAGTACAACATCAAACTCAACCCCGCTAAGTGCGAGTTTGGAGTATCCTTCGGCAAATTCCTGGGTTATATGGTCACGAAGAGGGGAATTGAAGCGGATCCAACCCAGATCAAAGCGATACATAAACTCCCACATCCTCGGAACCCAAAAGAGGTACATAAGCTAACTGGCTAACTCGCGGCCTTAAGTAGATTCGTGGCTAAATACTCCGAGAAAACTCAATCGTTCTTCCATATCCTAAACAAAGGAAAGAAATTTGAATGGACTGACGAATGTGCCAATGCCCTGGAGGATTTGAAGAACTACTTGACCAGCCCCCCAGTCATTTCTAAACCAGAGATTGGGGAAATACTCATGTTATACCTCTCAGTATCCGAAAAGACTGTAGGATCGGTCTTCGTGCGGGAGGATGGGACCATGCAGCCTCCCGTCCAATACGCCAGGAAGGCCCTGTTGGATCCTAAAACCAGATACACTGCCCTGGAAAAACTGGCACTCTCATTAGTCAACTCCGCTTGGAAGCTCAAGCCCTACTTCAAAGCACACCCCATCAAAGTCGTGACTACCTATCCTCTCCGCACAGTGTTCTCAAAACCCAGCTTGTCCGGCAAGTTACTTAAGTGGGCCGTAGAGCTCGGAGGATACGACATCGAGTACGAGCCGAGGACGGTGATCAAATCACAAGTACTCGCAGACTGTGGCAGAATTCAAAAACGACCTCCAAACCCAAGTAGAGACAAAGGTAGCTCATCTAGACCACGAGTCCCTGTTAGAAGAATCTTGGGTCCTGCACGTAGACGGAGCCAGTAATGTCCATGGCAACGGAGCAGCGCTGCTCTTGACCAGCCCCTAGGGTGAAACCTTCCAAAGGGCCATACAAGTAAACTTCGATACAACTAACAACGAGGCCGAATATGAGGTATTTCTCAAAGGATCCGTCCTAGCCAAGGAGCTAGGGGCTAGGAAATTAGAGGTCCTTAGTGATTCTCAACTAGTGGTTAACCAAACAAACGAGGAGTATCAAGTCAAAGAACCCCGGTTGCTATGTTACCACGAAGAAATCAAACAACTGAAGGAGTCCTTCAATGAATACAATCTCAAGTACGTGGCGTGAGAGGAGAACTGCGTAGCCGGCCTGGCTACCGCGATCACAACCCTCGTAAAGAAACTGATCCCAGTCACCTGGGTCGAACAACCAATCGCCACCAATAGGGTGGAAGTCGCACCCGTAAACGCAAACCCTGAATCATCGTGGATGACCCCTATAGTGACATTAATCCTAATCGGAACCAAGCCGACCGACAAAAACAAAGCCATACGGCTCGAATGACTAGTCGCCCGGTACACGATGCTGAACAATGCCCTGTACCGAAGATCCCTTGAGGGGCCCCTACTTAGGTGCATCGATGAGCCCGAAGTGATGCAAACACTACACGAAATACACGAGGGTGACTGTGGCAACCACTCCGGAGGTCGATCCTTGGCGCACAAAATAATATCAGCTGGATTTTATTGGCCCACCTTGTGTCACGACATGAGGGAGTTTGCCAAGAAATGCGATCGATGTTAGAGATTTGAGGCCACTTCCCATATAAGCGCCGAACCCTTACACACAACCGTCACCCATTGGCCCTTCATGTCTTGGAGGATGAATATCGTAGGCAAACTACACAAAGGGTTGGCTAAAAAAGAATACATCCTCATAGCCACCAACTACTTCACCAAATGGGTAGAAGCCGAGGCATTGAGAAACACAGGAGAAGTGGAGGTCATAAAGTTCTTATGGACGCATATTTTATGCCGGTTCGGGGTCCTGAGAGAAATACGAACAGACAATGGAGCACAACACGAGCAGCAAAGTCAAGGCCTTCTACGATAAGTTCAAGATCAAGCTCGTCTTCTCTACACCAAGATACCCTGAAGCCAACAGGCTGGCAGAGTCAACAAACAAGACACTCCTCAACACCTTGAAAAAGAAGTTGGAAGATCACAAGTCCCGGTGGGTGGAAGAACTACCCGGGGTCCTATGGTCCTATCGGACGACCCCAAGATTAGCAATCGGAGCTACCCCGTTCTCCTTGGCCTACGGGGAGGAAGTTGTGATACCTATAGAAAAACAAGTACGAAACCTGAGGGTCAAATTTTGCCAACTAGAAAGCAACAATCGCGATCTTATGGTAGCTCGTGAGTTAATTGACGAAGTAAAGAACGAAGCCTACAGTCGGATGGCACAAAGACGACAACAAGTAGAGGAATTCCTCAACAAAAGACTAAGACTGCGGACCTTTCAGGAAGGTGACCTGGTGCTGAGGAAAGTATTCCAAAATACCAAGGAAGACAAAGCAGGAAAGCTCGCCCCCCAATGGGAAGGGCTGTACACGGTTGGGATCTCCGGACGAGGGGCTTACAGCCTCGCCGACCTTGATGGGAGGCCCGTATGCAACGGTTGGAATATTAAACATCTAAAACGATACTATCAGTAGGATCGTTCCTGGGTCCTTCACGAAGAGCCCAACAGATACGCCTCTATCCTCACTTTACTTCTTTTTATTCACGCACTTTTTTATAGCCCGTTATTTTACTTTCGATACAAAATACTAACTTGAGCATCGGAGGGGCGATGCCTCGCACATCGCCCACACTCACGACTCTCCGCTATTTTGTTCCTAATAGCTTACGAAAGAAAAGATGAAGTCGAAACACAACAACGCATGCACCAAAGCAACATACATGTACATATAAAAAAGACCACCCTTGAACGCCCGAGGGGGAAGGGTGGCCACGATTCGTGCAAAATAAACTGTTCAACAAAAGTACCAGACAAAATAAAAAAAGCATAATGTTCAGAAAACTTAAAAAAGCTTGTCGAGGCCATCAAAAATAATCTTGCTTAAGACAAATAACTTGTAGAGCGGTGAGCAGGGTCGAATCCACAGAGAGACCGTATTAAATCGATTTCAATAATTAAAATAAAATAAAACAATAATAAACCAAAGCAAATAAATTGGGGGGGGGGGGGTTTGGATTTTCAGATTTATAAACTAAAGAAAGCAATTAAAGAGAAT
>JAPKLW010001075.1:0-17583 GCA_026898455.1 Plectranthus barbatus | reverse complement strand
CTTTTAATGAAATGGCGCAGATCCAGTGTGCTATTAAGGCATGGCTGAGCTGCAATGTTGACTTAAGGCAAGGCCTCGGCAGTTTTGATTGCAGATTCTTTCTACTTCTTTAGCAATCATAAAAAATGCTCACTAAATACATCAAAGTGTACTTGAGCTTGATTTTGACCTTCAAACACAAAAGCAACCAACATTACATTATTTCAAGCATTTAAGCATTAAAAATAAGGGAATCTAGATATGAAATAGATAGCTAAAATCAAGCTCATCACGCTCCATTATCATTCTGAATTGGTCTGACTCTGTGCTTAGGAAAATAGGCAAGATTAAAACAGCTAAGGAAATATGGGATAAGTTAGAGTCATTATACACTGAAACCTCCTTACCCAGTAAGATGTATCTTCTAGAAACCTTTTTTTAGGTTTAGATTAGACCTTAATAAAGACATAGATGAGAATTTAGATGTCTTTAACAAATTAATTTAGGATATTAAGCTCACAGGAGATGAGCATATAGATGAATACGCTCCCATAGCCTTATTAAATGTTATTCATCACTCTTATAATGATTTGAAATCGGCCATTAAGTATGGCAGGGACACTGTTAACCTAGAAACAATTACGAGTTGTGTAAAAAGTAAGGAGCAGGACCTTAAATGTGGTAGAGCTAGGAATAGAAATAATAATAATGAGATTCTGAATGTAAGAGGTTGATCTAAAACTAGGAATGAAGAGAATCAGAATGATGACTCCTATAACACAAGGGAAAGGAAGAAACCCCAATCTGAATATAGCGGCAGATCCAAATCTAGGTCTAGAGGTAGAAAATGTTACAACTGCGGGGAATATGGGCATTATATTAGACAATGTCATAAGCCTAAGAAAGATAGAGGTGAAAGTAGTGGTTCCAATGTTAATGCTGTAAAAGAAGAGAACCTAGGTGATGTGTACATGATCTCTGATCCTGATTGCTTGAATTATTTACCCTCAGCTTATACTTGTACTGATAAATTATGTGCTACTGAGTGGATTGTGGATTCTGGTTGCACTTATCACATTACCCCTCATAAACAACATTTCTCTAGTTTAAAACTCATTGATAAAGGATACATTCTGCTTGCTAATGAGAAAAAGTGTAGAGTAGAAGGAATAGGTGATGTAAAACTAAAATTTGTTGATGGTTGCACTTATACTTTGAAAAATGTCAGATACGTTCCTGATGTCTGTTTTAACTTGTTATCCTGCTCTGCTTTAGAAGATGATGGCTTAGAGGGTAGGTGGGGAAGAAGGATCATGAAAATTATGTAGGGATCTCTGGTTATTTTTAAAGCAGAAAAGAAAAGCAACTTATATGTGTGCTGCACTGAATCTGATCCTTATGTGAACTCTGTGAACATTCCTGAAAATGATGTTTCTGTTCTTTGGCATAGAAGACTAGGCCATATGAGCAATAAGGGTTTAGAAATCTTAAAGAAAGAAGGTGTTTTTGGTGTTGATAATGTTTATGCTTTGTCTTTTTGTGAACATTGTATACTTGGTAAGCAAAGCAGAGTGTCCTTCCCTGCTCACACACCTCCTAATTCCCCCTGAAGCTCCTCCATATTAGAATATCTCCATGTAGATGTGTGGGGGCCATCTAGTGAGCCCACTATGGGAGGAAAGAGGTACTTCTTATATGTTATTGATGATTTCTCTAGGAAGGTCTGGGTCTTCTTAATCAACCATAAATCTGATGTGTTTTTTGTATTTAAAACTTGGAAAACTCTTATAGAAAACCAAACAGGAAAGAAGGTTAAAACACTTAGGACAGACAATGGATAAGAGTTTTGTAATAATCAAATGGATGATTTATGTGAGGTTAATGGAATTAGAAGGCATAGAACCGTTCCTTACTCACCCCAACAAAATGTGGTTGCAGAAAGGATGAATAGGACTATGTTGGAAAGGGTTAGATGTTTGATGTCTATAAGTGGTCTTGATAAAACCTTTTGGGGAGAAGCAAGAATGACTGCAACCTATCTCATCAATAGATCCCCTTCTGTGCCCTTAAAGGGCAGATGTCCTGAATCTGTTATCGCGCCCCCAAATCGGGTCTATGCGACAGTCCCATGTGCGAACAATGCACGCTAAGGGTTTTAGTGGTTTAAAACAAATTTCGATGTTCATTTAAAGAGTAACGGAAGTAATTCGACATTTCAAAAAGGACTTGATTTTATTTTCAAAAGATAGGAGTTTGAATCTCAATTGATAATCAAGAAATCAAGCGTAGTGAAAGCAAGTAAACTTTTTCAAAGGACATAATTATATTTTCAAAAGACAACAGTTTAAGTCCAAATGATAACCAAGAAACTAAGCATAGCAGAAGCAAATACTATATTCGCAAGCAAGCGTGGAAATTGGATAATAACAAGTGAATTCAAAGAATTACCACCACGAGGGGTCTTACGCCAAGTGCGACTTGGAACAATTAATAAACACAAGCAATAAATGGGTACTATGTATGGAGACATAGCCCCTTGAGCCTCGATACCAAATGACAAATTTGATCAATAAAGTTTGAAAGGAGATGCCATGTGAGTTCGAATTTAAATCATGCCAATAGTTCAACTAGATCACCCCATTTAAAATCAAATGAACTAGAGGGGTTCACAAATAGATCTCAATCCAAGCTTGACAAATATTCAACTCCAAGAGGTGTCAAGGAATAACTTAAATAGGTTTACTTAACATATGACTCCATGTTGTGCAAATAAACATGACAAAATAACAAGGACAATAAAGGATGGTTTCAAGAATAGCACAAAAGATTACATTTGATTTGAGGTTCACAATCGAACCACCTTCTTAGCTTTCCACCACAACGCCGCCGCCACCGCCATCACCTTGCACCTACAAGTAGGAAAAACACGCATAGGGGCTGAGTACTCCATGTACCCAGTGGTCACGGTGTCCCGAAAACAAATTATATATATATGATGTAGTCACCGTAACACACAAGCATAGCACAAGGGTTTGGTTGAAAAATAACTCATGCATGCTCAAAACAATTTTAAATACTCACATGGATCCATGAACACTCAATTTGGTGGTGCATTTCACGATCAACGATCATATAATTCACATAAACCGCGTGAGACACGCATGAGGGTTACAACTCCTCCCTCCTCCTTATTTCTCCCATTTCTCCCGACAAGAGGGTGATCGTATCCCTCCTCCTTATCTCTCCCAAATGCTTGTGGCAATTAACAATCATAAGCACCAAAACAATTTAACGGTGATACATTGCTTTTCAAAACAGGAATCATTCATTTTAAATTTGGAAATCATTTTGGAAAGCAAACCAAAAAGAAGATAGGATAAAGTAGTGCCCACCTTAATTATGAGGTGAAGGTTTACTTGGTGCCACTAGTTGAAGCTTCCTTTTGATAATCACCAACACCTAGATTGTTTAACATTTAATTACTAGGTATTTTCATGTAGTTTCATGCATTAGCTCATTTAAATAAATAAGCATGATATTCATGGTAATGAGCTTCATGTGACACTTCATCCTAAGTCTACAATATTGTCATTTAATTTGATTTATAACTAAGTGCATGCTTGCATAATCATTGTCTACTTATCATGCTTGACAATTTAAGTATTTTTTGCTATTACACATAATTCATTAGCCTCTTTTGGTCAAGTATGCTCATATATTTATTTATAACCTTTTCCTAGTGATGCAAATAGTTTATTTTAAAATCATGTTAATGTCCTAGTTCTAAATGTAAATGGGTGATCAATTAATGATGCAATATGTTTTAAAAATATTCTTAATTTGATAAAATATGTTTATTATTTTTAGAAAAATATATAAATGCAAGCAAATGACTCTATACTATTTAACTTAGTGAAATTTCCTAGTCATGAATCTAAATGTGACCCTGTTTTCAAAACGATGTCATTTAAAATTTACAGAGAATTTGAGTATGCAATTTTATATGCAAAAACTAGATTTTAATATAAATATGCTCCAATTGACGGTTTGTTAAAATCATTTTTCGTTTGGAAGTTACGGGCTGGGGGAGATTGATTTTCCTGAATGTTTTTGCTACGGGCTAAAACAGGGGTGCAGACTTTAAAAATTAATTGTGACCAAAATACTTGTGATATAGACTTGAAATTTTATATTCCGACTCTATAATGTGTTAGAAATCTAAATATAAAATTTGAGAATTTTCGAAGGTTCCTAAGTACAGTTTCAAAATCAGTTTTCGGACATGCAACACAGAATGACACGTTTTATGGCAGAGAGCATAACTTTCAAATCACATCGTATTTTTACATAAAACGAAAGCCAAAGTATTCTTAACACATTCAAGTATAACATATTTAAATTTCAGACCCATTGAGTTCCATTTGACTCGACTTCCCCAGCAAAACAGAGAGCTCATTTTACAGACTTCATCTCAGCATACTCATTTCACTTTAACATGTATAAATTCGTGGCAAATGTACTTCCATCAACATGTATGCTCAATTTCAGGCATCAAACATCTCGTATAATGTTCATAAATCATAGATCTCAAGGTATATCATGTATCCAAGCAATGTATCAACAATAAGCATCAACATATTCAAGATTGGTCATAAAACGTGCTTATCTTAAACCCTAGTTCATCATTTGCTCTAAAATTTGACAAGGAGTCTCTTGATCCTACATGCAAGCTCCTAAACGTCTTTAAGAGGATCTAAAGAGGATAAATAGAGGTTACTTGAAGAGTTTAAGTCCAAATTTAAGCTTCTCTTCTTCAAGCTTTCGAAAATGGCTCTTCCTAGCTCCTCTTTGCTCTCTTCTTGCTTCCTACCCCTTGCACGTCTCTAGATCTATCATTTAGCTCCTTGGATCTTCATTTTCCAGCCTTGGTCAAATTTCAAATCCTGGAATTTAGGGGTGTGGTTGGGTTCAAAAGAAAGAGGAAGGTGAGAGGGTAAGGATTTTGTAAAAATGGAGGTGATTTATTGAAGTATGAAGGTGGTGCTTGGTTATTTTTGTGGCTGCAACTTGAAGGTTCATCAATGGAGGTTTGAGAGAGTGTGAGGTTGAAGAAGATGGAATTATGGTGGTGAAGGGTGGGATGATCGATCATAGGGGGAGGGAGAGGGAGGTTGAGTGTAGAGATTATCTTTCCATGTCATTTTTCCATAATTCTAATGATGATGTTTTAATTTTCATTCTCCACTTTGCCCTTCAATCATTTAGATGGTTAGGCTTGTGTTTCTTTCTAGGAGACCTATTTTAGTAATTAGACCACACACACTCACAACACTAGATATTTTAAATACTTGCATAATTCCCCATAATATATCATATGGTTGTAATTTATTTAATTTCTCCTATCTTATTTAATAGGGCTGGAAATTTTAGGGGAGGTATAAGAAATAATTTCAGGAAATTTGCTTTGGAAATAAGTCTCAAATATATTGATGAATTAATATCTAAAAGGAAATTAAGTATGTAATATTTCTCTTATTATTCTAGAGGTGGTCGAGTAAATAGGGAAAAATTTAGGAAATAAATTCCGGAATTCGCCTCGGAGTTATTCTCGAATAATTATGCTACATCGATTTAAATTAGGAATTCGGACCTTGAATAATCCTCATGAAATTATTTAAATAGACTAAAGTAAAATGGGTCTTAATTTATTTCCTTCTATTGGGCCACTCACTTGTATTTCTAGTTGGGCTCTATTTATTTATTTTAATTGGGTCAACATATATGAGAGGATAATTATATAATAAATTCTTTGGCCCATTACTTCACATGATTTAATACTTGGGCTTAAATTAATTTATCTAGCCCATGTTATGATAATAAGGTGGCTAAACATAGTTTTAATAATTAGGCCGATAAATATTAATCGCACTTCAATTCTTTGTTACGCATATTAAAATAATTATTTAGCGTAGAGAATATGGCACGGAAAATGCTGGGTGTTACATCTGTTTTCTTTAACAAACCTCTAGATTTGTCCCATCTTAGAGAGTTTTTGGTTGTGCAGCCTACATTCATAAAAAAGGTGACAAATTAGACC
The DNA here is from genome assembly GCA_026898455.1 of Plectranthus barbatus. Classification (NCBI taxonomy): domain Eukaryota; kingdom Viridiplantae; phylum Streptophyta; class Magnoliopsida; order Lamiales; family Lamiaceae; genus Plectranthus; species Plectranthus barbatus. The sequence goes on along the minus strand of JAPKLW010001075.1, from coordinate 11,507 downwards.
CCAAGGCTAGGAAGTGTGTCTTTCTAGGTTATCCTGATGGTACAAAAGGTTATAAGGTCTGGGATATTAGTGATTTGGACTATAAGGTCATCATTAGTAGAGACATAACCTTCAATGAGCTTGAGTTTCCTTGCTCCTCTAGTACTCAGCCTCCTATTTTGCATGAAGGTGCTTCGAGTAAGGTGGAGCCTTCTAGGTTAGATAATAATGTCATTCAAGGGGAAGGAAATGAACTAAATCAACATAATATATCTGATGAATCTGAGTGTCCTTCTGAAAATGTTGATAATAATGACTGCCAAGATTGTACTAACCAAGATGGAGCCTCCAATCGTAACTCTGATAACCTAACTGACTACAAGCTTGTTAGAGATAGACCTAGGAGGCAGGTCACTGTGAATAGGAAATTTGATGAATATGACTTGACTATGCATGCCTTAAATGTTTTTGAAGAACTAGATGGGGATGAACCTAAAACATAAAAGCAAGCTATGCAGTCTTCAAACTCTAAATTGTGGCTGTCAGCTATGCAAGATGAGATTAATAGCCTTCATGAAAACAAGACTTGGACCTTAGTTCCTAGAACCAATAATCTGTATGTGGTTGACTGCAAATGGCTGTATAAAATTAAGCATGATGGTAAAACTATTAGATACAAGGCTAGGTTAGATTACTCTGAAATCTTTGCTCCTGTTGTTAAGTTGACCACTGTTAGAATAATGCTTGCATTAGTTGCTTATCATGATTGGGAACTTGTTCAAATGGATGTTACTACTACCTTCTTGTATGGTGACCTTGATGTATGCATTTATATGAATCAGCCTGAAGGATTTAGTGATCTGAAACACCCTGATTATGTTTGCATGTTCAAAAAGGCTTTATATGGTTTGAAACAATCTCCTAGACAGTGGAACATCAAGGTTGATGTTGTTATGAAATCTTTAAGATTTGAGAGAAGCATCCATGATCACTGCCTGTATTTTAAGATTGAAAACAGTGTGCCTACATTCTTGCTTCTTTATGTTGATGACATGCTAATTGTTAGTCCTAGCATGATTGTTGTGAGAGATGTCCAAGATCACCTAAGTAAACATTTTAAAATGAAAGACTTAGGTAATGCTAGGAGGATTCTTGGCATGGATATTGTTGGGGATAGATCTAAATCCAGTCTAATTCTTAACCAGTCTGCTTACATTTCGAAGATTTTATCAAAGTTTTCTATGCTTAATGCTAAATCTGTTAATGTACATTTAGCCTCTCACTTTGTGTTAAGTAAGGACCAGTGTCCTAAAACTGATCATGAAATGGATGAAATGAAACATGTTCCATATACAAATGCTATTGGTTTAGTTATGTACCTCATGGTCAGTACCAGGCCAGATATTGCTTACAGTGTTAGCCTATTGAGTAGATACAAGTCAAATCCTGGTAAGCCTCATTTGGAAGCCCTCAAATGGTTACTCAGATATCTAAAGCACACACAAAACACAAGATTGAGATTTTCTAAGTGCACAAATGTGATGAATCTTGTTGGATATGTTAATTCAAATTATGCAAATGATAGGGATAATAGAAAGTCAACAACATCCTATGTGTTTACCTTATGTGATGCATGCATTAGCTGGAAATCTCAACTACAACCTGTTGTTGCTTTGTCTACTACAGAATCTGAGTACATTGCTATGACATATGCTTTTAAGGAAGCCATTTGGCTTAGAGGCTTACTTTCAGAGATTAAGTATCTAAATGAGAATCCTATTGTGTATTCTGACTCTCAATCTACTATTCAACTCTGTAAGAACCCTGTGTTCCATGATAGAACCAAACATATAGATGTTAGGTTCCATTTCATTAGAGATATAGTGGAGAAGGGCATTATAACATTAAAGAAAATCGCTTCTGAATTTAATCCAGCCGATATGGGAACTAAGTGTCTACCTCTGGAAAAATTCTTGTCTTGTCAAAACATTCTTAACTTTGAGCTCTGATTTCTAGCTCCTGTGTGTCTAATATAAACTTATGTTCTTGCTTGATCTTTATAACCTAAGTGTGGTTAACCTGTTACTTGTGAGTTTTGCAATAAGTTGATTTGTTTAATTTGCTTAACTTTGTGTTATTATCTTTTCTAACTTAGGGTATTTCTGTTGTGACTACAGGTACTAATCTCCTGTGATAGTGTACCTCTAGCCTTGCCCTAATAAAGTCCTAGTACATGTATTGCTAGGCAAATTGGCGATGCAACCTAATAAGTGAAATGTTCTAGCAACCACGGTCAAGGTGGAGATTGTGAATGTGGATGGCCCTGGTTTCTTTGTGCTGTTTATTAACTGAGCCCAAGTTGTTCTGAGCCCATTCTCTAGGTTGTGTTTATGAATTGGTTGTGGGTTCGGGTTTGGCGGTTTGGGTTTTCTGTTGGAGCGGTTTCAACTGCCTAAAAGTATAAATGTGGCTTGACCCGGTTTCATTCATTCATCCTGAAACCCTAACACTAATCGAGCGTGTCATTCTCTCTCAATCTCTCAGAATATGCTCTTCCTTCTCTCTTCCCTTTTGTGCGATCTAAGTTGATTTTCCGGTGAGCCTTTTGAGATAGAGAGCCCCTGAACCCTTGGCAACCCTTTTACCTCTCCCTTTCGACTGGAGGAAGGCTAGAACTCACACATGTGAGTTCTGAGCCACCGTTCTTGTCCCTCAGTGCATCGGGCTAGGCAAGAGGTGCTTTAGATCGGAGATCCAGTCGTCGAAGGTTCCGAAGAGGTCAAAGCATCAAGATCGGATCAGAATCCGAAGAGGAACCCTAGCCCAGTCAGGGGCTAAGTTGGAGTCCGGCGAAGTAACAGGCCAATAACAAACGCGCAGGTCTGATACCCACAAATATATTTTTTTAAATGAATTGAAATTAGAGGAGATGTAATATTTTGAATTTTTGACCAAACATGATGTAACTATAATTTTGTATTATCACTACAAGAAAAAGGATAATAGACTACACTTAATAGACAACGCGAATATTCATTCGTGTTGTCTATATCTTGATAGACAATTTCAAAAACATAATCGTGTAGTCTATTTTTGGGTCGCTAATAGACAACTCGGGCAACCGCGTCGTCTATATGCATAGACGACGGGGTTCACCCGCGTCGTCTATGTACATAGACGACGCTAATGCCTGCGTCGTCTCTGTTTTATCAATTTTTATGAATAAGCGCGCCCTAGCTCGTCATTATTCAATCCACTGCTTTCCTCTCTTAACCCTACCGACGATCGATCGAGCCCGTTGATTCATCGACTCTCATCGCCTGCCGCGAGTCCGGCCGGATCTCTCTTCCTCTCTCGGCTTTGTCGACGCCTCTTCCTCTATCTTCCTTGCGCGCTGCCGCTGAGCCCATTAGGTTCGAGGCTCTGTGCGGCGAGCCGGCCATCAGATTCCTGGCGTTGTGACCGTCGGATTCCTCCTCTACGTCGCCTGCATTGGCTTCGAGTCCGTCCGCATCACCTGCCTTCTCTGCGCGTGCCGCGATTATCACATGCGGCAGGCGATGAGAGTCCGTCTGCGTCGCCTGTCTTCGAGTCCTCCCACAGTTGAAATTAAAGTTTCAGAAGCCGCCCCTGTTCCATCACTTGCCGGAAATGGTATATACAATATTTACCTGCTGATTATGTTAAAAAGATGAATTTTGTCAATATTATGTTGTTTTGATTATTGTGAGGATTTTTTGCTTCAATTTTTGCAAACTTTTGCAATTTTGCAAGAAATGGGCTTTTACTACTGCTCGGAATCAACCTAGCAGGGTTGCTAAGAATTTTGAGAAGTTGGAACCTGCTACGAGGGTGAAGGAATTGGGTTTTTTGAGGGTCTTGATGAATTTCTTAGCAATCTTCCAATTCTTAACGTTGAGATTAATCAATAGCTGCCCCTTGTTTGTTTGGTTGTTGAACATATTAGATTTGTGCCGTGAAAATCCAGAGGCTAGGTTGAAATGTTGCATTTAGATTTCCAAGTTCCAATTTAATGTGTCTTACTGCTGTCTAGACTCTATCCCTGAGTAATTATGCTAGTAAACTTTTTATGATTGGTTAAACATATTGATACATTCATAGGTATGGCATGCAACCATTTTATTGAATGTTGTATAAATTGTCCTTCAACTGATCAGAGCAGGGTATGGCATGCTAGTCTGAAGGCTGAAGACATTTTAAATTCATGGCCAGATGATGAATTAAGGAAAGTGTTACTTGACTATGGTGAAGAAAGCATTTGATTTGTTCTTCAAAAGAAAATAGTTAGGGCTCGTCCGACTATTGGATTGAATACTACTAGCCAACTAGTTGACCTTATTAGAAACTCAACTTCTTGGACAAAAGGTGCATCAACTTTTCTTACATTTTTCATTCAATTCAACAAAATCAATTATAGAGATTTTTTTATGTTATACGTTGACGCATCACATAATCAATCACTCACTGCTTCGTGCTCTCAATTTAGGTGAATTTGAATGGCTTCGCCTCAGCCTGTGTTTGATTTCACTGTCAAGGTCAGAGCTGCTCAAGTTAACTTCATTCTCTGTTTTAGATTCCTGCATACTGTGATCTATCTACTTAGGGTTCTGATTAGTAGTTAGTCGCTGCTTGGTTCTCGTTTGATTGAGCTAGAAAACCACATGCCTTGGATTAGGCTCTCTACTAGAATTTTCTCAATGAGTTTTGTGGGAGAAGGTTTCATCACTTATGAATTATGTGCAAGATTTAAATCTCGGTCGGATGCTCCAAGTCAGATGAAAACCACTCAAGTTGTTTGATTCGAAATATTAATCAATTTCAGTAATATGAGTTGCCCATGTGCGTAATCACATTAAAACCTTGCATCCTAAGATGTTATTCAGCTAGTATTGTCTTATTTAATGTGATGTTGTTGATTACCTTTTGGTGAGCAATCTGTTACGTTAATGTAATTTAGTTTGAGCACTATCAATCTTAAATACTTCAATATTTTGTGAATGCAGGAACCTTTGCTTCAGCTGCAGATGTGGAGGGCTGGGATCATGATTGGGACGATGAGATTGAGGTGAAGTCATTATCTGGAAATCAAGCAAGAAGTGTTTCAGCTGATGGACTCACCAAGAGAGATGGACCATCTAGTCGTGTTGCTGACCTTCGATTTTGTGTTTTGTAATATTGATTTTTATATTTGCAAATTGTAGCATTTATTATTTAGTATGAAGCTGTATGATCTACACTTGCATTCTGACATTGTTGTATTAGTTTTTATTTGAATGTTAAATTTCAAATGTGCAAGAAATCTCTTTTGTATAAACTAAAAGAATTACGAGTTGTGTTCAATAACATTTTTGGCCTGCCAAATAATTTGAAAAACATACAACATTAAAATAAAAAAATAAATATATAAAAATAAAAAATGAAAAAAATATATATATATAGACAACACAGATTTTCGCGTTGTCTATCACCTTTTTTAAATATTAAAGACTACGCAGAAATGTGTAATAGACAACGCGAATTCCGCGTTGTCTATTACCTAATTTCTTGTAGTGATATATATCGTATATTTTATCGATATAAATTATAAAAAAATAAGATACATGATGATATCCTACTTTATGATGTCAAAATATGATATATTATTTTAAAATTACATATATAACATTTTAATGATATCCTAATAATTTAGGTTTATTTCATTTTCATCAATAATATAATTAAAATATAAGTTAATACTTATACATCAACTTACATATTTAAATCTATAAATATGGGTGACAAAAATTAGAATATTTCATTAGAATATTCAATTAAATTATTGGAAAGCAAAATAAATAAATAAATAAAATTACAATTAGAAGGTAAAAAAAATAGAGTTGAAAATTCAAAATACCCATTTAGCCTTATTGACATTTCAAAAATACCCATTTCTTATAACTCATATAAAAAATACCCAAAAGTACAATATTCTATTAAAACAGTGTGTCAGTCGTCATTTTTCAAACAACAATGAATATTGATTTAATTTTATTAATTTTATGTTTCTTAAAAATATTCTGACCTTAAAAAAAATTGGATAAAATATTCTAGAATTAGGTGTATTTTCGAATCAGACCCGGAATCAACGGTTCCTAAAACATTTTGAAACATAGCCGGTTTCATTTTAACCGGAACCGACCCGAGTTGGAACCGACCCGTACCCTATTTTTTACTCAAACCCGATTGGAACCGACCCAATATTACAAAATCGACCCGGGTCGGAATCGAAGTCGACGAAACCGACTCGAAACCGACCAATTCCGACCCGGTCAAAATTTTGACTACTCTCTCTCTTATACGTGAAATCAGATTTTTTCCCCCATTTACTCACACTGTCGGCGTCGGTCCCCCCTTTCCTTTCCCTTTCTCATCGAAGCCGACCACCCACCATCTATTCCGATTTGTTTATTTGAGATGGACGAAAACATTGCGGTAAGTTGAATCCGACTCCCCCACCCATTTCAATTTTTGTTAAATTTGATGGTTTCGGTACTCATTTATGCGAAATTTTGAATTATTAATGTTTGAATGTTTAGATGCTTAAAATGGAATGGGTGTATGTTAGATTTCAATAAGTTACATGTTTGGATGAGTAGGATTGAATGGTGTATGTTGGATTTGAATAATTTACACGTTTTGTTATTTAATTTGGTCAATTGGAATTTGTTTAATTTTGTTAAATTATTCAATGTTACAAGTACATATTGTCATCGATTTAATGTATAGAAATTGTGGAATTGTGAATTTGTTTCAATTGTGGAATTGTGTTTGAATATGTTGATTTTTTGAATATGTTTCGTATTTTTTTTTTATGTTAGAAATATGGTGAATATTTCATAATTGTTGCATTTTGTGTTTGATTTGTGCAGCCACAGTGGATTAGGTCCTCTTTTCGTGGTCTAATTACACAATTGAACTTATACACTAAAGTGACCATGTTGGAGACTATTAATGATACATTATATTCAATAGGCGGTCAAGGGTTGCCTAATCAATTTATTAATGGGCCGTTTGGTAACTTATTAATTTGGAAAAATAATGGTACTAGTGCATCACAACCATTATTAGAGCTATTAGGTTATGAAATTGCTAGTGAATCCCCTAATGCGCTATGGTTTTTGATTAATGGGGAGATTCTAGAATTTGGAGTAACCGAATTTGCATTAGTGACGGGATTTGTTTTTGGTTCTAGTGTTTTTAATCCCTGTGCTGATCATGATCCTTCTAGCACATCGATTTTTCATACAGTTTGTCGGGGTAAGAATCTTAGTGCTAGAGATTTATTGCTGATTTTTAGGGATAAGAAAATAGAACGCACTAATCACGAATTGTACTTGAGGGTGGCTAATATATTAGCAGCCTGGAACTTTGCTTTAGGACTTTCTGAAAAACGAAAGATTGAGAGTTGGGTATATGTTCTGGTTGAGGATTTGGGTAGGTGGGGTTCATTTCCATGGGGGGCATATGCTTTTCAGTCTTTACATTACTATCTGGACCTTGCGCCTACCACAGCAGATTGAATCAGTGGTGGGAGTTTTACTTTAGGCGGACCCATTTGGGCGTTACAGGTATAATTTATTTTTTTAATTAATTCTTACCTCTACAAGATTGTAATTTTTTATGCATTTTTGTAGGTGTGGGCCTATGAGGCCATTCCTCTGTTGGGTCGTGCATGCGCTATTTTGCGAAGGCCTAATGCACTCCCTCGATTTGTGAAATGGGAGTTCATGAGGCCGGGGACGATTGATTGGAGGCAATTCTTCATGCAAGAAGAGGTATGTAATTTGTTGGATATCTAGATTAAATTATTCTTTAATATTTTTCTAATTGTTAGTTATTTAATTCACAGCTTGTTGTGGCTAATTTGGAGGCTTCTCTTGCTGAGAGGAAAAAGTTGTATTTTACTTCTTCGGAGATGGACAATTCGATTGGGGTAGAGTTTCGACTGCCAGAGAATCCAGTATTTGGTGCAGGACGGGTTGGGAGAGGACCTGGTGGGGAGACAGAGGGAGGTGGACAGTCACCGGAGATGGGAGGTTCACCGCCGGAGGAAGCTACACCGTCACGTAGACGCACTCGTTCGAGGCATCATGCACATTCTTCCAGTGGGGATTCCCAGGATACTGGGAGACATCGACCATCTGGGAGTATATTGGCTAGTATCCGGACCGTTATTCATGAGTCACTGACAGAGAGGGTGATCCCCCTGGTTACAGACTTATTTCGTGCATCTAGATGCCATCATTGCACATATATAGATGATTCAGCCTTCAGAGAGGTATTGGCTCGTGATAGGAGTCGTGATTGGAGCCGTAGGGCTCATATAGAGCATGAGAGGTTGGAGGAGATGGAGAGGACGACGAGTGTACCTGGTGGTGAGTCCAGTAGGAGGCCGGAGGAGCCGGATAGGAGGAGGGCGAGTGTATCTGGTGCTGAGACCAGTAGGAGGCCGGAGGAGCCGGAGACGAGGAGGACGAGTGTATCTAGTGTTGAGACCAGTAGGAGGCCGGAGGAGCCGGAGAGGAGGAGGACGAGTGTATCTGTTGCTGAGACCAATACGAGGATGGAGGGGTCGGAGAGGAGGAGGAGTGTATCTGGTGGTGAGACCAGACAAAGGCTGGAGGAGATGGAGAGGCAGAGGAGGGATATGAATCTTGCAAAGGGTAAGAGACCTGTAATCCCTGAGGAGGAGTGTCAGAGTGTTTCTGGTGAACGGGATCAGGTACCCCTTGTTTTCACAGACAGTTCTGATAATGATGATGCTACCTCGCAGCCCCTCCCAGGGGGTACTGGAGAGATCAGTACCCAGCTGGACACTCTGACTGTATCCTTATTAGCATATGATATTCCAGATTTGGTAAGTATAATTATTTAATTTCATTTATATATTTCTTTGGTTATTTTATTTATGTTTTCATTTTTTTGCAGCCGAATGATGGACGACCTTGGGGGATTGGGATAGATGTGCATTTGAAATATAATGCGTGGAGAGATGGTCAGCCCGATGCTGTCAGAATCCAAAGAGGGGGACCGTGGCAATTCCCGCAGAAATATTTTGCCTTCGTGGAGAATATGAGCAACGATTTAGCTACAGATATAATAGAGCCGTATATTCCAGTTCTACAGAGGAGATTATACACGGCTACTCCATCGACGACTGTTCGGGTTATCTCACCACGATTCTTTGTAAGTGAATTATTCAACCACAAATTATTCTATATATTATTTAGTAATATGTATTTAATACTGATGTTCTATATTGTATCAGATTTTGATGAAGCATCATTATGGTGGAGATAGAGCACCACGCCTGGAGCCAGATGACCTATTGGATTTCGCTAGAGGCAAAGATACTCAGGTCTCAGTAGATTGGAAAGGTGCAGATACGGTAAGTAATTTAATATTAAAATTGTAATACCCCGTATTTAATTAAGCAAGTTTATGCTTAATTAATTGAATAAAGGAATATTTATTTTAGCAAATTATTATTTATTTGCTTTTGAGAAGAAATTAAACACCCGATGAGATACAAGGGTCAGAATTTTGCTTATAATATACCAATGGGATCGTTTCGAGAAAACATAAGTGACCGTGAGTCACAATTGTTAAAAGAAGGTCGAGTGTAACGAGAGATTAATTAGAATATTAATAAATGTGTTTAAATTCACAACTTGCACTCGGGAAGTCCATTTCTTAAACCGAGCTAGGGAATGCTTGGAAATAAAATAAGGAAGGATACGAAACGATCGATATATTTTTCTGAGACCCGAATAGTGTTTAATTAATTATTGAATTAATGGAAAAGTGGAAAATCTTTGTCTCCGAAAATTTTTGAAAATTATATGAATGAGATGGGCTCGTTAGATGGAGCACTTTCATATAATTATTTATTTATTTGAACTCGAGAAGACGAGTTAACGAAGAAAATTACACACGAATTGAAGTGGGGAAAATATAAATAACTAATAAATAAAGAGGGGAAATAATTTCTTCTAAGGGAAGAAATTAACCACGTATCCTATACGTGTATGCTTGATTTTTCATTCAGTCGAAGGGTGGTGTCAAAATTTTGGAGGCGGTGGGATGATTGATGAGGAGAAATAAAATAAAACGAATTGTGTAGAGTGTTCATCATTTCCATTTTCTGAAAACAGAGACAACACCATCATCACCCCCGTAAAGCTTTCACCACCGTCACCCCTCTGTCGACGCGAATTCCGGCCAGCTCAGACCAAGGAAGGACGTGAGACCACAACCGTTGGAATCCTTGTTCTTCAAGGATTACGGGAAGCACAAGCACGAACTGTATCTTCAAGTAACGAAGGAGATACGAGCCGAGAAAGGTAGGCCGTCGGAATACGATAATTTTCCGTTTTCGGATTTGAAACTTGTTGAAACGTTGATATCTCGATACGTGGCTTATATATTCGTGATCCTTGCGTCGTAGGGAGCATTTTGGTAGAGAGTTTCGATCAACCCCGCCACCGGGACGCAGTCGCCGGAGTTGAACCTCCATTTTCTCAAGCTTTTTCCGGCAAAGTCTTCCGTTTCAGAGCATGTTTTTTGTGTCTTTAAGGTCCTAGCATGTACATGAACTCGTAGTGATAGGACTTGGGGGTTGAAACGGCCGGAGTCGGCTTGCCGGAGGCGAGAAGTGCGGCCATTCGCTTTCTCTCTCTTCGTTGATATATATATATATATATATATTACGTATATGTATGTATAGTTAAAAAGAAGTTATTTCCATTATTATTATTATTATATTATTATTATTATTATATTATTCTAATTATTATATTAAAAAAAAAATTCCATTATTATATTATTACTATTATATTATTATATTATTATAAAAAAAAAAACTTTATTTATTTATTTAAATTGTTTAATTATTTAGTTTTGTTATTAATTGGTTTATGATTTTGGATATTAAGTTTCGTTTGGTTCGATTTATGCAATGTTGAATGTTTAATTAGTCGTTTAAAATATAAACGTGCTTTGATTAAGTTCGTTTGTTAACCACAGTTTGGTTAACTTTTGTGATGAAGTTTAATGAAGTCACATGCATATCTCGAGGGGATAGAATGCATGTCGAACAGTTGAGGATGTCAGTTAGATGTCGGTCCTAGGTCCTGATTTCGTCTAGTATTATTAGTAGGACTGATAAAATACTTAGACTATCCATCCTAATTATATGTTGTGTGATTGTTGTTTGAAGGGAAGTTGAAGGATAAAGTCGTAACAACTCAACTACACAATTAACAAGATCATCTAATTGCCTGTAAGCAAAACACAGGTGGGAACTATTTCAGTATAAAAAGAAAATGCGTTTTATTTTCTAAAATGTGTGAAACTGTTTTATTTTAAAATGATTGCTATGCATAAATGTTTTGTGTTACATATCTGTTCCTCTGTTGACTGCTATCAACAGAGAGATTGATTATGAGATGAGAACCAAGCCCTATAAG
>JAPKLW010001074.1:255975-269328 GCA_026898455.1 Plectranthus barbatus | reverse complement strand
TTGTGTGTTTTTTCTTTAATATTGCTATCGTTGATTATTTCCTAACACGACCGAGGGCTGGACCGCGCCAGAGGCAGCTCGCAGCAGCCCTTTGGGCGGAGTCAGGGTGCAGGTGGCCGCGACCGCACCTGAGCCGGGGTTGTTCGCGAGCCGTCAGTTTTCTTGCTTGTTTCGTCTGTCCTCAATTGCTAAAACCCTAGTATCTTTCCATGCATATTATGTGAAGATTTAAGCATGACTTGAACGTAATATATAGTGGAAATAATTGGTTTTTATACTATGATTGTTATAATCTTGTAATCTGGTTTAGTTGGTTTGATATTGAACTTAATTGATAAAGAGCTAGAATAAGATGATTAAAGGGCAGAGAATGAATTGTATGATTAAGTGAGCATGCTGAAATGTTCATACTAATTTATAGAAGTTGGTACTTGTGAATTAGAAGGAGCTCGTATGTTATTTGTGAAGCATGAATGTAATGATGCATCATAGAGGTTCATGATTTAAAGAATGGATTGAGATCCTAAATAGAGAAAAAGTTAAGCATATTATGAGCTAGATAGTTGGTTATTGAACTTGAAGCTTATAAGAGGAATTGTTGTGGAAGAGTATGATAGATTTTGTTGAAAGGTGATTTAAATGAATCACTATATGTTGTGATTATGGGATTCATCAATGTGTATCTTATCTTTGTATTGTGATTAATGTGTTAAGGAAATCACGTTGGGCAGGGTTTTGCTTTCGAGCAGCAGCCGCGCAATCTAAATCAGTAAGAGATCAAGGTAGGCTTTTATTATAAAATACAAAAGCAATGAAAATATTTTCTTTTCAAAATAAAATCATGAAAATGTTTTGGTTTTAAAATAAATGTTATGCCAAAAATGATTTTGTGGATCATATTTGTACCTTTGAAGCCAGATGAACTTGGCCAAAGAGAAGGGAGACGTCAGTAAAATGCACCAAGGTTAAAATCCTTGAGCGGTTTTTGACTGATTGCGAGCCCAAAAAAGTCATTGCTCTTGCACCGCAGTACCATGAGCTACAACTCTGGTATGTCAAGTTGGTGGTACATCGCCTCAGTCTATTAAATTGTGGAGTGGATCAAACGCGGGTTGACACTTGGGGGTGATAAGGTGGGTAAAGTCAATCAGATCTCGATGGGAGTATTCCGAGATTAGTGCACTTTGATGACAGTGGGTTGAGTGGATCATGTCATTCTCAGCTGTACATCGTGACTTGGAAGTAGGCCTGCTTCCAAGCCACACTTTTAAAATGTTTTGTAAGCATGAGTGGATTTTTAAAGAAAAACCTCATATCTTATCAACTAATGGCATAACAATTTATATTGTATTGTTTTCAGGGATGTGTTCACTGGGTCACAGTGTACTCAGCCCCTGCATGTTATTTCTAAAATATGTAGGTTAAAACTTGGAGCAGCGGAGATGGCAGCAGGAATGTGTGAGCAGTCCAAACCAGAGCTCTATCCTGAGATATATATCGTCGTATACATATCTCCACTACGTAAATCTTCGCTGCAATGAACCTCCGAAAAACCATACTTCTCCACGTTTTGTATAAACTTACCGTGTTGCTTTTGAACTCAACTGGATGATGGTTCATTTTGTATGAACTTAAACCCTATTACCATCTTTAAGAATATCAGCTTCCGCTTAATCTTGTTCATAATAATATTATTTAGTGAGAAAACCTCGAGAGTTAAACTGTCGCGCTCTTATAAGCCGGGGAAGCTAAATGGGAGCATGACAGTTCTAGAGACATCTCCAGCAAGGCAAGAGTAGGAGTGCATGTCATGGATAGTCTATTCACAAGTGCATTCACAAATACAGGCTACATGATTTTGGAATCTCGGTTAGGATAATTCTTGTTGTCCTGATTAGCATAATTATTATTTTGTGGCCTGTTTTACTATAATGCAAGTAGCTTGAATCAAGCCGTAGGTGTGAAGGATGGGCGGACAATGAATAATTCATTTACCAGTCTAGGCTAATGGCCAATATCTCCAACTTGTTTGGGAATTTCATTCCTCATTCTCTGTTCAATAATCACAATTTTTCAAACCTTTTCCTTTTACTCTCTTGGCCCTTATCTCTACCAGTGAGGTTTCATTGAACATCTCACTACAACAAATAGATCATGAAAAGAAGATGAACTGGGAAACAACAACAACCAAATGCATACAACTTTTATGTGATTGGTGCAAGCACATTCGAAATGCTAAATAGAATTATCATCTAAATGGTACCAATACATTTCCAAAAGTGGAGTCCTATTTTAGAATTTAGAACATCTAACTCCATTTATCTCTCCAACTACTGAGCTCATAAACTCTTCTAGCAATAAACCAAAATTATTCAAACAAAAATGCAAAACACATCCGAATCAAATAGTCTTTTAAGTGCACAGACAATCTGATTCATAATCCAATATTAAGCGAAATAACTACTTCCCTCCTCAACCGAAATAACACATAAAAGATCACAATTAAATCAACATATAACAGTGAATCAAATGTACCTTGGCGTAATAATCCTTCCACACTCTACGGGCGATCTGGTGCCCTCCCAAATCAAACGCCTTGAACTTAATTTTGCCGATGCTCAGTTCTTCCGATGTCGGATACTGCGTCGGCTGATGCTGCACTAATCTCTGCATCGAGCCAAAACCCCCAACCCAATCAATTCAATCGAGATCCACTCAATCAACACAATCACCAATCGATCAAATCTTCTTTAAAAAAATCTCAAAAAATGTAAAAAGAAATAAATAATACTCGCCTCGTCCTTGAGCATGTGAAGGAGCGTAGTTTTTCCGGCATTATCGAGGCCGAGAAACAGGATCTTCGCCTCTTTCTGCCACAATCCGAGCGATGCAAGCACGCCGTAGAACCAATCCAACAGAAACATCTTAACCGGAGCGTGATTCCGGTTCCGGTAGATCTAGTGTGGAATCGAGTGATGAATTTGTGTTTTGGTTCTCTCTTTTCAGTGTGTATGTGTGTGTGGATAGGGAGAATTTTGGTGAAGTAAAAGCGATGGGAGTTGGATTATTTTGTTGCCTTGAATTTGTGGCTCACGTGTCCGTGAACTGGTTAATTTTGTTAAAATCTAATAATATCTGTTGTAAATGTTCGGAAATATATCTAATACATATTTAATTATAGCATCATAATAAAAATTAGTGCGCTTTACAATTGCAAATATATTGCTCTGAGAATATATATTTTTAATTAAGATTATAAGAGATTAATATTTCCATTTTTTTTACTGTAATTTTATTGCATGCATATTATTCATGATTCTACATTTAGTTTGTGCGGAATTAAATGGATTGATTTAGTTTGGCCATTTAACGGGTATGGGAATGATACCCAAATACTTGGGAATCACCAAAACCCTCCAAAATGGTGGGTTTTTATTTTCATTCTCATATCTCATTATCAAAATTATTTATTTCATACTATTTTAAAATTATTTTCTTATTTATTTATTTTTATAATATTACTCTAAAAAAAATTTGATAATTATATTATTTTGTAATATTATATTAAAATAATAATATTATTATATTAATCATTTATTTTTAATTTAATTTTATATTTTATAAAATAAATAAGAATATAAAGATATTATTTATTTATTTTAATATGGTTATATTTTCTAAATTTTTAATTATTAAATTAATTATTTTCTTATTTTTTAATTCATCTTATTTATAATTATTTTCTTACTTATCTACTTTTCTTTTTTATAATATTTTTGATAATTATATTATTTATAATATTATATGTTATTATAATTATATATTATTCTTTTTAATATATTATAATAATAATTATTATATAAAATCAATCATTTATTGTGTATCTTAATTTTATATTTTATAAAAAAAATAAGAAGATAAATACATTATTTATTTATTTTAATATGATTTTATTTTGTTATTTTATTATTAAATTAATTATTATTTGTATAACAATTTAATTATCTTATAAATCTATAAACTTAAAAAATAAATCATTAGAATTGAAAATGATTCCAAAACCCATCTAGTAAACCAAACATCAGAATTGAGAATGATTCCTAAAAATCAAACTCATACTCATTCCCTCTACTATCAAACTCATACCCATAGTGATTCCCGACAGTTAAACCGAACGCCCCCTTAGAGCTTCTCCAATATTGTCGGGAGAATCCCGGCAGCCATAATTTTCCTGGAGCGAGCAACTCCATTGACGCCAGATCGGGTAGCTAGGACGGGAAAATGTTCTGTCCTTGTACAATGTGACAGGAAAGATCCGGACACTTTGAGCGGACGAGAGGGGGTCTAGGTTTTTTTTTGGTACTTATTTTAATTAATTTTGATTTTTTTAGTTTTTAATCAATAAAATACAATTTTTTTTGTGAATTTAATAAAATATTTTAACAATTCAAAATATAATTAAAACCAACAAGTAATAAAAATATCATAGAACTAAAATATATTAGATTAAAACATAAAAATTAAAATACATTGCACCACATTAAATCAAACACAACAAGTACTAAAACAAAAAAAAAATAACAAGTACTAAAAATGCAATGTAATAAACATAAATTTAAAATCACCTAATCTCGCCAGAATCAGATCCTCTCATATCTGAAAAATAATCTTGATAATTAAAATTAGGGTAAATAGGGGAAATTACACTAAACTATTGATGCTTTTGGAAAAATACCTTAATCTATTTCTATAAGTTAAAAATTATCTCAATCTTTACTTTTATTTATGGATTATACCCTGATTTATTAATATTTTGGGAAAATACCCCAATGCATTATTATTAGTTGAAAATACTTCAATCCTTAATTTCATTTACGAATTATACCAAAACGAAAAATATTATTGAGTCACATAAAGATGACAGTCAAAATAACTATCTTCGTCTATATTAAATTTAATGTATCAAGCAATCAATATTTTTTATATATTATGAAAAGTATTTAAACTTCATGTTCTACTCTTTTTCTTGTTTCCTTTAGTTGGTGTAACGTCCAATCAATCACTGAAGGTGCATACATTTTTTATACAAGATCACAAGTAAAAATAAGCATTGAAAAAAAAAAAAGGAATTCAAACTACCGAAGAAAACAAAAAAAAAAAGAGTAGAACATGAAGTTTTACTTTTTGAAAGATAAATGCATTTGAATATATAGCAAATATTGATTGTTTAGTACATTAATTTAACACGAATGATGATAGTTGTTTTGACTGCCATTTTTGTGTGAGCCAATTGTTAGGTCAGTCCACACTATGTGGGCTTGACCAAAATAAGCTCATTAAGCTTATATCCTAAACTTAAACAAGAGAAATAAAGAGAAGTCAATTTGGGGTGAGAGAGCAGTAGAGAGGAAGAAAGAAAAACAAGAGAGAAAAACAGAGAAAAGAGAAGAACCTTCTTCCCGCAATACACTGTAGCAGCTATAGAGAATCGCCGATTGCTGGAGTTTGCACCGTTGGATCGTCTTTAAAATTTGAAAGCAAGTTTGTGACACCCCTGCCCTCATTCTAAACGGTGGAGATCAGTTTTTGAGCACCCTAAGGTGGTATGGTCGAGGGCAAACTGAAGCAGTCTGTTTTGGGTTTGGTTACTTCTCTTGTTTCCTCTTAGTTGCAAAGATTAGGTGTTTAATCTTGATGGGTTTGTTGTGTACCAAGGTCTTGTGTATTTGATCTTGATGTTGATGTTGTGCCTCTAGTTTGTTGATGTAGGGAGGATTTGGTTGTACCCATTATTGTTGGATATATAGTGGATGATTTAAGCGGCGTCCCGTGGTTTTTCTTTTATTCAAGAGTTTTCCACGCTAAAACTCTTGTGTTGTTATTTTGATTGGCTCATTTCTTGATTTTTGCTTGTGTTCGTTGGTTGATGATTTGAATGTGGTGGTTATAAACCCCATCACCAATAACATTTCTCGTTTTCGTATAATTGTATTTTTTTCATCGCTGCCACGATTTCGAATTTCCTACCCATCAACATTATGATAAGCATGACACTCGTTAAGCTCGATTCCTTTATCTATCTATTCTAAAATCGTCAGATATTGCACATAGCTAAATGTTTTGACCTCCAAGGCTTCTTGGATGGAACCGTTGTTGCTCCTATGTCCACATTGCCTTCTGAAAATGAGACAACGACCCCTAATCCTGTTGATCTCATTTGGCGGATAAAAGACCGCAAGCTATTATCCGTTCTTTGGATGTCTCTCCGAGGCTATGTCGAAAGTTCTCTAAGACTACTCCTACCAATGACACTCCACAACCCAACCTAACAATAAAATAATAATTTCTCTCTCATCCACCTACACAACCCACAACCCAACTCAATTTCACTCACAGCAATGACATCCACACAACCTAAAATTTATTTTATTTTCATATTTATACTTCAATATATATTATTTATAATATTTTTTATTAATTTTTTAATTATATATTTATATATTACTATATAATTATAATATTTTTATTACATACACTTAAAATTTTAATATTTGAATAAAATATTAACTACAGAAGTTGAAATTGAAATTAAATACGAATACATGAATTACAAATACAAGAGCAAACATGAAAGTGAAATTACAAACGAATTACATATTTATTCATGGGCACAGAATATCCCCCATCTTCATATGTTTTTGATCTCTTGTGGCTTCTACCATCATCTTCATCATTGTCCTCTTCATTTTCACAACGAAGTGATGTTATATCCCACTTTGGATGTTTGCTCATAACTTCCTTGAATACAACAAAATCCTGAAACTTGTCTCTAGTGCCACCTTCTTCATAAATTGTCTGAGCTTCTTTCTCAATATCAGTCTCGCTCATTCCACTCCTTCTTCGAGCATACACCTCCTTGTAAGCACCCACCCACCGGTTTACGTTTTCACTAAGTCGTTTCCAACGACCTTTCATCGATTCAACGTTCCTTTCGTTGAGATCATTTGGATTTTCTGCTTGACGATCGTGATACAATTTATGTACACGACCCCATAACGAGCTTCCCTTCTGATTTTTTCCACGTATGTTATCCTCACTAACATATATTCATGAAGAAATGAGGGCTATATATTCTTTTACACACCAGCTAGTTTTTGAACCTTTTGGCATTTTGGTATTCATAGATTCAACATCTTGAGAGGAATGAGGGTTATTGAAATTAGGAGAATATGAAAAATTTTGATAATCAACATTTGGAAATTGTTGCGAATTTTGGTAGTTTGAATAGTTTTGGGAGAATGGATAATCTTGTTGGATTGGATAATTTTGGGAAGGGAAGAAGTAATTGGGATCATTTGGATCCATAACAAGATATCAAAATGAAGATATACTGGAGAAAATAGAAGTTTTGGTAGTGAATGAAAATGTATCAATATTGGGTTCATTTTATAGAGAAAAAAAAATTATGAATTTTGGTATAATTTTTTTTTATAATTATTTTATGTATTTATCCAAAAAATACGAGTATCCAATCACATGCTGCCAAGTGGCAACATGTGATTGGATGACTTTTGACAACCCCATGGATCGGCTGACATTGTGGTGTCATGACACTGCATGCTTTTATCTTATATTAAATATTTAAATTTATTCAATTTATTAATATATAATTCATGACACTCCCCCAAATATCATTGCTGGGGGAGGTCTAATGTACTTCGGCGCATTCCGCTTGGACAACTCTCCATAAGGCGTTTTCTGATTCTTGTGCTTCGCGCACTCATCACCTACACGAAGAACTTCTTTTCGTTCACCGTGGTGATCTCTCTGATGAGTATAGTCGGAAAATTAAAGGCTTATCCGATCAATTTTTGCGATCAATCGTGCATTAGATGACCCTTACAAGAGTGACTGATTTTTTCGCGGTCTTGGTAGTTGTTACACCTCTTTCGCAGACACGCGTCTTGCTCTCTCTCCTATGCTTTCCTTCCGCGATCTTGTGCACCAAGCCAAATGGTTCGAATCTATGTTACTTGCTATGGAGGGTTTGTCCGTTGCTCCGGCAGCGTTTGTTGCTAATCGTGACGACTCTCATTATCCTACCTCTACTGGTGATCGATCTGGTAATGTTATTGATGACAGATGCAACAGGCTATCAATCACTTGGCCTTAATGTTGGCATGAACAACATAGGCATGTCTCTGCTAGTATTTGAGTTTTATACATAAACAAGATCTCGGATGCTTTTGCTAGGGCGGCGTTCTAGTTTCACTGTTGCAGCCTCATCACTCTCTCTCTCTAGCTCTCATATCATCAAATCATTCAACTTAGAAATGCTTGGATTTCTCGAACTAAAGCTTTAAAAAAAATAGATTTTTGCATGTAGATAAAAAAATTTACAACTTTCCATAAACCTATGGCTGGTAATTCGTGCGTGTTGGATCATTGTGTCGGATCGTTATCGCGTTTGAGCTTAACGGATTCATGTCGTGTTCGTGTCCATTATTATCGTGTCGTATTAAAAAAAAATTAGTCCTTAGTATAAAGATAAAAATTTGCGTAAGGTAGATATTTATCATGTCAGGTCTTTATCATGTTTGAGTTTAACGGATTTGTGTCAAGTTCATGTTCGTGTTCGTGCTCATTATTATCTTATGTGTTTGTGTGGTGTCAGAGTCTTAATAGGAGAGATTAAATGGACATGATTTTCCCCCTTAAATAAATCAAAATATGCACATGAATTGATAAGCACTTTTCAAAACTCCAGCAAAAAAAAAGGCTAGACAAATGAGGCTGGGCTTCTGGCTGTCACTGCTACTTTATTAAGCTTCGTGGCTCACACGATCTCGGCACATGGGTGGCACGTGCGTCTCTGCATTCTGCAAAACAAACCCGCTCATTTCATTTCAGTCGTTAGAAATTTAAATCCATATTCCAAATACATTGCTTGCCGCCAGAAATAAAATTTGAAAAACCCATAATAAATAAATAAAGGGAAGGTTTTGGACCTAAACGATTTAGGCGGGTTTTATTCATTAACCCAAATCAGTGGCGGATCTAGAAAATTCCCGTGAGGGGGGCTGAATTTTTTTTGTTTGTCTCCACTGGACTTCAATCCTTTTTATCATATTTTTTTTTTCTTATTTTCATCTATTTTTTCTTCTTTATGAGGGGGGCTAATCCAAAAAATTCTGGATCGCGATACTACAAAAACGAAAAAAATTCCGGATCGCTATACTACAAAAATAAAAAAAAATTCCGGCGGGGGGGGGGGGGGCTGGAGCCCCCCTAGCCCATACGTGGATCCGCCAATGACCCAAACCCAAACTCATATAATATACCTTAATTGAGATTAATAAATTCTATTTGGGATGAGTCAACCCATTTGGGTAGGATAAAACTCGCCTAAACCGTTTAGGCTTGCCTAACGCAAGTTTTTGTCATAAATAAATAAATGTAGAAATTTTCTGTTTAACTCTAATTAAATATATTTACTATTTAAGATTAGATAAGAGAATCTTTAGGAATTCACATCACACAATTGCCCCCCTTCTGCACCAACATGTCTTCATTTTGGGGGCTTTGCCATATTATTTTATTCCAATTCAATATCGAATAATGATTTGTTCATTAATTAACAGATTATTTAGAAAATAATAGTCCCACTTGCACCTGTGCCATCATTGTATTTGTTTCGGATTTCATAATATAAATTGCGGTTTGGTATGTGAGTTTTTATGATTAAACAAAATCAATCGTTTCTTTTGTAATACATAATTATGCATCAAGCAGAATATAATAATGCACATTACATCAAGTCATCAACAATGATTCAATAATTTTTTTTTAGGTAAAACAAACTATTAATTATAATTAGACAAATTCAGCATAAGCCGCTGAGCTGAGCTTAGTGCTTGGCATATCTAGAAATTCAAAATTGAGGTATAATAAATAAATATAAAAATTAGGGTATATTATATAATATATATATATATATATATATCATAAGGACAATATTAATGATTTGATAATTAAATTTGTTTCTGAAAAATCACAGACAAGTTTTAATATATTTCGATGGTAAGCTCATTTCGTGTGTTTGTCTAGTGCAAATCTTTTTTATTTTTTCTTTTAAATAAATTATTGAAGCCCTGCAGAAAGATGATATTAAATCATTTCATTTTAAATTTGGGATTTATGAGTTATAATATAGTTAAATTTCGTGAAAAATGTATATATATACTTGGAAGTCATGATTTTCGAATAATAATGTGGATTTATTTGGGATTTAATTCCTTAATCATAAAGTCAATTATATAAGACAGAATATATATGTGTGTCTGCAAGTAAATTAAATGACGATACAACTTATAAGGAATATATGTGTATGTGAGGTAGTCATGAATAGTAATTAATTTATAATTTTATTTGAAGGACTCAGTTTTAATCAAAGATTTAATTTTTATATATATATTTTATTTTCAAATCAGCATAAATTTTTTTTTTTTATCAGTTATGAATTTTATGTTTTTATTTATTGAATGTGATCTTGCGTATAGTTATATTTATATGTCAGGTTAGAATTTTGAACTGCAAAAAACATAATTTATCGTAGGAGTTTGTATCATTATTATGAAGTGAATATATCATTTTATTGCATATTAAGTGTCATTAATATTTATTTGTTTTTTTTACAGATTATTCTGGTTCTGCCATTAGTGACTCACCTGGTAGTATATTATTTTTGTCATTTTTTCATTTAATTTATATCATTAATTATCATCATTATTTAATTTTTTTTTATTTTTTCAGTTTTTTTGCTCCTATTTGTGATGATGCAATAAAGCCTCATGAAGGGAAATGCTTTAGGAGCCTAGACGAGGCAATGAAACTTTATGAAGATTATACTTTTAATGTTGGTTTTGATACGCGTATCTATGGCAGCAAGAATGTTGATAACATAGTTACTTGAAGATAAGGAAGGATATGGAAAGGCTTCTGAGAAAGTGCAGAAAGTGTCACAAGTTGGGCAATCATGATTCGAGAAATTGCGATAAAATGAAAGATCTTGAGAAGCAGAAGTGTTGATTTTAGTTTTTTTTGTTATGTTATTTATACATTGTAGTACGATGTTTGTTTTTTTTTCCCCCGGATTTTGTTATCATTGTTTTAGTTTTTAAATTATACAATATTTTTTTTACCGAGTTAATTTTTATTATTGTTTGCGTTTTTAAATTTTCTGATGTACTGGTCATTGATTGTATTTACTAATTCATTTATCATTTTTTATGTTTAGTTGTATCATTATAATTCTTTATATATGTCATTATTAAATTTGTATTCTTAAATATTGTAAGTATAAAAAATGTAATATTGTGACCGAAATTTTAATATTTAATTGTTGTTTCTATGTTATAGTCTGAATCGTAGTTTGTATTACATTATCTAACATTATTTAATTACGATGATTTTTTTTTCTGATATTGTAAATCTTAAAAATAAGTAATATTGTTTCTAAATACCATTTGTTTTATCATTATTATTCGATGATAATATCATTTTTTTCCATACTGATTATCATTAAATTATTTTTTTCCGTCATTTGTGTTTCTGTTATGCTAAATATTTGTGTCTATTGGAACCATAAATTAGTAAAACACAATACTTAGACAAATCTGATGCAAAATTAAAATAAGTACATAATTTATAAATTTCAAAAGGTAAACAAGCTTCAATCCAGTGTAATTCTTTCGAAAACCATACAAAAGCAAAAGCATAAACAACTTAGTTCCAACAGCAAACATATTCTAACCCTGAATTTGTAATAACTCATTAACAAACTTTCCAACATTCACCTCACTACTCTCTTCCTCAGCTTTGATGTATTTCATACTGTCTTTTTCGTTGTTCAGCGCACAAGCATTATTTGTTGACAAGAACAGGGTGCAGGTATATTTGGCTCGGAGATATCGGTATACTACCTTGCTCCTTTTTGGTAGCCATTCACACCAATCGGATTCTTTCTCACCGTTAAACAACTGCATGTGTCGCATCATCAAAATTGCACAATCCCGCTTGTTTATCACTGTCGCAGTAAAGAGATTCATTCTTTTTTGTTTGACTTTCTCTAAGCCTCTAGTCAAGCTTCCTAGATGTTGATCCACCATGTACTTCTGGAAGTATTTGCGTTGGATTATTCAGGAAAGAAGCAATTTAATAAGTGTAATTTTATACGATGTATATTTAAAAAAAAAAAAGCAATATGTGTAATTTAAGTTGTAGTACCAGCTTCTGAAGTGTAAACTGATATCCCCCAATGTCATTTGAACCTGTGTCATCGTATTCGTAATCTATGACAATTGTTTTAATCACTTGTTCCTTCATCTATTCAGAAATCATCTAATGCTATTGACAAATCTGAAAAAATGATAAACACTGATAAGTGTACTATAAAAAAATGATAGTTAAATTCAGAACTAATACAACAAATTTTCTAATTATCTATTTCTTCATCCATGCTGAAATCATGTAACATCAAAAAAATGATACATTTAATATCGAAAACTGATAAACAATCCTGTATCTACCATTAAAACGAACAATATGTTAAAGCTTGCATATTTAAAATTTTGAAATTTCCCGCTTTGCTCTTGTTCTAGTTTTATTTCGCTTTACTGTATATTTTTTTACAGATTTGAGTCGCATAGTATGAAATATGTTTATTATTAGCCAAAAATTATTCAAAATAGCAAATTTTATGAATTCGTACCTGAAGATGAAGCACCCACGGTGGTTTTCTTCGTCGGACCCATCATTGGTTAATTTTCTGGGCGTCGTGCTTCGTTCAACAAATTACAAAATTTGAAACCCTAGTTAAAATTTGAAAAAAAAAACACCGAAACACTTTTTCTTGTTCGAATGATGTTTTGTAGATAAAACTTCAGAAGATACTGCACAAAAAATGATATAATCTCACCGGAAAACTCTGAAATTCGGCCGTCTACAACCAGTCGCTCTTCACGGTCTATGGAATTTCTTCAATCGTTGATTTTGGATTGACCTTTTTTGTTTTAATTAGCAACCATAAATGACACTCAACTACCACCCTAAATTTTGGTTTAATTTTGACAAGATTGTGGGTTGAATCTATTTGGTAACTGCATCATTGAATATCGACTTTCTGTTTTTAGTCGTGTGCATTTTTTTCCCTGTTCCTAAAATGCCCTTTTAATGATACATTTGCAAAAAAAAAATGATACACGGCATTTTTAAATCTGGGACGTTGATTTAGGGAATGAATGATTAGATATTGTTCTCTGTTCATTCACAAAGACCTGTTCAGCCTAGATCACT
>JAPKLW010001074.1:161738-255875 GCA_026898455.1 Plectranthus barbatus | reverse complement strand
TATATATATATATATATATATATATATATATATATATATATATAGAGTGACTCACATACTAAAAATTAATTTGTGCTAAATAGAAATGAATCTACACCATTCATCTAAAAAATTCAATGGTTGAGATTAAAAATATTTTCCCAGATTTTATGCTTTTTTGCTTTATAAATCATGCTTAATCGAATTAAGCATGATTTATAAAACAATTAAGCACGAACGAAAATTATGCTTAATTTTTTAATTTTTATGCTATAATCTGAACCATTGATGCTATCAATCCAAGGGCTGAGATTCATTCCTATTTAGCACAAACTTTAATTTTAGCACTTGAGTGAATATATATATATATATATATATCAGGAATTTGCATTTATCATCGTCCTCTAAATTGATTTGTTGTTAATTCGTTTACAAAAAGCTTTCATATTATTGGCTGATTACAACATGTGACCTTGAATTAATTGATGCCATCAAACCAAAATACCAAACAATACATACACACAATATATTTATATTTTGCAAAACCAATTATTGGTCAATATATATTACAAACTTATCAATATAATTTGAATTGTCACATATATATATCAAATCAAACTTATTTAATGGACAAACAGGCCAGGTGGTGCTCAATTACTACATCATATCATGCTTCTGTTTTATTATATATTCTTTTTTCATAAAATAATTGGTGCAAATGTAGCATGAGTAGAACAGACATGTTTGTACCTTCCAAACATTTTTTTCATTGGCAGACTGATACATTTAAGATATTGGAAGGTTTTGGGAAGTAATCGATAAGGATCGATTGAAGATTTTATTTACAAATATGATTTTGTTTAAATATTTTATATTTTCATATCTTTCGAAATTTCGGGAATTAGTTGAGAAAGATATTATTTATTTTTATAAATAGGTTGTTATTTAGGGGTTCCAATTACTCAATTCAGTCGACACAATATTTCAATTCTCATTAAATTGAATTAGGGCTGATGTCTGCTTAGTGGTATAGTTTCACACGTTTCAAATGTGTCCGAATACGTAGATAACGTATCAAAACAACCCAGATACGAGGGAAGATCATATCACAGACCCATATGATCTAATCTTGTTTTTCAAAAATCTTTCAGTAAAAAAAATTTATGTAAGTTTCTTAATTAGATATATTAATCAAATTAATTATGTAGCAAAATCTATAGATCGAATATATATCTCGCATTTCTATTGTCTTCTCGTTTTCTTTTCATTTCTCGTGAGTACTCTATATTTATTGTGATTGAAGAAGTTTGTTAGAGCTGATTCAATTATAAAAGTATTGTTAATCTTTTCGTATAATTATTGACAAAGCATACTCTAACAAACACAAAAATAATTAGTGCATCTAACTAATTACTACATAATTGATGCCACAATTCTCAATCTATAGAACTCTATGGAAACATTAAGCTGCTCCATACTTGCTCACTTTCATTTATTATGTGTAGTACTTAATTTCTCATGAATTTGAATTCCAATTACTTATCAGAATATCAAAGATTCAGAATTTCAACTCACTTAATAATATATATTCCCACCTCCCATTAGTGTAGTCTCATTTTTTTTCGATACGAGAATTAAGAGTTGTGAATATAGTGGAATTAATATTTTATTGGTGAGTGTGAAAGTTTGTCATTTTAGGAAAATAAGAATATTTTATGAGACAAACAAAAATGAAAAATGAGACTACTCTGCGGGACGGAGGGAGAATTTTGTTGTGCCCAAAATGATTCCTACTTATTTTGAGCTCATTTACAAGCAAATGTGATCCAGTAAACAAGATCAAGTCCAACAATCCGATCAATATCAATCTGTACAAGTGATCGAGTTGCTCTCTTGATCAACCTGGGTGAGCGATTAAACCACTCTTGCCGGTAACTGCTCGAAAAGCTCACAAACTAGATAAAGATGTAAAAAGGTATTGTGAATCTTGCTTTCTACTTTGGCGGAATTAATTTGACCATATTTTTTATAGATTTGAATAAAAAATAATTTATCAATGATTGATATAGATTTGGATATATCTTATCAAATCTAAATCTATTTTCCTTATAAATTTAGGGTTTTTCCCTTATAAATACCTTTATTATATTGCAAGATGGATGAACTTTTATCTCCCTAAACGTTCAAATTATATTATATTTTTCGTTTTCTCTCAAATTTCACACATCAACATATATTATATTTTTCGTGACAAAAAAAAAATGATTAAATTGGTGGAGCCTAGAGCCCATGCAATGGCTAGCTAGCTGCATATACAAGTGATGGCTAGATAGAATTAGAAATTGGATGATTTCCAAAGGGAGAGGGCCCCCTAATTCTTCCCCTTTTTTTCCTCTTACAACCTGGAAAATATTAGCTGTAATAAGAAATGGTTGTAATGTAAGAAAACCCACAATTTTCAATTCCATGGTCCCCCCCTGTCTGTTTGTCATTTTTATTATGGCAATTTCCAAATTCTACACGTAGAATTATTGGGAATTTTTTTAAAAATTATGAAATTTATAAGTTCTAATCTTTTGTGGCTATTATGAGAATGGTAGTTTAGGACCACTTTAGTTCAAAACTAATGATACCAAATGGAAGGGCATGTTCAATAATGGTCTGAATTAAGTTTGTTGTGCAATGATAAAATTCGCAAAAATAAACTAATTCAAGAATTTTTAAGAATACTAATAAGTTGAAGGGATATAGGTAATAACTATATATATTAAATAAATATAATGTTCTTAAAAAAATACTTTCCTGCCTTCATTTGAATCATATAATATAATTGAACGAAAATCTTATGTTACAAATAATTAACAAAAGAATAAATGGAAATAAAAAATTAGAACCTCTACCCCAATGGTAGCGAAGTGCCTGGAGCCGCCTATCAGATTATGCCACGTGGCGGTGGCTTGGTGGGGCCAGCCCACGAGATTCTAAAATTTCAAGAACCTCCTTTATTTGTAAAACAAGAATAATAAATCCTTATAAAAACAAATAATTAAATAAAATTAAAGAGCAAGAATAATAAATGCGTGGCCTCTTTCTGTATGTCTGCCATCCGATTTTTTTTTTTTTATTAAATTATTATATGTTCATTTATATTTTTTTATTGGTTAAATAGTTTTTTATACTTGAATTATATATATATTTAATAGGAAAAACTAGTAAAAATATCCCAAATCATTGAGGTTTAGGTGATTTTATCCATCTTTCTTAAGTTAGGGAAATATATATCAAACTATTGAGATTTAGGGGATTTTATACATCTTTATGGAAATATATCCAAACTTTAATTTCATCATAGAAATATATCCTCGATAAAATAATGCTAACTCTTGCGTTATATGCCAAGATTTTAACATCAATATTATTGATTTAGGATATATTTCCCTAATAAAGTTAAATTTTGGATATATTTCCATAATGTTAAAAGGTTGAGATAAAATCCCCTAAATCTCAATAGTTTGGAATATATATTCCTAACCTTAAAAAGAAGGGATAAAATCCTCTAAACCTGAATAATTTGAAATATATTTTCCTAATTAAAAAAAAAAAAAATAGGATAGAATCACCTAAATCTCAATTATTTGCGATATTTTTACTAATTTTCCCTATTTTAATATATATTAATTTGTCATTTGAACTTCACGGTTTTCCCATCTATTTTAATTAGTTGACCTTTCTTTGTTATTATTGTATAATAATGCTATCTCATGAAGAAAAAAATTTGTTGGAATATTCAACTAAGCAACGTTGGGTGATTCTTTCTCTTCATAATTCCATATCTTCCAAAAGTTTTTCTTACAACTATTGTGATTATCATAGAATATATATACCGATTGAATGTGACAATTATATCGATTTGAATAGCCAAGAAAAAAAATAATACAAGAAATCATATATGTTCTATATTATACTATCTCATCACCAAATAAGAAATTAATTAACTAGGAATGATGTGAATATTATTGTGGAGTTTTATCAATTCATGACCCGAAATATAGTGTAACTATCGATATAGAACCCGAAAAATTAATTCTCAATTTTGGACATGAAAGATCACAAAAATTCTTAATTCAGGACAGGAATGATCCTGTATTAAGAATTATATGATATTTCTCGGGTCTGGATCAATAATTAAACTATTTTTTGGATATTTTTTAAAAATATTATTTAAATAAAATTGACACAAAGGATAGAAAAAGAGGGGGGAGAGAGAGGGGGGGGAGGGGCTTTAAGACAAGCCCATATGGCCTTCTTTACATCCATCTATATCCACAACAATTCATGTGCACTCATTAATAAATTTGGGTGAAATCTAAAGCAACCCATGAAAAAGATAGAACCAATCTTACATTAAAGGAAAAGAGCATGAATCGTGTGGCTTACGACTTGGGGAATACTTTCTTTACTTCAATGCAATCCTCATCAATGTCCAATTTTAGCTTGTCTTATTTATAATATTAAGCACTACCATTTTTCTTTTATAATGCTACGTTATAGATACAATCTTAACATTACTATAAAATTTATATGACCCCTTTAAAATGATCTAATATAAGCTTGGAGAATCGTCGATGACTCGATTGAGCACCCAAAATATAGTTTAATTATCGATTCAGGATCCGGAAGCTGATTTCTCAATCAAGGACCCGAAAAATCAAACAATTCTCAATTCAGGACCTGATATTGAGGTCATCAGGCCTTGGATTGAAAATTATATGATTTTTCGATTTTTGAATTGAGATTTTTTGTGATCTTTCAAGTCCTGAATTGAAAATTAATTTTTCGATTCCTAAATCAATAATTAAATTATTTTTCGGGTCCTAATTGATAAAATTCTTATAAATTTTGCGTAGTCTCTTTAAAAATGCTTAGCTGACAAATATATCAATTAAAAAAATAACTCAATAAAATATTTTGAAATTGACTTCTCTTATCCATTCTCCTAAAAAAGTTTATGCACACTGTAAGGACAAATTTTTTTCCATTTGCTATTTTATGGTCTTAACAACCAAAATTATACTCATTCATTACATTTTCATTCCATGGAATGAATTGTTTGTCACAAATATTTATTGCACCAGCTTGAAAAGTTGCTCATAATTTTGTGACAGACATATGTAGTTAATAATTTTGTCCAAACCAATTAAACACGAAATTATAGTATTTAATTATTCCATTTTTTACGTGACAAAAATATATGGGTGAAAATAATAATTTTAGTGTACATGCTTCCTATAGAAGTGAGAAATAATTTCTTCAAATCAAAAAATTTAATCAGAAAATAAAAATAATTAGAAGCAGCTGTGTTAGTGGTAGTGGTAGCGCGTAGAGGAGGTCTCTCACTCTAAAAAGTCTAGAGAGAGAGAGAGAATATGGCAGCCAGCGATGAAGTGGAGGGATCAAAGCTTTCTTTCAGGTCAAAGCTGGCATTTGTTGTTTAAAGCCATTCTCCTCTTCTCTCCTGTTCAGCCCTCTCCCTCTCCCTCTCCCTCTCCCTCTCCCTCTCTCTCTCTACAATTCTCTCTCATTCATATCTCCTCTCCGTGAGAGGGAAGATTCGGATTGAGATAAGAGTATGATTTTCATCCACGTTTGAAGAGGGAGAGATTTTTTTAATGGTTGATTTTTGCAATCCATCCATGGCAGTCGCATCTCCGTCCTTCGCCGGCGGAGAGAGGAAGTACTGGTGGCTCACCAACAAAAAGGTACCGCACATTCCCTTGGCGTTCAATGAGTTTGTTGATTATGCTGTGGAAATAATGATTAATCGTTCGAAATGCGTTGCAGATGGTGGAGAGATATGTTAGGGAAGCTAGAATGTTGATTGCGACGCAAGAGCAGAGTGAGATTGCGTCGGCGTTGGGGCTGCTGGAGGCGGCGCTCACTTTGGCGCCGCGCATGGAGGTGGCGCTGGAGTTGAAGGCGCGGTGTTTGCTCCACCTCCGGCGGTTTAAGGAGGTGGCGGATTTGCTTCAGGATTATATCCCGGCCTTGAAAATGGCGGCCTCCGATGATTCGTCTTCGTGCGGGTCGTCCGATAACTCGTCGTCTCAGCTTTCCAGAGAACGAGTCAAGCTGCTTTCCTCCGACGGCGAGTCACTGAGTGGAACCGAGCCGGCGTTCAAGTGTTTTTCTGTTTCTGAGTTGAGGAAGAAGGTGATGGCTGGACTGTGTAAAAACGTGGAGAAAGAAGGGCAATGGAGGTAATTAATTACTCAACGATGAATCCTCATCTTACTCTGTTTTCTAATTTATTATTGTTGCTTGAATTTTACGCGAATCAAATGTTGGCAAATCCCACCTAATCCACTTATTAATGCGTAATGTTTCTATCGAAAAGTCAAATCTCGATTGCTATTTCGAATAACGAAATTTCATTTGATTGAATGATCATCTAAATCAACGAAATTGAATAATTTCATGTTCGATCTCTCGTTTTGATCGTGTTGAACTGACTCAGTTCTCTTACGCATTTCGACGAACAGGTACTCGGTTCTAGGCCAAGCATGCTGCCACCTGGGCTTAATGGAGGAGGCGATGGTGCTACTCCAAACCGGGAAGCGCCTCGCCACCGCCGCCTTCCGCCGCGAGAGCATCTCTCTCTCCGACGACATATTTTCCTTCAACAAATTCCCGAATTCCGGTGAGAACTTGATCAACAACCAGCCGCAAACCCCGCCGAAAACCGAGTCCGAGAGTATCTCGCACCTCCTCTGCCACATCAAGCTCCTCATCCGCCGCAAGACTGCCGCGATCGCCGCCCTAGACGCCGGCGCCTACCCGGAAGCCATCCGGCATTTCTCCAAAATCCTCGACGGACGCCGTGGAGCTCCGCAGGGGTTCCTGTCCGAGTGCTACGTCCACCGCGCCTCCGCCTTTCGCTCGGCCGGCCGAATTGCGGAGGCCATAGCAGATTGCAACAAAGCTCTCGCATTGGACACTTCATGCATTGATGCTCTAACTATTCGAGCCGATTTATTCGAGACCATCAGATGCTTGCCCGATAGCCTTCATGATTTGGAGCATTTGAAACTGCTGTACAACTCCATTCTCCGAGATAGAAAACTGCCCGGCCCGGTTTGGAAGCGGCAGAGCGTTCAATACAGGGAGATTCCGGGCAAGCTCTGCTCATTGGCATCGAAGATTCAGCAGCTGAAGCAAAGGGTTGCTGCTGGAGAAACCGGCAATGTGGATTACTACGCTTTGATCGGATTGAGGAGAGGGTGTTCGAGATCAGAACTGGAAAGGGCTCATTTGCTGCTGACCCTCAAACACAAGCCTGATAAATCGTCGAGCTTCATCGAGAGGTGCGAGTTTGCCGATGATAAGGATGTCGATTCAGTGAGGGATCGGGCGAGAATGTCATCCTTGTTGCTGTATAGATTGATTCAGAGGGGATACACTAGCGTTATGTCCACAATTTTGGATGAAGAGGCAGCTGAGAAGCAGAGGAAGAAGGCAGCCGTCGCAGCTGTTCATCCGCTGCCGCCCTCGGCCCCAGCTGCCGGAGATAAGTCAATGCCGGTGGCTGCTGCTAGTAGTAATAATAAGGTGGCCACTCCGATCAAGACTCCACCACCATCAGTATTTCAGGGAGTTTTCTGCAGGGATCTTGCAGTTGTTGGCAATCTGTTGTCTCAGGCTGGTTTTAACCGTCCAATGCCAGTGAAATATGAAGGTTTGAGCTGTTGATTACTGTGGTAAATGTAAAAAAAGAAGAAGAAGAAGAATCTGTTTCTGGTGGCAATGTACAAATCATTAAACCTCTAGTACTACCTGTGAGGATAAAAAATTTTGTTGCTAGTACTCTGTTTTTTTTTGCCTTGTAATATGCTGTATGTACAGACTTTATTTCAATTTCACTACCACTATTTACTAATGATCTTGTTAGGCTAAAAATTAGTGGATGGGAATGAGAGGTTGAAATGAATGAATGCATATGGAATTATTATTAGACAGAGAGTATTGGTATTGGTAATGGCCTATGCAATTGAGCAGAGCTTAGAAATGTTTTGGCTTATTACATCTGATGTGTTGTAAGAATGCTCACTGTACTATTCTATTCCTTTGAATATAATTGTCAGCCTTATCCACCTCACACCTCCCCAAATCAGAACCCTGACACTATACCTCTCTTTCCCATTTTGCATCTCCTTTTTTTGTTTCTTTACCCACCCCACAAATACAAATTGTGTGATTGTATTATACAATCACCCATTATTATTTTTTTAATAAGAATACATGTATCTAAACTTACACACTCATATATATTTTTAGAGTAATTCGAACTTGTAAACTTTTGGTTCAGAAAAGGTACTTTCGTCACTTGACTTCGAATGAGAGGACACCCATTATTCATTTTATTATGTAATATTGTTGGCATTGATGCACATACAAAATGAGTTGTAAATTTTTAAGTGTTTTTAAAAATCCATCATAATCCCACAAATCTAACACATTTCTTTGAGATCATGAATCTCAATTCCTAAAGCTTATCTTGATGTGGTATCATATAATTAAGTTGCACAAAGTTGATGAAGAAAGGGGGAAGAGAAGAATAGAGGAGTCCCAATTGTACAAGCTGCCAATGCAGCAGTTTGACAGCCTTGGGTGTGGATAATGTACTACAGAAAAGGGCTGATCAGACAGCACTCAATACAAGAAGAGGCAGACATTTATTTTTATTATTTATTTATTTATTTACTATTCCAACTTTTACTGGTCATAATTACTTACCCCACCAACTCTTCCAAAGGTAAATTATGACACCCTGCCAACGGTACGGCCCCTTTCGTCTTTTTGCTGCTTTCGGTAAAAAAAAGTTTTACTGTGGCATCATAAAAGCCCTTTTTACTCAAATCAAGGTATATGTAAAATTTATTTTTTAAAAAAAAAGGAAAAAAAAAAACTTTCTTGATTGAAGCATGCGTCACTCTGCTCAGAATTTCTGTGAATTTTTTACACGAGGGAAATAAGATAAATAATCATGAAAAAGGTTTATTGGACTTATTATTATGTTTGGTCAGCCATGTGATGTGATCTCTTTCGCAATAATATTTCAAATATAATTACTTATTTTACCATTTCATACTTTTCTTCTATATACTCCCTCCGTCCCATTAGAGTAGTCTCATTTCTTTTCGGCACGGAGATTAAGGGTTGTGAGTGTAGTGGAATTAATATTTTATTGGTGAGTGTGAAAAAAATTGTCATTTTAGGAAAATGGGACTAATTTATGGGACAAACAAAAATGGGAAATGAGACTACTTCAATGGGACGGAGGAAATATAATTTTCAATTCCATCGTGTTTGGCTACAAATTACTCTACCCATTCCGGGCCATTAATCTCATTTTAACCAGGAACGATAATTAATACTCCTTTCGTCCCGTTCGAATTATCTCACTTCCTTTTTTTGTTTGTCCCACTTCAGTAGTCTTATTTCTATAAATGGTAATTTTTTCACACTCAACAGTAAAATATTAATTTCACCCAACTTAATCAACACTTACATTCCTTTGTTATTGTGTCCGATCAAACCGGGATTATTCGAGCGGGATGGAGGGAGCATTTTTTAGTATAGTGAAATTAATATTTTATTAATGTGTGAGAATTAATTTTATTTTAGAAAATAAGACTAATCTAATGGAACAAAGAAAAATGGAAGATGAAACTATTCTGGATGGAGGAAATACAATCGAGTCTCTTTTGTTGAATAAAAAAAATATTTGTAATTTAATTGGTTTTTATTATTAAAAAAAAAAAAAACTCAAAAGCAATGCCCCTTGGGTTTGTATCCAAGCAAAGGCAATTTTCATTAACACAAGAAATTGGAAAAAAATAAGTCAAAAGCACAAGTGACATTGGAAGCTACAAATATTCTCACTATCTATGCCCTTTTTGTGTGTTTTCGTAGAGAGAGATTAATGACTTTGAAATGCTAAAATTTAATAATTTTTTTTTAGCAAATATACTTCCACTTCTTTGCTCAAAATATACTAATATATTCGCGAACTTTACTTGGAAGTGAAATTTCTTTGATTTATTTTTTTTCTTGAAAAAAGAAATAAAAAAAATTGGGTTCTTCACTTCCACATTAATCCACAAAACAATGATTCTCCACTGCCCAACAATGAGGTGTTTTGTGAGAATAATCCAGAGATACCCATCTCACCTTGTCTCCATTTCAAAACCATGTGAGTATTTTTGGACAATCAATCAATAATTTATTTTCAATTGTAAAACTAATTACTCCATCCGTCCGATTATGTGGTCAAGTTTAATTCTACACGTTTGTAAAAAAATATTAAATATCTAAAAAATTTTCAACATAACTTTTATTTAAAGCATGAATTACTTTCATTTTTATAATATTACATTTAATATATTTGCATTTTTCAAAATTATTCAGGGGTACCAGATCAAATAATCGGAACGAATGAGTGAGTTTAAAGAGCACATAAATCAAACTCCCCTTTTTTTTTTAATTTCACAAAGAAAAATTGAAACATGCTAATATCTTGAAATGCTTGCATTTGAGCTTCATGAAACTACATAAATGAGCATATTTTCCTTTGAAAAAAAATAAAAGAGAAAAAGTTGCATATTTTCCTATTTCCTTTTATTAAATGTTATATTATATTCGAAATTTATACCAATATCTTTATTGTAAAGTAAATGTATAAATATATATTAAATTGAAGAAAATAAAAAACATGATCCTATAATGATGAGAGCATATATTCATGCTTGGTGCGTGGAGTTTGGAATGCAAAAAAGAAAATAAAGAGTCACGTGCATGCCTCTGCATATATGAGTGATCTGTAAGGAATCAATTATATTCCATCTCACACACAATAATAGAATTATAATATAGTTAATTAATTCCATCAAAAAAGAATAATTCTTCAACAGTTTTTACAAGCAAGATCCTCTCTCTCTTTGAGCATTGAGATTTTATTATTTCTTATATCTGTATGATTTGTTCTTTGTTTGAATTATATAATCTAGTTTGATCTTACATGTTTGTAAAAGTAATAGAAACACTAATTAAGACCTCATTTTCACAAAATTATTTTTAATATTCTTATTTTTCAAAATTATTTATGAGTACAATTGTAAATTACTTGATAAAACAATACAAAATATAAAAAATGGATGATATAATTAAAACACCCTAAAATAGTGACTCGAACCAGGTTTAGGATTTAGGGGATCGAGGGAGTAGTTTAAAGTGTAATACTCCCTTTGTCCTGCTATATAAGTCTTGTTTGTCTTTTTGGTTTATCCCAGTATATTAGTCACATTTCATTAACTGATCGACAAATTTTTCATACTAACCAATACATTATTAATTTCACTACATTTATAAATATTGGTTATTATGTTCGGTTAATATGTGATTAATTGACCGGAATAAAATTTTTTAGGGAAGGTCTCAGGTTAGGCACGCTTAAATGGTTTAGGCGAGTTTTATCCATTAACTCAATCCAAACCTCATCTAATATATCCTAATTGGGAATTAATAAACTCATTTGAGTATGGATAAAACCCGCCTAAATTGTTTAGGCACGAGGTGTGCCTAACGCAAGTTTTTTACAAATATTTAAGGTTCACATAGATGAAGTAATTATAAGATTTTAATACTCCCTCCGTCCCAAGTAAATTGTCCACATTTCCTTTTTCGTATGTCCCACAATATTAGTCCACTTTCCTAAAATAACAAATTTCTCACACTCATCAATAAAATATTCATCCCACTATCACCCACTACTACTCATATACATTGGTTATCGTGCCCGGTCAAATGTGGACAATTTGACCGGGACGGAGGGAGTATAATAGTAGAATTAATCCGTACAAATAGGTAGGGCGATGGATTCATGCATGCGTAGGCGTAGAAATTAAAATAATAATAATACACAGCTGCCCCTACAAATCTATCAACCGTAGGCGTAGGTAAGCAGTGGGAGAAATATGCTTTCACATTGGATTTGGTTTTAATTAAATATTTTTATTTTTTTATTCCTGAGATTTTCTATTCTCAAAGTCTCCCATTTGAAGGATTCAATGGATATTCTGA
This sequence comes from Plectranthus barbatus, assembly GCA_026898455.1. Lineage (NCBI taxonomy): Eukaryota > Viridiplantae > Streptophyta > Magnoliopsida > Lamiales > Lamiaceae > Plectranthus > Plectranthus barbatus. The sequence continues at coordinate 243,761 of JAPKLW010001074.1, read as the reverse complement.
CGCATAGATTTTATATTATAGTTTTCAATGGTTTTAACTACATCGAATTTGATGGAATATTGTACATTTATATATGTCAATTGGAGGTGATGATAAAATAATAATAATGCAATAAAATAGTCATGCATGTGATGATTATTTTTGCATTTATTTTCTTCATGCAGAAGAAATGGGTGTTTGCTAATTGCTTGGTTGGTTTGAGTGTATGCATGCTCACGATAATAAATATTCTTTTGTTTTTCAATTTGAAGTTTTATTTGGTAATGTAGTGCATCATTATCCCCAAAAATCACATCATATTCAATACAATGAACAAAAATCATTATTATTATTGTAGCTTAGGGGTGTAAACGAACCGAGCCGAGCCGAGTAGTAAATTGCTCGAGCTCGGTTCGTGAGAAATGTATGGAGTTCGAGCTCGGGTCAAGCTCGTTTAAAATTTGAATTTTTGAGCTCGAGCTCGACTCGCTAGAGAACTTATCAAGCTCGTGAGCTCGAATTCGAGCTCGGTTCAAACTCGTGAGCTCGAGTTTGAGCTCGATTCGAGCTTGTTTACCTCCAATTTTTTTCCAATAAAATGCAAAACTTATAATATACATACATTATATTACATCATAAATGTTAAATAAGTGCAAATAAAATAATTTCACTCAACAATAAAGTTTCAATAAACTCAACAAATTTGCTCCAAACAAATTAAATTTTCGTAACTTCACCAATTATCTCCAAACACATAATAATCAAACTTCACCAAACAATTAAACATTTTATAAGACGAAATTATTAAAACTTAATATTTATATAGATACATAGTTTATAATAATTTAAATAGATATAGTAAGTAGATAGTATATAAAATAGTTATAACTAATATAGTTTATTTATAATAATTTATATAGATATATACATATATATATACATTACAAACACCAAATATTCACTAAAATTTATATTTAAAAAATAAAACAAAATATTATCTTAATATTTAAAAATGTGACTTAGATATAGTAACAATAATATCGAATAATCATTGCGCATATAAATTGTTTATATATTATTGAAGTTCTTAAGTTGTTTTTATAGATAATTAATAGATTTGACTTGATTTACAATCATTAAATCATAATAATATTTATATTTATAAAATATAAATAAAATGAGTAACTTAAATTTAAAAAATGTAACTTAGATATAGTAGATAGTATATCAAATAATCATAGCTTATATAATTCCTTTATAATAGTTGACATAGATATATATGTATACATTACAAACATGAAACATTCAATTAGAGTAATAAGATTATAAAAAACTTTATTTTTAACATAAAAATAAAATATTACCTTAATATTTAAAAAGGACTAAGATATAGGGAAAAGTATATCGAATAATCATAACTTATATACTTCATTTATAATGGTTTATATTGATATATATGTATATGTACATCACAAACAAGATGTATTCGTTCAAAGCAACAAAATTTGTGTTTTATAATAAAATAAAATGATTAACTTCATATTCAAGAATGTGACTTGGATATGATAGATAGTATATCAAATAATCATAACTTATATACATACATATATATATATATATATATATATATATATATATATATATATATATATGTTTTAGAGTTTATGTTATTTATCCTTTATTTATATATTTTTAATTGTTAAAAAATTAGGCATAATGTGACGTTCATATAAACATATAGTAGAAAGTATATCGAATAATCATAACTTATATAATTTGTCTCATGTATCACAAACATGAAACATTCAATTAAATAATTAAATTATAATAAAATTTATATTTTTTAAATGAAAAAATGATTAACTGAATATTAAAAATATTACTTAGATATAGTAACAATAATATCGAATAATCATTGCTTATAAATTATATAGATTATTTATAATATATTTTTGTTTAAGTTTTTCTTAGATTTACAAATAAAATAAATTTGTCATAGAATTGATTGTTTCAATTTGTAAATGAAATTAATTAATTTGATTAAGTTACACTTTAAAATACATATATCTACAAAACTATATTTGAAATAATTATAACTCATATAAATAATTTTCATTCCTAAATTAATGTTTATCTTATTTTTTTATATAAATTAAGTTTTTATATGGTATTGTATGTATAATCATATTATTATTATTTATAGACATATAGATATAGTAATATCAAACAAATATGAAATATAATTATATACTAAAAAAAGTATAGAAATAAAAAAAATATAAATATTATAACTTAATAAAAAATGAGCTTATAAATGAGCCTATTCACGAGCTCAGTAACGAGCATACTCGTGATCTCTTAAACGAGCCTGTTCACGAGCCTATAAACGAGCCTACTCGCGAACATGTTCGAGCTCGACTCGAACATGTTCGCGAGCTTGGCGAACCGAGTACATCCAAGCTTGAGCTCGGTTCGTTTATTAAACGATCGAATTTCGAACGAGCTTTTTTCGAGTCGATATCCGAGTAGCTCACGAGTAGCTCAGCTCATTTACACCCCTAAATTTGTAGGATGTGGTGTAATAGTACTTTTGTTTCTAAAGAAGAATGTGAAGTTATGGGGTATGAGGATGTTGAGACCAAGAAATGATACAATATTTCTTGCTCATTTATTCATGCCAACAAGACCAAATGCGATATAAGCAATTTGATCTATAGAAAGCAATCGAATCGCTAATGTTTAATTTTCGACTTGGGGAGCAATCGAACCGATTGAACAGTTAGCAAATCTAAGAAGAGTCAATTCGTATAGATCGTGGAGTCAACATTAAAGAGTCATAGATTTGACTCAAATAAAGACAAAAAGAAAAACAGTATAGAACTGCCTCTATTGGAGAAGTCTACATTTTATGTATAATTGATTGCTTATAAATAATGAAGAAACTATTGTAAAATGGAGGATTCATTTTCTTAATTATTCTGAATAGTGAAATTTTATGTTCTTTTCAAGTATTCAATCTTAAAGGTTAATTGCGAATTTTCACGCATCAACAATAATTATTATTATTATTATTATTATTATTATTGTAGGATGGGGGTGTAATAGCACTTTTGTTTCTAAATAAGAATGTGAAGTTATGGGGTATGAGGAATCCAGTTGTCACAATGGCCACTTGTTTTTTAAATAATTGTGTAAAAAACAAATGATTAAGTCCGAAATTGCTAATTCACATCATCATATTTGGCTTACCTTAATCAATTTGCACATCATTCCATCCCATTCAAAACGCATTAATCCATCATCATTTTTCATTCGTTATTTGTCATTTACTACTGTTTCCTATCAAATTATTATTTTATATCATTTCCTACCGATTGAAAGGTCGGAAAAAATCAAAATTAAAACAGTACGTCATTCAGAATTTCAACGAAAAACTGATATTAAAATCTGTGGTTCTGAATTATCCAAAATTTTGAATTTAAAAAAGAAATTTGAAAAATTGTTTGAACCGGCAGTAAAATTTAAAATTTCCGAAACTAAATAGGACTAATTCATTGGGACGGAGGGAGTATATTTTTGTAGTAATAAGCCGCAACGGATTACTGTGATTTAAATTATATGAGCGCACAATCCTACCAATTTAATAAAATGAATTTATTTCCCTAAATATTATATTATTGTCTATTGATACATCAAAATGTTCCATAGCCTCACAAGCATTATATCAACATAAATGGTGTCCTACTGAACAAGAATTCAAGATCAATGGGATTCATCACTTCTTCGATTTTTTGGCCCGTTTCTTCGAACTCCGGCTGCTGGTTTTCGTCTCGCTTTTCCGGCTGCAGTTGCCGCAAAACCAGTCTTCCTCCGGCACATCTTCAAGTGGAGGATCAAGGCAGTCAATGTGGGTGCCAACACCACACCCCCGAGCACCAGTTTCATCACTGCATATGAGCATCTCGTCTCCTCTATCGCGCGATCCACACACCCGACACACTGCATCATCGACGCGCAGACGATCATCTGGTGTTTTAGGTTCCTCCACAGCCTCCTCCACACGGCTCACCAGGCTCTGTAATGATCTCTGAGCCCAAGCTTGAGTGTTGTATTGCACGTGCTTGTCGAGGGAGTAACCCGGCTTGCACACGTACTCGACCAGATAATCAGCTGAAATGCAGGGTATTTCGTGTCTCAGGAACTCCTGAACCCACATGTCAACACGAGGCATGCCTGGACTGACAATGGCGAAATCCACCCTTGATGTAAGAAACCGCGTGTATGGTGGCGAAGTTGCTAGTATGGTCCCCTCCCCAGCCTTCACCACACGCTTTAACGTATCCTGATTTGACAACATATGATGATTGTAGACACATACAAAAGCAGAAAGCAGAGTAAAAAACATATGCATGAACAAAAAACTGAACTGAAGCAAAAAAATAGCATACCAGTGGAGGAGCAATGCACTCTCCGTATATGATTACTCGCATTCCATAGAATGCGCCATGACCGGTTCTTTCCCTCAGAATACGCCATTTCCTTGGAGCTTCTAAGTTGATTGCACCATCTTCAGTCAAGCATTTCTTATGCCATTCATATGATTCTTCAGGCAAAAACTTCCCAGCCTCGTTGCTAGCGGTTAAATAATCAGTCTTGAGAATCCAACTGCAAAATGAAGTTACTTAGATCCATGTAATCAAGAACTGCTTCAGTCACACAAGAATTTGATGTAAATTTGAATACCTTCCAGATGCAGCAGCTGCAAAGAATTTCTCAGTTCTTCGTATTGGATCCGGAACTATGAAATGTGTTGCCTGATACGACCAACTATGAGTATCCCTGCATACTCTTCCTTTTAGTCGCTTTATAACTTGCTGAAATTCTTTCCTTTGAAGTTTATGTCCACTCAGAATAAAGCATGCAGGTTCAGCCTTTGTATCGAGTTCCTCCGCATTGGCCTTGTCTTTGTAGGCATTTTTCAGAGGCTTTTTAATCTCATTTGATGTTGAATTTACAGCTGCTCCTGCGTCACAGCTCACACTTTGTTGCACATATGCAACAGGCTCATTTTCCTTCTCCACATCCCCTGAGCCTTTTGATTTCTTAGATGGCCTTTTGCTCGGTTTACACGTGACAGTCTTCTTCTCATCTTGTTTGGTCTCCTGCGTAGGATCATTCAACTTATTCGTCTTAGATTTAGCCAGAGGGCGTTTCTTGCTCTCTGTTTTGTTAGCAGCCAACGCAACCACTTCGTCATTGCGCGGGACAGCGTTCCTCTCGTCCTCTTTGTTCTCCGTAGGATCATTCAACTTATTTCTCTTGGATTTAGCCAAAGGGAGTTTCATTCCCTCTGTTGTTTTTTCCTCTGCAACATCATCTGTTGATTTTGATTCTGGCAATTTTGTATCAGTTTTTGTAGCTTCATTGCTCTTCTTAACCCGAGACTTTGCCCCCTTCTTTACTTTTGTGGTTTTTTCACTGGGCTGCTTTCTCTTGAGGGTTGGTTTTCCGGATTGTGGTTCTTCCAATTCTGCAGAATTCTTACTACCCTTATCGAACTCATTCGGCCCTTCGCATTCTGGAGCTTCAGTTTCATCACCTGCAGGTACATTTTCATTGGTGGTTGGAGAAACAGTCACTTTCTCAGCAAAAGAAGCATTGTTTTTGTCTTCAATAACTACTGCTCCATTTGAAGGATTTAGGATCTCATTCACCAATGCGGCAGAAATGAGCCCTTTATGTTTTGTAGTACTCCCTTTAAGGATAGTCGGCCTTGAACCCAATGTCTTTCTGCCAAGCATCTTTTTCTTCAGTGATTTTGACTGGGTGCCACCATGATCTGCCTGACCATCCAATCTCTCTACCCTAGAGCTTGAACTTGGGAATGGGGGTTCAAAATCCAGTGGAACACTTTGTTGCATCTCCTCTCTGCCAGTGCAAGATTTGGCCCTGCTCAAAGAAGGGCCCTCTGCATCCAAATCTGAAGACATCTGCTTTTTGGACCTTCCTCGCGAGCGTTTAAGTATTTGATCACTGCCTTCTTGTCTCTCCTTGTGTGATGTAGAAATGGTGATAGCTTCTCCAGAGGCCGGTGTAACATCCTCACTCAAAATGCTAGTAACATTTGTGGGAGGAACATGACGTGCATCACAAATTGGAGATCCAGAAATCGGCTTTTCCATTGCTTTTGTATCCGATCCATTTTCCACTAATGTCTTTGCAGAACGGCTCAGGTTTCTTGATTTTGGACTACCGCGTGAGAGAGTCATTTTCTTCTTACCAGGCAAACTGCTGGTTTCTTCCTCATTAAGGTGCAACAAGGTTCCCTTTAACGAAGACGTTACTCCACCAGATTTATATCTGTCTTGATCCCTCTCTGATGGCATATTTATAACACCACTGACTTCTTCCCTCAAACAGCTAGAAACATTTGTGAAGGGTACATGTCCAGAAACTGTCGTTTCTATTGGTTTTGTATCCAATTCACGCGCCACTGATATCTTTGGAGAACGCCCGGATTTTGTTGATTTTGGACCACCCCCTGTACCAGTCATTTTCTTCTTACCAGGCAAACTTCTGGTATGTTCCTCATCAGGGTGCAACAAGGTTCCCTTTAAAGGGGTCTTCACTCCAACTGATTCGATTCCATCTCGTTCCTTGTCTGATGGCAGGACAAAACCACCATAAACTTCTTCCTGCAAACAGCTACTATCCTTGGTTGGAGTAACATCACGGGCTAATAGACATGAACCATCAATTGAAGATCTAGAAACTGCCATGTCTATTGGTTTTGTAGCCAATCCACTTCTCATCAATGTTTTTGGTGAATGGCTTAACACTGGTGATCTAGAACTACCACGGGGAATGGTTGACTTACTGAGTAAACCAACAGTTTGGCCCTCATCAGGGTGCAACAAGGTTCCCCTCAATGGTGTTCTGATGCCATGAGGATCAGGACTTCCACCGAGCCCAGGTTTACTATTTGACAAAGGACTACGTGAATTGTTTTCAGTTCGTTCAGACCTCAGTGGGAGACTGGCCTTCATACTCATGTTACTTAATTTGGACAAGCCACCATCAGGAGACTTTTTAGCACTTCCAGATGCTGAAGCTAAGACGTGTTCGTGTTTTTCAGATATCAGCGTAGCAACAGGTGCATTTGATGGCACCTCCGGGGACATTTTTGCAGGACTCCTGGCACAAGAAGAGTTTGACGTGCCAGGATGCTCGTGATCTTCGCGAGAAATAGATGTTTTCCCATAGTCAGCCTCTTTTCTAGGAGTTGACTGGGTTTTACTGGTATTTCCAACGTTAGCGAAACTTTCAAATGCAGTCAAATAAGAGCTGTTTCTTGAAACCCCCTGCTGTTCCGGTGCCTGAAGGATATTTTTAGTTTCATCACGTTTATTTTGAGGACTGATGATGCTTCTCTGCTTCAGCTCAAATGATGCCACATCTTCTGTCTCTTCTTCAGAATCTTTAGCTTCAGCTCTCATCGCTAACTCAGCCTCCATTTCTAACTCATATCCACTGCGCCAGGGGAAAAATTTTAACGAATGAACTTGTGATAACTAACATGCCAACTAGAAACTAATTCATCTTAAATCGGGAGAAAGGGTGTCCAACTACTTCCACAAAAGTGCTTTCGTGCTAAAAGTTTAGGAGCATTATGTTATTGGGAAAACATAGAACCTAGTGTGATTACCTCTTAGCATAATCAGCTTCTGGAAGCAGCTCCCAAGCCTTCAAGCTGGAAATAAGCAGAAAAATATCATAGATTAAACTGAATGGCATCTTTAATAAATCAAATGTCCTATCTATATTCAACTAATTAGTTGATAAATCAAACTTGTACAGACCAGTCTTGCAGCCAACGATGGTTAACTAGCTTCATCGTCTTTATCTTCTTGGCGAGCTCATATTTCTCCCCTGTTGAAATAAATTTGTAAGTGCCAGTGAAATTTACTAATGGACCTAGGCAAAGCAAATGCATGCAAATGCCTAAAAAGGTGTATACAACAAGAATTACAAAGACTAAGAATCTAATGATTTAAGTTCACAAAACTTTTAAGCTTACTTCCATATTCTTAAATAAAATTATGAGGTAGAAGTCCACATTTTCATTTCCTAGAAAGAGGAATCAAGGTTAACAGAACAACTTTGCATTTAGAAGTTCACAACATAATACTATTGAACTGAAGGTGAAGATTACTGTCTTCATTAACTGGCAGAATGAAATTGCCTACAAAGATAAAGTATATAGAGCTACATTTCGGATGGAACCAAAATAAATTAAGAACCATTTACAGTAAAGAGCTAGAGAAATGATATTGCTCTGCAATTTGAACCATATGGCCGATCGATTACCAAACAGTGTTTGCCATTATCGACATGAATGGTTTTTCAACTTCATTGAACATTTGAACACAGTTAAGTAGAATAAGGCATATCAAAACACATGCTAACAATGTCGAAACTACAGATACAAGAATGTCAAATATACATAATGACAGTGTAAAGTTTAAGTTTTTTAAAAAAACTCACCCTCAAACTTGTAGCAAATTAGATGAGTAACCTTGTTTGCCACCAAAGGCTTTGAAAAGCTTGCGCCCATCAAGGAAACCATAGTCTATGAATAAAAGGAGTTTATGATTAAATGAGACAATTGTAAGGGGAATTAAAAACAGTAGAGAAATTTTGTCATTGTGTTTATTTTTTATACACAGAAGACATTAAGGAATTGTCAGAACCATACCATGATGTCATCTCGATCGTGTCTCTGGTATCCAGTCAGGCACATCACTAGATATTTGGCACCCGGAATCCCATTCAGATCTCTTACTGGCCTATACATGATCTGTAAGGAATCACAATAAGATCATCTTCTAAGATTAAGGCAAACAAAGAAAGTCAGTCTTGAGAGTCTTCAAATTTAAAAGTGCAGAGCAATATGCAATATGCAATATGCAATATGCATGCATAAAGGGAATATTCTTGAACTTGAATAAGCCACACTAGCACATGTATAGTATAGCAGGCTTGCAACTTCGTGCACAACTACAGGCAACGGAGTTGATTGCAGTATAAAGTAGAAACTCACAGAGTTAGGGGGCACTGGAATTCCCACTTCACAACTGTGATCAACCCAAAGCCCAGTAACCAATATCTTGCCATCTCTTCGTGCAGCAACACAAATGGGATCGTCCTGCACCATAGCCAAACAACAGCAATAATTAAACTATCTTCATACAATCAAAGAGCTCGATGAATCAAAAGCATATCATTTCCAATTTAAAGATTCAACTAGGCATTGATAAACAGTAAGCATTGCATTCTTCGACCAAAATATGAATTATTCAGAAATAACCCAATGATACACAAATCCTACCAACAATTTATTTACCTATTAGCGCTCAAAATATCCAAATTCTGAAGAGGAAGCAACAAATCAACTTAATTACACTTTAAACACTCACATAAACGATCTTGTCGACGATGACGTGACTACAATCCGGCCCATAATTTACAGCATCAACTCCTCCTCCTTCGTAAAGCTTCGACCGCATCTAAAATATAAAAGTAGGAACTCCAAATTAAAAGTTAAAAGATCCTTTTTTTTAACATAAATAACACCAAAAGATCAAGTGAAATGAAACCTTGCTTTCTCTAACTGAATCGAACCCGACGAGAAGAAAACGAACTCCGAAAAATGCCTTTGCGGGTTCATTGTATTCGGGGATTTGCTTGCTTTCCAGCATTTTGCCTCAAACGGTACTCAAATTGCACGCACTGCAGCGTAAATCACTGAGCAAACAAAGTCGGCAGCAGTTATCAAGATAAGAGAAGTCTGGAGTGAAAATGGTGGATTTCCTTCATTGCTGTTTTGGCGAAAGTGTGTACAGTATAGTTTAATTGGCAAAAGCTTCCGAAGGAAGAAGGGTGATTGGGAGGAGTGAGAGAAGGGTAAAATCGGGAGAGAGGAAATGAAGAACGGTGATGAGACGTTAAGGAAAGGGTAAGATAGGAAATGTGGAGCGAAAGATGGATTTATTTTGATGGAATTTCGTTTTGATTTTGGTCAAATGGCGGGAGCTCAAAAACCAGGCGGCCAAGAACACGTGTCGTTTTTTGCTATCCTATTTGTTGGGTCGGGTCGGGTCGGTCCTGGCCCTTAGACGTTCATATATATAGCCTACTATGAGCTATGGATTTTCAAAATTGGGCTATTGAATAATGTGCGGATTCAATTTGAAGCTCAACCCAAATAGAGTAATTCATATCTTTTTCTCTATTTTGATTTTTTTATCATTGTTTTATATTTTTTTTTGTGTTTCGTGTGATAATCGAACACTATAAGGGGTGTTTGGTTGGAGGGTTTCGGAATCAAGGAATGAGAATGATTCCGAAACCCACTGTTTGGTTGATGGATACGGAAATGGGGATGTGATTGATTCCCAAATATCCATTCTCCTCTAAGTTGGTGGGTTTCCTACTCATTTCCAAATTCAATGCCAAAATGATTATCTTTATATTTTATAAGATTTTGTAATTATTTTTATTAATTATTATATACTCCAATATTTTTCAATATAATAATTTATAATAATATTATAATAAATGGTGTTATTATATTATTATTATTATGCATTAATTAAAAATAATATTATTGAAAATATATTAATTATCATATATACAATAATTAATAATATTTTAATCTTGTTATTTATTTCTTAGATTTTATTACGATTTTATTATTTATTTTTAATAATATATAATAATAATATTATTATTAAACAATATTTAATTTTATCTTTATTTTATATTTTATAAAATAGATAATAAATTATTTTTTTAATATAATTTTTTTATTGTTAAATTAATTATTATTTATATATTATTTTAATTATTTTCTAAACCTTTAAACTTAAAAAAAATTCATCAGAATTGAAAATGATTACCAAACCATCTCATAAACCAAACACCAATAATTGAGAATGATTCCCAAATCTAAACACATACTCATTCCCTTTACTATCAAACTCATACCCATAGTAATTCCCGACAGTTATACCAAACGCCCCCTAAATAAATAAATTAAATGATATGCACGTTACTCAAATATCGATCCCTTAATGTGAATGATGAATAAAATGTGAAGTTCAATCTTCATTGTTTTTTCCCTTCAAACAACTCTAAAAGATTAAAAGAAAAAAATTAAGGGAAGTTCTCAATTTAGGCACGCTTAAACGGTTTAGGCGGGTTTTATCAATTAATCAAAGTTAAAAATATTTAATATACCCTAATTCAGATTAATAAACCTTATTTAGAATGGGTGAACCTATTTGGATATGAATAAAACCCGCCTAAATCGTTTAGTACATAATGCAAGTTTTTGCCAAAAATTAAATATTGTGTTTATCAGATATTATTATCTTATTGTAATTATATTAAGTATACGGATACCTACCTACAAACTTTTTTTTTTTTTTAAAGTATACCTACCTATAATTTGCTTGAATAGGCCCACCTATATAAAATGAAGCTGCAAGCCACACATTTTTCACGCCCAAACCATTAGTATTTATTAAATTATTAACAAATTAAGCAACACTTCAAATTATTATCATTATATTTTTAAATAAAAATTTAATACTTACTACTACAGTCTACATTTTACATTCATAAGGTCACTCTAATTAGGAGTGTTAGGTTTAACTCTCATGATTCACATGAGTTTGAAGTATAAAGAATGACTATGGTATGATCATTTTAATTAAATGTTGTTGGATTTGCAATCATTTCCGAGATTAATGTTCGGTTTTATTAAGTTTATAAATTTAGGAATGCATTTTTTATTGAGTAATAAATTAGAACTAAGTATTTTAATATTTTAGTAATAATATATTTTTAATAAAATGAAGTCTCGTTTTGGGCAATCCGGACGCCAATATTCAATGAACTTTCTAGAAGCAGTTGAAGTTGGTGAAAACTTGAAAGCAGAAATCTGAGCTGCACATCTGTTTATTAGAGTTCAGTTTCCTGAGTTTCAACCCCTTCATCTAGTGAAAAATGGCGTGGTTAACAAGATTTCTGACGGCGGTGGCGTTTTTGGCGGTCGGGGTAGTTTTCTCGCCGGAAACATTCGGATCGAAATCGGACGGCCAGAATTCGCAGGTACTCGTCTCCGCGTTGAAGTTGGCTCACCTCCTTTGCTTCTCCACCGCCTGGGGCGCCGCTCTCTGGGTTACCTTCATCGGCGGCATCATCATGTTCAAGTAATTGTCCAACCTTGTTATTATTATTTGTGCTGTTTTGTTTCATTTGTTTGGTTGACATTGCTGTTTCGTCGCAAATCGCAGTTGATGTTAAAGTTTTAGCAATATGAACCTATTTGGTAGGTAATTGTCCGGTATGTTTCCATATTGCGGTATTGTTTTCGAATTTTCCACTGCCGCGCTTTTAGAAGCTCTTCTGTTAATGGTAACGATAGATTCGTAGCGGAAATTTAATCTGTTGATGTACATAACCCTGATTGAAATATCCACCACTCACTCAATCGTGTATACTATAGTTGTGCGCGTCTATGGATAGTGGATCATAGCCTGTGAAATTATGTAATTGTGCATCTTTCTATTTGCATTATATGAAGAAGGATTGGTAGGCCTCCATTTTGTTCATATTTATGAAAAATGTAATAAATATGATATCTGGTGATTAGTTTGGGATTGGGATGAAGTTATAAGCGATGATAATTGCTACTATCACAATTATTATTGTTATTGTAAAAGTGACTTGATGATTAATGCTTGCGAAAACTGTCCATATTTCCTGTGACTGAATTTTGTTTCTATCCTTGTCAAAGGAATTTGCCCAGGCATCAGTTTGGGAACTTACAAAGCAAGATGTTTCCTGCATACTTTTCCATGGTGGGAGTGTGCTGTGCGGTAGCAGTAGGGTCTTTCGGGTACTTGCACCCGTGGAAGACGTCAGGTCCAAGTGAGAAATACCAGCTTGGGTTCCTGATTGCTGCCTTCACTTTCAATCTGAGCAATCTTGTTATCTTTACGCCCATGACCATTGAGGTACTAACAAGTAGCTTCTATTTTGAACTCTTTGCATCACTGCAATAATTGAGTTTGCTGAGCGGGATTGACCTTTTGATTTTGTGGTTTTGTTTATCTCTTTAGTTTTTCTTGATACCTTGATTGTGCCTTAGCCCTTAAATGCTTGGAGCCAGGGCCAGAGGGCCTTGAATAGGTTTTAGTATATCTAGTGGATATAGCATCAGTTTATTTACTGGATTTGTGTCTTTTTTTTTGAGAAAGATTGAGTTTTTTTTCTTATGGTCATAGTCTTATGGAGCTCAATTGATTATACTACGAATTAACAGGAAAACTCTAGAGCATCGTTCTATCTGATATCTACCACACTGTTTTAGCATAACTAGCTGCATGTTTACTCTATTTTCTATTTTGATGTTGAGCAGATGATGAAACAAAGGCACAAGGTAGAGAGAGAATCGAATATCGGAGAAGAAGTTGGGTGGACAAAGAACCAAGAAGTTGCAAAGAAAAATCCAAAGCTTGCTGCCATGAACAAGAAATTCGGGATGATTCATGGATTGTCTTCTCTTGCTAATATCTTCTCATTTGGCAGCCTTGCCATTCACTCGTGGTATTTAGCTGGTAAAATCGATCTATAAATTTTCTTGACAACAGTATGTTTTGCTGTATTTATTTACCTGTAACATCAAACAAAATCTGCCCCTCATACATTTTCCTTGAAGTGATCCCCAATAAACTGTGTATTTAAGGCCAAAATATCGAGAATAAAAACTTTTCCTTTCATTAGTTTAAGAACTGCTACCATGATGATTGTTTATGGTATGTATTTTCTATCTAATGAGTGCAATCTTTCTTTATATTTTCAGTCAAGGAAATTATCCTTAAAGGCTATTCTTTTGACTGGCTAAATAATTGAGAACATAGCTGTGATTGCAGGTGAGGTTTTGAACTTCAGATTCTTCCCTGCCCACATATTTTCATTAGCTTCTCCTCATAAGTCATAATAAGTAGGTGTTGTCCACTAGGCCAGGGCGATAGGATGGTAATGGGGGAGGCCTATATCAAAATCGGTTTCGATGTTTGATTTATGTTGGTGGTTTTGTTATCTTCAATAAGTAGTAGTTTCTTATGAATTTTTTTGTTAGAGCAATTCGACTGTTGCTAGTGCTTTGTTCAATTGATTTCGTGGGCTGATGGATAATGTGGCCCAGTTGTGCCATAAATTAATGGACTGAATTCATTAGGTGGACTTCGTGGTTTCCACGTATAAAAGTAGAGATCTTATTTTATTCTATGATAGTAGGAAAAAGCTAAATTGATATTCTCAACTCCTAGCCCAATAATAATTGCTATCATATCATGAAAATGTCTGTTTTCATTTGGATTGAAAAATAGCTACTTTTAGGCGCTCATAAAATCTAGATATTTCCAATTTTAGGTTATTGGTTGTCATATAATATTATTGCGTGTGGGCTATGGATATTCATTCGCCTTAAATTGATGCTATATTCAATAATTTGTCATTTTTCTCAATTTCGTCATCGGAGACTTATCTTTAATCTAATCTCCAAATATGGCTATTTTCATGATGCATTTCACATTATCGATAAGAAGAAGCAATGGAAACAAACAATGCACACAAAAACTGAGTCATGAAAATGCATAGGTTGGTTGGATAAGGTCAAATGAAACAAAACAAATCAAAAGGGGCAAAAACTTGCGTCACGCCTGAATGGTTTAGGCGGGTTTTATTGGGTTCATCCACCAAAATAAGGTTTATTAATCCCCAATTAGGGTATATTAAATGGGTTTGAATTTGGGTTAATGGATAAAACCCGCCTAAATGATTAAGCACGCCTAACCTGAGACCTTCCCATAAAAAAGAGGTGACTGTTCGACTCAATCAAATGATTCAACTGAAACTAGTCCGTTTGCCTTGTTGGACGGATAAATACTAGCAATTTTGTAGAAGACGGGTATTTGGGACCTTTATTTTGTCACCAATCGAATCCTTGTTGCAGCCTTTTCTTGCTAGGCCTATTGAGAATGGGAAAAAAAAAGGGGGTTTCTTCATTTTGGTCATGTTATGGTCCCAACCCCCCTTAAAGGACTTTTTCTTGGAAGTTTGGGGCCTTCTGATTTTTTTGGATCATGTGGGGCTACCCCAATATTCACATAAAATCTGCAACTAGCTTGCCACTTCAAATTTTTACTACAACTCTTGTAAGAATGAGAGACCGAGGTTTTTTCTAGGATGCACGATGTACAAGTAATGCAGTTCAAGTTTGTTGGGATGCAATTATTTTTTTATAGTTTTGGGTATTATATTATATGATTATTAAAAATGTAAGATTTTGTTAGTTTTTCACGTGGGTCTTGAATAGGTGTAACAACAGTCTACATCAAGACCTATCAAATGATCGCATTTGTAACAACGTGATCATGCTAATTGATTATTACTCCTCTGCGTTGCCCAAATTTAATGGCTGAATTTTGCCGACGGTTAGGTGTAGAGTTTTTGGAAGTATCTATGTGCCAATATTTTTGCAAGTTTGGCAACAACATTTTCATGCCATATTCAAATTTGAAGTTGTTAAGAAACACTATTTACAACTGTGTGGCTCACATTTTATTTATTTATATATTTATTTTTTGAATAAAACAAGTTTTGTAGGTTTCTTCGATAATTTTTGCTGATTCGAACGTGATTTTAAGTAACGTGTTTCCCCAAATACTGCCAATGAATCCCATAAACGTGTTTTTTGCTGGTACGCAACACCAATAAGTTTAGACAAGTTGGCATTTTCTGCAAGAATATTTTGCCCTTTCAAAATTCAGAAAAATGTGTAATTGTTTATTTAGAAACTAAGAATACAAAATTTGAAATATTTTTAATTTAGAATCCGAAAGATAGTTAAATTATCGATTAAGGACCCAAAAAATTAATTCTTAATTCAAGACCTGAAAGATCATATAATTCTTAATCAATACCTCAATAACACGTTATAGATTGAGAATCCTGAATTGAAAAATCATCTTTAAAGTCCATAATTTATAATTAAACCATCTTTTCAGTCCTTAATTGACAATTCTTTCATAAAAGTATTAATTCAGGACATGCCATTCTTCTTTATTATTAATAAAAAAATACCTTCATTGGTTATCTATTAAAAATAATAAATAATTTGAATTATAAAAAAAAATAAAATATTTTAGGCCATTGACAATTGAACATAGTTTAGTCATAGATGAATAGTTTTAACATACAATTTTTTCTCCGACAAGCACCAACATAAGTATATTCAACTTCAAACATAATCAAACATCATCATAATCACAAAAAATACAACAAAGATTTTATAGTAACAATCTAATATTATATAGATATAAATTATAATTGTCTGACGCAATACAAGTAGTAATGCTTTGCCTCCATGGCAAAATGAATAAAGAATCATCTAAAAACTATTATTTCTGCAAACCCTTGTGATAAATATCATCAGCAGTTTGCTACTTCAATCATTTTTTTTTTCCTCAATGAAATTTCATCAAACTGAAACTTCCCAGAATCAGCAACTTTGCAGGGAACAAGAACACCACAAGCAAATGCATGTGTTGAGAAGCGACTAACCGGCTAAACCGTTTCAACGAGTCTCGACCGGTCTGCAACATGCCTGCAAAGTTCACCTGACCCTGCCGGATCATGTTACCCGGCCTACTGATGATGATGCCGGCGTTGATCCCTCCCGGACCCACGAGCGGCCACCAAGCTTTCCTCCGTTGCCCTCTCCTCGCCTTCCTTATCCGGCTGAGCTCCAGCCGGATAACATTTCTGACGGACTTGTAGTACGAGTTCATGTCGTGGTCCCTCTGTATGGTGCCATTAGACCCGTATGCTGCCCGGTCACTCAGGATCTCGAGAGGATGTGGCGTGTTCAAGAACACGGCCTGCGCGGCTTGGATCTGCTTCTCTGCCTCCTCGACGTCTGCTTCTCGACAAGTCAGAAGATAGAGACCGCTGCCTGAAGGGAGGAGGTCGTGGCTCGGGGAAAATTTGTCGTCTGGTTGAAGGATTAGGAAATCTCCCATTGGAGCATATAACAGATTCTGTTGATGGAGCAAAAAATGCAGAAATGGAAAACAGTTAGTTAGTCAGTTACATGATTGTTGAAGATGAACGAGGAAACGGTTGAAGGCGTAAAGCTATATATACCTGCTTATCAAGGCAAGGAAGATTGCGGAAGTTGCCATTGACAGCCTTGAGAAACTCAGCAACATGGTTCGGATAGTTGCATGAGAAAGCTCGAGGTACGATGTCTCTGTGCATGGCGATTGACTTGACATGATTTCGGGGCAACCCTAGATGGCGCAGCAGGCGATCCCCACCACACATTATTGATGGAGAGCCGAAGGTTATCACAGGAAGTAACGAAGCACGAGGTGCTTCGCCTCGTATCAGCAACATGAGGTTTACAAGCAATGCTAGACTTCCACCGAGAGAGTGCCCAGTGAAGCGGAATGTCGCACCATCCCCGTGGGATTGGAGGTGGTCGCGAATCTCGGGCAGCATTTGCTCGTAAATCCCTTTTGCAGCCTCGTATATACCTCTGTGCACAAGAACATCCAGACCCTAGAGAGACGAGACGAAACAGATATTCTAAATCATGATATGAAACACTTTCTCAGAAATCTTCCAACATCACTAAGCAAACAACTTTAAATTATGAGACATGTTTTACAATATAGTTTATGGATATAATTACCTCAAATTTGATGGGTTCAAACAGTAGATTGGCCTGCCACGAAGCAAGTGACTCCGATCCCTACAAATAACAGATTCAAACTTAGAAACATACGCGTAAATATAACTCGATTTTGCCAATGTTCAGCATCATACCTGAATGACAAAGAATCTCGTGGCATTCTGATCATCATCACAGACAAACCACTCACACGGTGAGGATTTAGTCGAATTCAGATCATCCGCAACAGCCTGCTTTACTTCCTCCTTCGAAGCAACAACTGCAGTCACCGAGTCTGTGGTCGCCATCAACGAAGCTACATCCTGATTCATCATATCAATATTCCCTTTACCTCCCTCCAATTCAGCAATTGAGTCCTCATCCACATTTGATTTCGATGATTTTAACCGAAGAATGCTTCTAGTATGAGAATGCAGATAGGAAGCAGCAGTAGCAGCAATCTGATAAGCAGCAGACGGAGATATACGGTTTTCATTAGCCTTCGGCTCAACTCCCTCTGCATTCGCTGTTTCGGAGCATTTGGCATCCTCATTCTGAGCTTCAGCTGCAGCCTTCCCTTCCTTCTCTGCCTCCTCAGCTAAGGCCTTCTCCTTCTCGATCTTCATCGCCTGCTCTTTCTTCTCCAACGACGATGTCACAAGCCGTAATCCATGGTGTCTCAGCAGGTGCCCCGGCTACAACACCATTCCACAATCCACATAAACCAATCAGCAGAAAATTTACTAATCTCTGCATCAAATCAAAGCTTGCTACCATGGTTTAGAATAAAATCTAACATCAAAGTTACAAACATTTTGGAAATTCATACAATAAAATCCTAGGTTTCTGCAAGAGAATGCATCAAGATTCAAGAATACGAAAAAAAGGAAAAGAAATCGACATTATTCCAATCCTGACAAAAACCATCAAATTCAAATAGGGAATGAACCACATTCCATACATAAATAGATTAAAAGCAAGGATTCGGTAAAAACATACCTTAATTTGAGATATTGAATAAGCCAAACTCCCCAAATAAGACATCTGAGCATACAATCTGGCTTCTGCGAGAGGCACCTTTCGCAGCAATTTGGAGAAAGACTCTTTGTCGAATTCAATCTTTTCGTCATCATCATCGCAGTCGCAAACATCGCACCCCTCGATCTCTCCGCCGCAATTTTTACCTTCTTCTTCCAGTTTTACCCCCAGCTCCTCCACCAAATCGCCGTGTTTCTCCTCCTCCT
The DNA here is from genome assembly GCA_026898455.1 of Plectranthus barbatus. Classification (NCBI taxonomy): domain Eukaryota; kingdom Viridiplantae; phylum Streptophyta; class Magnoliopsida; order Lamiales; family Lamiaceae; genus Plectranthus; species Plectranthus barbatus. Next base: position 224,732 of record JAPKLW010001074.1, on the reverse strand, counting down.
TCCAAAGGGATCTCACATGCAGTATCTTGAAAACCCAATTCCCATTCTGCCCCTCCTCTTCGCTTGCCTCGACGTCGTCCTTCTCCTCCGCCAAAACGGCGTCGTCCACCGCGATTGCGGATTCGTACCGATTTTTCCCACCGGGCCATAGAGATCTAAGAGGGTGCCGGAAAGTGAAGCCCCACGGCGAGTTCTTCGGCTGTGACGCCGAGACCGACGGCTTATCGCTCAGACGGAGTTCCCCAATACTGGCGACGGAGGCGATCGGCGGCGCCGCCATCGCGTGGATCCCCGCCTTGAACCATAGTGCATCCATTGTGGAAAAAGATTTAATCTCTTCCTTTTTCCTCAAGTTCTAGATAAATCTTGCTGTATTTACAATACAAGATTATTTATTTCTGTGCGTATATATATATATAAAACTTCTCGTAGAGGGAGATACTGAATTATAACGTCAGCTGCGCAATCTTTGAATTTTCGAATCTTCTGCTATAGGTAGGGTAGTAGGGAGAGAAAGAGGAATAAAAAATAAAAGAAAAAGAGAGTAAATTCTTCTACACCAGCTTCTTCTTTATTCAATTTGAACAGAAAAATATACAGGTGACCAAACTCCTTTAAAAGCCTCTCTCCCTCTCTCTCTCTCTCTCTCTAAAAAAAAAGTTTTTTTGTGCCAGGCTGCAAAATACATGAACAGATGAACTCCTCTTTTCGTGGAAAAAGAGTAAATAAATAGTAATATCTGGAAAATGGCTATCAAACGACGTCGTGGGCGCCACTGATTTTCCAATTATTGACTTTTTTTCTTTCTCTCATCTACTTTTGCTTGTCGACGGCGCGGCTTATTAATAATTTCATCGATTAATATCTCAGAGGTGGATCTACTTAAGACTATCAATTTTCATACTTTTAATTATTTTATATTAATCAATATAACAATAATTATCTTGAAATATCAATAAATACTGTCTGTATTCAATAAAGTCTCACATTACCTTTTAATTAAGAATTCATTCATTCTATCAATAAATCACACCGTAAATTCGTACACTTTATTTAGTTATATTCCAATATTCAAGTTTCAAATACTCAAAAAAATTTAGGATGTGATTTCAATGATGAAGTTCACCATTCTTTCTTCTAGATTTTGTGATAATGGAAACAGATTTATTATTTAAATACGTAAAATAAATTAATGATTTCAATTAGGGGTGTGCACGGTTTGGCCGAAACTGGCCGTATAAACCGGATGATTTGGTTTGGCCGACGGTTTGAAGGATGAAACCGGCCATTTCGGCCGGACCGGCCGTATAAATAATACTATAATTTTAGATATAATAATTATAATAAAATATTATTTGATAGAAAGCTAAAATATCAATTATATTGATATATATGTCCGATGCTTATATTCTTTCGAATTGTAATCCTATAAATCAACTTATATATAATTGTTTATTGCAACCATAATATTATTTATTTATTACTTATCTCATATTTATAATTAATGACAAGCGATACATATTTATATTAGTTTCATTTTGTGTATCATTCTTTCATTAATTTCTAATAATAAAATTGATATACAAGTTTCATTTTTTTTGCAATATTTTTAGTTGAATAATCTTCAAACCGTTTAAACCAGCCGAACCAAACCGTTTTAATATGGTTTGGCCGGCTTGGTTTGAAATAATTATTTGGCTGGTTTAGTTCTTGAAAATTTCAAACCGTACCTATTGGTTTGGTCCGTACTTTGACCCTTAAACCGGCCAAACCGGACCGTGCACACCCCTAATTTCAATAAAATAATATATGGATAAATAACCTAATTTGTGGAAAATATATATATATATATACAAAAAAACGGGTATAAAGCGCGTGGCAAGAGAAGTGGACCCCGTCACTCAATCTTGGTGATATTTATGAAGCGAGCGGCCACGTCAGCAGGCATCGTGACGTGTCGGTAACCCTTTATTTGTCGCGTTAGGTTGCCGGTAATCCAAGCCTCTATCTGCACGTGGCTGACGGATTGGGCTTTGATTTTCAACATTTTAATAATAATTCATTAAAATAGTTTAACCCATAAGATAATACTTCTAATTTTTATTATGATAATTAATAATTATGATATCGGAATAACAATTTTTTCATTCGACTTCTAGTTTTTATACGCACGTCAAAAAAATTAATAGACGCCATCTATATATGGGTCTACGAATATAATAAATTATTTAAAAATATAATAAATAAAATTCGGCTATTTCAAGTACTTTTTTTTTAAATTTATCTTCAATGTTCGTTTTTTAAGAAGTGTGCTAAATTAACAAAAACTTAATTATTTATTCTTTCTCTAGAAGAGTTGGGTTGTTTGGCCGCAAAGACGGTTGGAAGGCTAACCATTGAATACCCAACAACCCACTATTTAGTAGATGCTTTGTTAATTTCAATTTATATATATTAAATACTTGGAAAATGTTTAAATATAACCTGAATTATATATTTCCTCCGTCCCGCCAGATTAGTTCATATTTTCATTTTCGTCTGTCCCACCAGATTAGTCCACTTTCCTAAAATAGAAAAAACCTCCTCACATCAATAAAATATTAATTCCACTACACTCACAAACATTGATTTATGTGCCGAAATCAAACTGGACTCTAATCTAATGGGACGGAGGGAGTATATTTGTTCAAAGGCAAACTCTCAGATGAGATAGTCTCACCATTTTTATTGTGAGACGAATCTAATGATGTATTTTAATTCATTAAAATGATACATTTATTTATATTAAAAAATAATATATTAAAAAAAGTAAACAATGTATTTATCTTATTAAAATGATGTATTAAAATTCGTCTCACAATAAAAATTTATAAGACCGTCTCTAATGAGATCAACTCTTGTTCAAATTTATCCTAAATTATTCGAGTGTTTCTAATTTATCCCAAATTATTTAAAACTACTCAAATATATCTCAAATGATTTTTTTTCATCAATAAAAAATTGATTTTATTGTTGGAAATTCAAATCAGCAAATTAAATTTTTAAATTTGATTTGTTTTGACATGATAGCTTATTGTGTATGATTTGGATTTCAAACAATACAGTTTGATTGGTAAAAAAATAATTTAGGATATATTTGCATAGTTTTAATTATTTGAGTTAAATTTGAAACATTCATATAGTTTATAATAATTTTGAAAATATATGCATAATTTGAAATATATAATGAACCTTTTATTTTAAATATAATCATACATTGTGTTGAAAAATCGCAAAATTTATAAACTCTTGAGCTTCATTTTGGTTAGAAAAACTTACAATGAATAGTAGTGAATATTATCGTATTCGAATTCAAACAATGTGTATTGCACATTATTTTATACGAGTTAAATTTATTATATAATTTGGAGTTTATTTTTATGATATTTAAAGGAGAAGAATAAGAAACTCAATCGTGTATATAAATAGAGATATAAAATACTAGTAAATGATTGGCCTAATTTGGTTTAAAAACGTTTTTAATATGAACAAGGCCTTCAAACTAGCAAAATTATAGGTTTGGGGGGGGGGGGGGGGGGGGGACGTTCCTCACATTCAATTGATGATAAATGATATAGGTACGTATGATATATTTACTAATATATATTGAGTGCTTTTAAAAAGTTTGAGTTATGTTGTGGTTCGATTTACGTTACCAAATGGAACTCTTGAAACTATTAATAAAAACAATGAGTATAATACAAAATAAACGGTAATAATGACAATGATAAAGTAAAGATAACCAAACTCGTAAAAAAATAATTGGTGTTTATTTAACAAAATAACAATATAAATTTCTAAAGAAAAAATCGATACAGAAAATGAGAGGGATCCCCCTATTATACAAAGTAGGGAGGGGGGGAGGGAAGCCTTCGTTCCTGGTCATGCCTTAACTAACCCTAGGGTGTCGCGCGGGGTCGTCGATAATCTCGCTTGCGATTTTCGGGATTAGTTAGGGTTGGTAACGGCTCTGCGCCGTCAAACCTTGCTGCAAGGCGTGTTCTATCTTCGGTGGTGATCACATCCTAGGGTCGCTACTGACCGGTAGACCGCCTCGGTGACAACTTTCGGGCCTTTGCCTTGGATTGGTGCACGTGGATTGGTTGGGCTACGGTGTTTTGAGAAGTCGAGGAGTAGATTTGACTTGGGCGTTATGGCACATCCCCAATAATTTATATCATTTTTTTTAAAAAAAAATTCCCTCTTATTTATGATTGCTCAACGAATGCATCAAAACAAATTTAGCGAAGATAAATCGTCGTTCAACAATCACTTCCGCACATACTAATGACACCTAATAATTAGATATTATGAATTTTTACATACAAGAAATAATAATAATGGAAATTAGGCCCCCATCTACTTAAATGTTTTGGTACACATATTAATTAATTTCTCAATATTAAATATCCACCCCCATTTTACTTAGGCTTTAAATAGGCTTCGAATTAATTACTTATTATTATTATTACAAAAGAAAATGGAGCAACTGTAATAATCAGAAATCGATTCGATTTGGACCCCATAGGTGTAGCCCAGCTCGACCACATCTAATTACATCACAAAAATACTTGGAACCGACCCATGTGACACATGCTTCAATTATTGTTTTCTTACACATTTTATTTTTATTTATTTAGGTTAATTGATACCGATCTGAGTATTGGAGTTCCTACAGTTACAGCATTTTTGTTTATTTGGGTTAAATTAATGCATTATTATTAAAAAAAATTAATATTAGAGTTTCTAATGGGCCATATATTGGGCCGAAATAATTAAACAAAGGGCCCAACTCAATAAAAAAATATTGTATTTCATTCCAACAGCGAACTCTCCAATCTCCAAATTGCAAATGTTATCTGAAATTTATATCAGCTTCTCCCGATTGATTATTTATAGATGATTCAGATCACTTCGTTCATCACCATCGCCGCATGACTGTGGTAAAACGAGTATCTGAGGATTATTTCTGCTCTCACGGACCAAAATGTTTTGGCGCTTTTATTTTGATTGGTTAGTTTCAAACTCTGCTTCGTTTGGTTAATCGGCGCAGTTGATTTTTGTTGAACTGAATTCATTTAATTATGTATCAGTGGCCAAAGAATAAGTGTTTTTCACTTTTGGTTAACAATGTCATTTATATATATATATATATATATATATATATATATATATGTATATATATTTTTCCTGGTTTAGGGTTCATATTTAGGGGCAGATGAGTCTCACGATTTTGGAATAAATATTGTTTGATCTTACTATGACGTAAGTTGAAAGTTAAATATCGATTCAAAATGGTATTGGTTTGTTTAATGGTTGAAAATTATAATATGCAGATGAGTGAAGTTTATGGCAATATCTGATATTCCAAACTCACATGAAAAACTGTATTTATAATACGAAGTTGTAACTGCATAACTGGCTGATTAGTGAGGATAGGTGTTAATGTACCTTGAAATCCATAGATGAGAAGATGAAGCAGAAAGAAATTGTGATATTTGAGAGAAAGCATTTCATTCAGATTCAACAAATAATGATGTGTTTACATGCAAGAATATATAAAAGTCAGCTGATCTAGATGCTTCCTCTAGTAACCGACTAGCTAACTAACTAAGTGAGTAACAGACTAAGGCGGATAATCTAACTACAGCATGTGCTCTTCCAGAAACCCTCCTTTCTTCTCTTTATCATTATGCATGCATGAGATGATATCACGTGTACATGCGTCCATTTCCTCGTGTGGCTGAATGGTGCATAAGCTCAACAATAGGTTCCGTGTCATGAGTTTTTAGGAGAATTACCGATTTATTGGTGGAACTTGTGTTATTTGTGTGAGTTGTAAGTGCTCTTAGAATTTGAAAGTGAAGATAGGATTTGACAGGATAGAGGCCGGGGCAGGTCCATCAAAAGTGAGGTCTCAACCTTCAGAATCCTCCAATTCAGAAGGACTGTGAGTTTTACTCTTTGGGAAATTCTTTGTTTTAAATTTGAGGTCTATGTTTTGAGATTTGACGGAATGACTGTTCATCCGGATGGAGCAATGCAGCATATGATGTATGGATTTGGTGATGATGCTAGTGTATATATGCCTATCTTTTTCTTTTCCTGATTCCTTTGAAGTTTGAACATTGTTACAAATTTAATTGAGATTGTTATATTCAAAAAACCTTTACCCTTTTATGATTCCACTAAACCATGTGTGCATCTAAATTCCATATCATCCATGAAAGATCATAGATGATTATAGTTGGAACCGTAAGTGTATGACAGGTTTTCATATATTTGCTTCACGTATAGCCTTGCTCATTTATCATTCCATGTAGGTTCAATTATAAGTAGAATGGGTGAGGATGGGACAAACAGGGTCATTTTTTGCTCATAATTGGATGCTAGAACTGTTTTGCTTCAATCATGCATTTCATTTTTTGTGAAACTCATTTGTTCTAATTTATGCATGAAAGAACATTTTTATCTAATTTTGCGAGACCGTTGCACTAGTTGAGGATATTGTTGTTGAGTACGTCACAGATATGGCAAGTCTTTAGTTTTCAATCTAAAGGTTAGCAGTTTTAGCTCTATAACATTTCAAAAAATTGATTTTCCCTTCTTTTGGTTTTTTACTTTCCTATGAATTTCTTATCAGGTTCACAAAGCTCAAGATACTGCATCCAAAAGAGGAAAGCTTTTTGACAGAGGATGATAGAGTCAGTTGAGAGAATAATCTAGAAGGAATCTTATTAGTTAGGATTGGTTGATAGTTTGTTAGGAGAGTTTGACAGCTTCTAGCTGAGGGCCTCGAAAGAGGATTAGGGCCTCTTCGGAGGATTGTACCGAGTCATTTCATCATTCTAATAAACGATCCATCTTTTGGTTCTGTCAGAGGATTTCCTCTAAACTCAAGTACTCAACCGGTGCACAGAGTTGTTATCAATGAATGAAGAACTGAAGCAAGAAAGGAACGCTTTACGGCCTTATAGTGGTCGAAACTAACGTCGGTGCAATGTTGCTGCACGTTGCAAGATAGTTGCCAATGATGTTTTGAAATAGTCTCTAGTGGAGAAAATGCTTTTTAATTTACTGCAGTTGTCTATATTAGTACTAGAAAAGCTGATTGTACCATTGTCATGAATTTTTAGCTATTGTGAATGCGCTTACTTATTAAATTAAATTATTTGGTCGCAGTTGAATGATTTTTATTGTAATCCATCTTTTATCATCTTGATGTTCATCTGGATATTTGTGCTGCTATGTATATATGTTGAGGTTTCATATTGGAATTATGCTGGGATTGTCTATATTCCTGCTATTGCGAGACGAAGGAATTAAACAGTATGTTATAACACAATAAAATCACTGACATAAAAATGGACCTCAAAACACAATCCCAAAATTGGTGAGTAAATTAAAAAGCAAACGCCATAATGCACTGGAGAAACAACGATAAAAAGTTTCAAGGCCACGTGAAACCAATGAGATGCAGTGCAAGTGGAAATCAAACAAAGTAACAAGGAGAAAGAATTAGACGGTCCGGGGTAGTTATGTCTCTTCACAAAGGATCAAATTGTAGTTATGTCTCTTCACAAAGGATCTACAATTTGAACAAAATTGTGAAGAGTAGAGAAGAAAGAGTATGCTAAAAGAGTAGCGTAATAGCTTATATCTGTAAGTAAACTCAATCATGCTACAATATGAAAACTTATACCTAGCCTAGTATTTCCTTGATCTTCGTCTTCTGGTCATCCGTCAATGAGGTGGGGAAAAGCACCTCGAAAGTGACGTATAAGTCGCCCTTCTTGTTACTGAAATGTAACGGCATGCCCTCGCCTTTAAACTTCCTCACTTGTTTTGGTTTTGTGATACCCTGATTGGAAAATGATAGTATTAAGATTACCTTCTTTATACCCTGAAAATCAAGATGCAATGGGCGAACAAGAATGTGTCACTTACCTTGGAGCTGATGTCCACCAAATGCTCGTCAAGATGTTTAATAGTTTTCTCAAAACCAACAAGAGCTTGCACCTAAAAACACGGATCCAATTTTTATTTGGTATCTATCATTATGTTTTGCACAGTCAAATCTGAAGTGAAGAGTTCGAGAGTGTACAAAAAGGAAAATTACCAAAGTGATTGTGGCGGTTGTATGCAGATCATTGCCTTCCCTTCTGAATACATCATGAGGTGCAGTGCGTATGCGAAACTACATGTATAATACCCAATCAATTAACAAATGTTGAAATAAATGAAATTGAAATCATTGGTATGGATCAAACCTTAAGATCTCCAGCTTCACCATCAACTATTGGTTCGCCTTCTTCATAAAATAACAATTCCTTTAAACAAAAGAAAACGATATGAAAGCTTCAGTAAGAACCCTGCAAATTTCATCTTCTATTACAAAGCTATGTTTATGCCAGTGCAGAGAATGAGGATTCTCTTCTAATTAGTTGAAGATGTACTGAGCAACAAAAGAAAAAAGATCATAAAAGTTCCAGACCATTAAACTAAAGAAACCTTAATACAGAAAGGTGCAAGTTTGTGATGTCTACACATTAGCTACTACCCGGACTTTTGGTCACCTAGCATAAAGAGCTTAAAGACAGCAATAACAAATACGAATGATTCATCAAAACAAGGTCGAAACCAGTCAGTAAACAATTTGAATAAAATGGGAGGGAAAAAATTCTCATTTTCAAAAGGCATGTAAGAACTGTATCAAAGAAGAGAAAAAAGGGGGGGGGGGGGGGGGATAGTTTACCTGCCCATCCTGCATTCCTTTTTCAATATCCACAGTGATAAAATCACCCTCCCTTTCATACTTCACGTTAGGGCATTGTTCACAAACCTGGAAAAGCAAGAAAGCAAAACTTGTTAGGCATGATAGAGAAGCAATCAAGTAACGGTTATGATTTAAAAGTGATATTTTGAGCAACAAGATGAAGATGCAAATTCTCAATGCAAACAGCATACTTGCTCTGTCATCTGCTGAAACATCCCAGGACCAATTTGTTTGTGATAAACCTCATTTCTACAGTTGCACCGCCTCTTCCCTGGAGCCGGTTTTATTACGTTTTTCACCCTCCAAACCTGATAGATTATACATTCCAAAACATCAAATTACAAGCTACTTTGCAAATATATGAAGGTCCACACAACAAGAGCATTTTATGGAATAGAATTCTGGTTTATTATATTGATGTCCACATTTCAAGCGGATGAAGGAGCAAATGGGACCAGAATAAACTGAATATAAAAAAATAACAATCATAAAGGCATATTCAGGCTATAGGCACAGAATGAAAACTTCATATTTATTAGCAATAACACATTATACCTCCGTAACTCATATGATCAAGAACGGGGGAAATGAGTTTAAATCATTTTGATCTGTAATATATTGAAGTGTACGAATTTACAAACATTATATGCATCAATTACTTAAAATATCGAAGCGTTCATTAACATAATAGTCTATGTCGCATATTGAGTACCTTCAAAGTACCCCCCATATACAGGTCTTCAAGTGTGGCATCCAAATCAACAACTACTTCATCACCTTTGACAACCTTTTCTTCCTCCTCTGCAGGACCACCTCCACCAAAAAAACTGAGATATTTTCTTTTATCAGGAAAGCATCTTATGGGATCATGGATAGAAATCGAAAAAGTAGACAATAACCAAAAAAGGTTAAAATGATCAAACACCCCTTAACAAAAAACATCAAAACCACAACACATTTTCTTACTGTATAAGCACTAACAGGTGCCATGCTTTAAACTCCGAAAGACTTCTTATGGTAAACACATCATTGTAATTTGGGAATAGACATAAAAACAATGAGTAAAAGGATTCCCAATTTCTCATATGTCAATTCCAAATGCTCCATATTTGGGAGTTCCACTTCAAATAGTTAATTTTTCTTTTCAATGCAGCTTTGAGACTAATAGAATGAGAAAAGTGCACTGAGAAAGCTTCATTTTCTGACGGTAGTGATTAGGAGACACAAAAGAAATATTGGCACACGTTTCATTTAATTCAGCGTCAATATTCCCTTGCCTAATCCACAAACATGTATATAGAATTTATCTAAAGTAATTTTTCCGATATTTTATTACATTAATAAAAGTAAGCCCACTGCGAATATATTGCACCTAAATCTCAATCTAAATAAAAGAATAGAAAGGATAGATAGCTTTGTTCGACTATCATGCAAACCTAAAGTGGTCAGCTCACTAACAAGAAAGGAATAAAAAAAAGATGTATGCCAAACACAAGCACAAGAAATTTCTTAATGTCCAAATTAGCATTATAAGGTCTCAGCAGCTACAGATGAAATAACAGAACACAGTATCCAAAAATAACACAGGCGGTATAAGATTTGACAAGCTTTTCCTTCAGCACAAATAAATTACTATAAATAATAAGCACTTACGAACTAAAAATGTCTTGAATATTCATCCCGCCTCCTCCTCTACCACCACTGGCCGCATGCTGCTTGAGACCTTCCTCGCCATATCTATCATATATACCTCTCTTTTCGCTATCCGATAATACTTCATAAGCTACAAACCGAAGAAATTAAAGCACTCATAATCCCAAGCAAATATGTTAATGTTGATAAACTATTTCCCTTAGTTAATGAATTAACACAAAATCGAAATAGCGAGTAAATCATGGAAAAAAAAACGCAATACCATTATTAATTTCCGCGAATCTCTTGTTTGCCTCTTCATTTCCTGGATTTTTATCCGGATGATACTTCAACGCGAGTTTTCGATACGCACGCTTAATTTGATCATCCGAAGCGCCTTTCTGAACTTGGAGAATGTCGTAATAGCTCTTTCTGTTACCGATGCTAAATCAGTCAAACTCCAAGAAAATAATAAATCAAAACCGCAATCTGTTCAAAGTGTAATCGAAAATCCTAACCACTTACGCTGCAATGGCGATCAGACAGTACGATGCGAAGCATAAAAACAGCAATAACTTTGAGCTCCGATGCGCCATGGAAGCAGACACAGAAATCAAAATTACGAAACGGAAAATCTAGGGCTTCCAATCGGATCTCCAAGCCAGTGAAATGCACAGCTCGCAGAGATTCTCAGATATGTTGACGAGAATCAGTAGTGCAATACCACTTAATGTACGTATGTGATGAATGCGCACACCCCCGCAAGATATCACTCCGTGCGAGTGGGAGAGAAGCTGCACCGCTGATGAATATGAATAAATTCATATTGCAGATAAAAAGTGCGGAAAGGTCGACGAAGGTTTTCAGTTTGCAACGTGGTCTTTGGGGGACTGGCCAATCAGAGCGCGCTTCAACTTGTTCAAACCAATAAGAAAGCGCCACGTGCCCCGTGGGTTTTACTTTATTTTTAATCGCGTAGTAGACACGGTAGAACTTAGAAATAAGCCATTTTTCTCAATAAACCCCTGCAAACCCGATATCACAATCCGGGTCGGGGTTTATGAAGAAGAATAAGGTTCGGGTAAGTTTATTTCCCGCATCTCAGACCCGGTTGCAAAACCCACCACTGCGCGGCGGCTCCGGTGTCCCAGCAAACGGCAACGCTCCTTCCTCTGACGAAGATGAAGTCGAAACTCGCAGCTTCCATTCATTTGTTCACTGCTGGTTAACTCGCTGTCAAAACCCTTTCGTTCAACACTTGTCAGTTATTTATACGCCTCAATTTTTATTTATTTTATTTTTAATTTCGTTTGTTTGCAGGAAAATGCTGGATAAACGCACACAGAACAGTTTCATCAAGATCGATTTTCGCCGCCTTAGACCGTCTCCATGTCCAAGTTGGCTGCAGGTTGAGTGTTTCTTGTTACAGTTTTGTAGCTGACGTGATATCCATTTCAGCAATTTCGAGCATATACTTAATCGAATGGTTTATCTATTTCATCACACGCTATTAAAGAACATTCTCAGTTTATGTAGAAAATTGTACGTGCACGATGAGAACGGTAGCTATGCTGTTTCCGTATGTTTTACATGTTGAAATGAATTTCGTTTATGGCATCGAACAATATTTGGTGTTTCTTATTGAATCACTGGTAAAATGGCTCCAGGTTGCATCTAGCTCTTTATAGGTTAGAGGAGATTTTTGGCTAAATATCATGAATAACTGTTATTCTTATATCACAATATTTTAGTCATTATTCTTCCAGTAAGTGGTGGTGTTGTAGCTGCAAAATGTAGCCAGTTGGAATTTGTAGCTGATAGCTTGCATCTTTCTGTTGGCCAGCTCCAAGAGTCTAGGTTTTGAGAGCTTGCGTAGGGCTGTTCACTCTGCTGCACTTGAGGACGATGCTTTCTCGGAATTGGGTCCGGGAGAATCAGAATGCTCTACATTAGTTTCTGAGAAAATTGATGATTTTGTGGTATGTTTGCTCCTGAATGCATTTGTGTAATGTGTCCCCAGTCTTTTTCATATCTTTCTCACCTGAGCTGTTCATTCATATGCCAAGAAGGGTGATGATGAATCCTTGGAAGTGAAAGCCGGATTATTGAAATGCGATGCCAAGAAAAGTAAATTTGTTGCCGAGAAACATGATTCTTTTTTGGTATGATTTAAAGTTTCTGATTTGGTGTTTCGTCTTAGTTAACTTAACATCTTTCTCACTTTTGTTGTTCATTCATATGCCATGAAGGATGATGATGTTTTCTCAGAATTGGATCCTGGAATTTCAGAATGCTCCGAGAAAATTAAATTAGTTACAGAGAAACCTGATGATTTTTTGGTATGGATTCATATGTGTCTGTATCGGTGTTTTCTCTTGTTTTTGCCATAATGTTATTAATCTTGTTTGTATCATTTCTGACTTGAGCTGTTCGCTCTAATGTTGAGGATGATGCTTTCTCGGAATTGGGCCCGGGAATATCAGAATGCTCTGCTAAGAAAATAAAATTGGTTACTGAGAAACGTGATCGTGTTCAGGTATTTTTCATTGATGTCCATGTTGATTTTTCGGCATAAATTTTGTCTACATTGATCTTGCTTTTATACTTTCTCACTTGACTTTACATCAGTAAGCCTTATGAAACTTACTTTAGCATTATCCATTACTCTGTCTTTCGTGATGATAATGTCATTCTCTGATGTCACAATTTATCATCTTTTTCACTTTCTTTCCATAGATAACCCAGTCCGATAGGAGACAATCGTCGGGCAAGGCCCTTTCTTCAAATTACAAGCCAAATGCAATGCAGTTGTTTGAAGCCATTTCCAGAGCTTCTACCTCATCTACCAAGTCTAGTGCCTATGTTCTTTCGCCAAATGTGAAGAAGTTGTCTGGAGCCATGGCCCAACCTTCTACAAATTCAACCACCAAACTCCATTCGCCATCATCTGCTGATCATAAGGAGTTGTCTAGCAGGCATCCTACTGAAGCTTCTACAGATTCATCTACTGATTTCCCTTCCCTTGTTTGTTCGCCAACATCTACTGATATCTCTAAAAATGTTTCTGAAGCGGAGTATCCACTCTCAGTCTCCATCAAGAATATACCGTCTAAAGTGGGTCTCCCTGAGATCATAGAAGCTATTTCAGTATTCGGAAAGGTTTCTGGTGCTTCCTTCGTGACTAAATCTGATAAGTCTAAGTGTTGTAACATTGATTTTGAGGTAAACTTTGCTTCTTTTGTCCCGGGGTATGCGTTTATTTTTGGATTTTATATTTTTATATGGTTACTATACACTAAGTCCTCCATCTATCGTTTCTAAAGGATGCAGACTCAAGCAGGAGAGCAGTTTTGGCTGGCAAAGTTGAAGTGGGAAGTAATGTATTTCTAGTTGATTCTCATGGTGCTGTAGATCTAGTCGCTGTGAGGATCACGCACATAAACGACAAGACTTCTGATTCTGCGATACACTCTGTATGCAAGTCTGTTGGCGAACTCGTGGGATTGACAAGGACGAGCAAGGATTGTGTAGATGCCTTTTTCTATGTCCGGAATGACAAAAGTCATTCAGTCATAGTTAGAAAGTAAGCACTCACTCCTTCACATTGCCTATAAATCTCCACGAAAATACTTGACACGTAAAACCTGTCTGCATGAACAGCGCCATAAACCATAAGTTACTGCTATCATGCCAGAGCACTATCATTAGTTCCGAATGACATCCAGCTAGTTAAGTTGATTTCATCTTCAAATTGTTTAATTTATGCGCCTTCAATTCCCCTTTCAACTGAAATCATGAACTAATGATATGTTAAATATTTGCAGCTGTTTGCTTTCTATAAACTTATTTCATAACTATCAGAAAATAGTTTCCCTTGCATCTTACTTGCTCTGAACTGCATTCACCATTCTGGCTTGTAGGTTAAACAAGACAGTACTTGATCTCAACCGCTGGACTGCTCGTGCGCTCGAAAACCTACCTACCTCATCAGAAGCACCCTCTCAGAAGGACGTGGGATACAATTTGAAACAACAGATTTTGAACCACTTCTACGATCTAAGAAGGGAACTTCTCTTGAAAGAATTGAGCCTGCAGGATTTGGAGCACTTGACTGCAAGCATAATGCACGTACGAGATGTACCGTCTGCCCCATATCAATCGGGTAACAGATGAGACTATGTTTATTGTCACACACTCCACCACTATGATCTGATGGAACTTCTCTTTTCACAACAGCTGTTTTATAATAAGAGTAGAAACTTCTCTGGAAACAGTTTTTTTCGTAATGCAGGATTATTCTGTAATCTTGATTGATTGGGGCTGTAGTTATACCATACCTAGAAGTGAAGGGCATCACACGCTGTGAGATTGGAATCGGTGAAGTGGATGTTCTTAACTTGAATGATTTGTTTTTTGTTGGCGCACTCCAGAATAATTTATGGATAGGAAATTTTGGCTCACAATTCAGGTATTGTGACAGTATATACTATCTTGTTTTGGCAGATGATATATAAATGTGGTTAGGTAAGTTGATTTTCTATAGATTGCTATTATTTATGCTTTGGGTGGTTTCCACCAACTATAATGATTAATGAACGAATGTAAAAATTAATCGAGCCGAGTAGTGTCGTAGACAAGTCTGACTTGTTTAGTATCGAGTCGAGCTTCGAACTTCATCGAATACTTTGATGTTTATGAACTTTATTGAGCCTTAGTCGAGCATAAACGAAGTTTCTAAATTTAGAATATATTTAAAATATGGAGAATTGATAATTTAATTATCGATTCAGGACCGAAAGATGATTTGTCAATTCAGGACCCGAAACATCAAATAATTCCCAATTCAGGACTTGATATTGAGATCCTAGATTGAGAATTGTATGATATTTCGGGTCCTGGATTGAAAAATTTTGTAATCTTTCAGGCCCTGAATTGAGAATTAATCTTTCAGGTTCTGAATCGATAATTAATGTATCTTTGAGTTCTTGGATCAATAAAACTCCTTAATTCCAAAATATTTCATGCTCAAATTCAGAACTTTTTTATTAGTGGAAAGATTTATCATTATTATTATGCTAAAATCATAAAAATATTGCTTTTATAAATGTAATATTTTATATTTCTTACTAATTTTAACTTATTAATAAGCTCAATAATCGATATTATGATGCTCAAGTTTAACTCGTTTAATAAACGAACTCAAACAAATTTTTATCAAATTAAAACCTAAATAACGTGCAAACAATTTGATTCATTTACACCCCATAAATGGGAAAGGTTGGCAACTTCAACGGAATCTGTCCCATTCGTTGGTTAGTTTTATACTATTACTTGGATGAAATCAAGTACATGGAAACTTAAAAATTCAAAACTACATAGCAAATGGAAAGTCTCCATCATGCCATTTCTCACCATATAATGTTAAAATATACAACAAATCAAACCACCAACGCCACAGTGAGTTGTCAAAAAATGAATCGGATCCCTATTAAACATTGAAGCAACCACGTGAAACCAACGCTAGAGAGAGAGAGCATTCCTCTCATTCCCCAGCAGATACATCCTCTTTCATATTCACGCCCAGATTCCTGCAAGGCTTCTTCCTATTTTCACTATCATATTCAGGTTCAGCAATAGGATAGACCCTCTCATCGACATCGAGCTTCATGTACGAACACGGCCGCTCCTCGACCTCCACATTATTCCCAGATTCTTGTCCTGGACTAAGTTGCATTTCAAAATGTGATGATGATGAAGGCTGTGTCCTCATTTGAACGGACCGTAAAAGAGCAGCCCTTCTCAAGTCAGCTGAGTGGCATATGTCACTGGGTGATGACGGGAATCGACCCTCGGTGTCAGAACCACGCTGACGGGACTGGGGTGAAGCTGTAGAAGAAACGATGGATCCATGGGTAGGATATGAAGTGGTAGCAGGTCCAGAAACAAATCCGCTGAGTGGCTTTTGGCACCTGTAAGGAGATACTGGGCTAGTGGGTGCGCTTTCGGGCTGTGAAGAACAAGTGTTTGTAGAACTCTCGTAGTATCTCGAGTCGTCCGAATCTTCTGACATTGGTGAATACTGTACAGATGTTTCATCCCTGAAATCAGATATGCTAGAGAAAATAAACTTTCAAGGATATGGATGAATGCCGAATGGCCATCAGTAAAAATAAAGCTCATCAAAATCTAGGGCAAATCATGAATTATAGTACAAATTATTCGTCTTTTTTCAAGTCTAGTATCAACTTTCTCTTTAATGTCTAAACTATCAAAAAACTATTCAAATTAGGATGAAAAAAAATTCCGGCATCGGAAAGTTGACGGACATGCCAGCAATCCATGTCATATTAGAAACAAATTCAAACAAATGTGTCATTACTTTAATAGAACACGGATTTCTGGCATGTCCCGTCAGTTTTCCGATACTAGAATTGGAAAATGGTGCATAGTTTGTACTAAAATTGATGCTTTGGCCTCAAAACCTATTCAAGACTCGAGAGACATAGCTTTAATCAGCCTCAGCCTCAACAATGAACATAAAATCTCTCACAAAGAACAAACAGCAATCATACATTGAAATGAAGCTATGCGAAATTGACCCCTTAGTATTTCAAGGGTTTCTTGAAGGTACTAATTCTCCAGATGTTGCCGAGCCTCTGACATACTATCTAAATACTCGGTTGCTTTCTAGTTCAAATCCATCTTCACAAGGACATGAAAGGTTACCGTCCACGCCTTACTAAATCATGTGAAAGTTCATCTCCCAATAAGGCTTCAACAGCTCTAAGAATCTCATCAAGTACAAATCTAAATTAGCATGATTTTCCCATTTGTGAAAGTACACGACACGCCTAATGGCATGAATGGAGATAATAAATCTACAAGCAGCATTGTATGTACTGTTCTCAGGTTGCTTCAGCGCTAGACATCGTCATCAGGCTTTTAAGCATCAATCAAACAACTTTTATCCCATAATACATGAGCTTGTGTTTTGTGTGTGTGTGTGTAATATGATAGCCGACGCATGCAACACACTCTAACATATAATAGAAACTGTAAGACAATGAGAATGAGTTCGAAACTGTATTTACTCACCGAAGATAAGGAATCATTATCTCAGACCTTACAGGAGAGTCCATTAGATTGTCAGGCAGTGGATCTCCAACTGTCAGCCCGTTCAAACTTGAAGCCATGATCTGCACAAACCGATTCTTTAGGTGTGTGAATCCAAGGCAGCAATGCTCACAGAAAACAAACATGGCGATATTATCAAACAAATGAACCAGCATTCCAAGAGAAATGTGAAACAACAAACCAAATTTCTATGTATTAGCCATCCGCATGCACTGCTCGAGAGAAATATCCCACAAAGTAGAGAACCCCAAAAAGAAAAAACAGAAAACAACAAACCAAATCCCAAAAACATAAATGGAAAGTGAAATATCCCACTCCAAATCCATCACAATCACGACAATTAGCATAACACTTTAACTATCATAAAAAAAGGTATATTAACATACAAAAATAATAGCCTCTCACAATTCAATTTTATACAATTGAGCTCGAAAAAATTACAGCGCCGAGCAAACTACCAAATTCCCAACTCATTTCAACATAGATATGAATTCCAGGAGTTAAAAAGAAATTTATCAAAAGCAAACACTTCATAACTTGTAATTCCTGAAAGAATAAAATTTGAAACTCAGATGTAAGAAAGATTGTAATTCCGCAAAATGAAAAATGGAAAGAAATTCAACCTCGCTAAGATATCGCTTGTGAGAGTGCAGATTATCAACGTAAACCTCGTCTTCAGGATCTCTACCTCGCTTAACGCTCGACGACGGCGAAGCGGCGGCGCTACCTTCCGGCCCCATTTCTCTGCACCAACTTCCGGGAATAATTAAACTTTTCCGCTCACTCCTGTCACTTCATTCCATCCCAATAAAATAAATTAATTGCAGCGCAGCGACGAAGATAAGTTTGCATTTCACGATTGAAATAACAAAGAGAAATTCAACGAATAATTTTTTTTAAAAAAAATAAAAATAGAAGGGATGAATGATTAATTTGATTCCTTTTTCTTGTGTGGTCTGGGGATTTGGTTTTTGCTGTCTGATTAAGTTGAAAAAATCGGATCCTTGTTTTCCGAAGTTTGTCGGATCCCTATCCGGGTTGGGCCCCGTTTTTTGTTTAAAAGTGGGTAGGGTCATCTCGAGTCCAATTAGGCATGTCCAAACGAACAGCCCATGAGAAAATTCTTTCCATTCCAATTATATTTAGCTTATGGCTATTTTCATTTTGAAGATATATTTTGTTTAAAATATTTTAATCTTAATCATTTATTTTGAATTATATTGGGATGTTTTTCGAAATAATTTTATTTATTTCACAACTTATAGATATTTATAACAATAATTAGTCTTTTAATGCATTTTAAATCAAGTCTACACGAATTACCATATCATTGTAGTTTGATTGATTCGTGCTTAATATCTTTTATTGACAAGTTACTTTAAGTTACACTGGTTAAGAAAGAACACGCTTTTCTTAAAGAAGGAAATTTGCACCTAACCCAGCGACCACCTCACCACCATAGGAGACAAACAAATTTAAGCAACATTTAACATAATATAGAATACTTGTTTGATAGGTGACAACATTTTAGAAAATTAGAATATTGGTAAAGTCAATGATACATTCTATACGAGGAGCAAGGCTTTTATAGCTAGGAATGTCAATCGGATCAACACGTCGGATTTTAGACCAGTCCTATTGAGTTGTGAGTAAATCGGGATCAATTCGGATTAAAAAAAAATTTGGACAAAAAAATGTTGAACTCTAACATGTTTTTAGACTAACCCGTCGAACCATTAAATTTATTAAATATTTTTATTTTTAATATATTTTCACTCTTTTAATATTTTAAATAATAAAAAATAAACAAGTATTACTTCACTCTTATAAAAAATAGAAAGCACTTTACAAATTTTTATGTAATGATAAATTTAATTATTATAATTTTTTTATTTTAGGGATATTTGTATATATTTTAATTTCATAACTTCATAAATATTATTCACATTATATAACTTAAAATTTAATTAATTAATAAATATAATTTTAAATATTGAATGTATATTACAAGTATTATAATTATAATAAATATACTAATAAAATATAATCGAATTAATTAAGTCAACCCGTCGGATTTTGCGCTCATTCCCGAGCTATTTGGACTAAATTTTTTCAAGGGCCAAAATATTTTGACTCTAACCCTCATTTTGTCTCGAATTAATCAGATCAACTCGTAGTATTTTGACTCTAACCCTCATTTTGTCTCGAATTAATCAGATCAACTCGTAGATTTCAGATTAAATTGACATCCCTAGTTATAGCATTCAAGAAAAATTTATGGTATTTATTAACATATATTCGTGATATAGGATGTAAATCAAACATAATTGGATTTCTTATTTCACAGATTTTTAGCGCGACGAGAAGAAAACAAGAACTCAACCTTTGTAGTGAGAGACAACTTTAATAATGGGATGTCTTCGTGTGGATTTGAAATAGGCGAAAGTTCATTTAGACACGATCTTGAAAAAAATATAATAATGTCATAGTCGATAGTGAAGTTGAAGTAGCTCTATCAACTTCATATATTTATTTCAAATGGGAATATAAAATACTGCAAATACACAGATGTCATGTGTTACTGTAATTTATTATTTTCATAAAATATATACAACCATATGGGTATACATGATGTGAATAATAAAGTTTATATAATTATCTTACAAGCATCATAATATATGGAATTACAATCGAAACTTACAGCTTGCTTCAATGGATGGAAGGCATTCCAACTTATCTATGGAAATATATTGAAACAGAAAAGTGGCATTCATCTTCTTTTTTTCGTTTTTCTTTTTTAAAGAACATGAAATTATCAAACCAACACACAAATCATGACAAGCTATATACATTATCTCCATAATATTGGATAAATTTCAACTTCACCTGGATGAAATCGGATTTAGATTTCTGGTAAACCCACTGAAAGCGCCATAACTCTTGGAGCTGAACCCTAGACACCCCAGCAGACCTTGACGGTACGGCAGGAACGTCTTCTTCTTTAACTCCTCCGCCTGCGCTCTGTTCGCTGTGTAATGCAGCTCGTGCGCCGACGGCGGTACCCGCTGTCTCCATACTCCGTTGGCAGGTTTACCGACGGCCGGAACTTTCCTCCCGCTATTCGTTTCGCTTTTTCCTTTCTTCTCGTCGCGAGAGGAAGACGGTGACAGTAATGGCGATGATGTTGTCTTCTTCCTCTCCTTCGCCGGAGAGAACGAAATGGCCGACCAGAACCTCTCCTTGTTGTTCGCTCTCCCTTCGCTCTTGCTGCGGTGGAGAAAATCCTTAAGGAAAATCCATTTCTTCGAGTTCCTACCAGACGACGACGACGACCGCGACGACGACGCAGAGCTGGATGGCGTCGTTTCATTAGACTCGTTGCCTTTCGTTTGAGTCTCCTGATCTCTAGGGGCGGCGCTGAAGCCTTCCCAGTCGTACTCCGTCATCGTACGCAGCGGCGACATGGATCTAGCTTTCCGGTGCGAGTATTTCGAACATCGCGCCTTTAGATCTCTGCCTCTCGCATTCGCGGCTTCATCGCTGCACAGATCTATAAACGGCGCAATCTTCCCCTGCGGCCGCTGCAGATGCGACGACAGTTTCATCGGCCGGATCTGACCGTTGTAGAACAGCTCATCCGCCGAGGTCATCGATCCGGTTCCCGAGCCGGTCGGCGAGAACCGTGAAGAGAACTCGAACTCGAACGAACCAGAATCCGACGACTGGAACACAGTCTCGTAGTCCGGCGCCGCTGATTTAATTTTCTCGGCGGATAGAATGAAATGCATGGGGCTGGCGGGAGCGCTGAAGAAGTAGCCGGAGGGCGTGGCATGGCCAGGGCTAGAGGGAGCGCTGACGAAAGGAGTGGAGCAAGTGCTGTCAAGGTCGTCGCTGAAGCGCGGCGGGTCAGCGGCGGAGGAGGAATGGGAGAGAAGCATTATTGGAGAGAGAAAGGGAGGAGGAGGAGGAGCATGGGGAAATGGGGATTCTGAGGGAGAGACTGACTAATCTTGTTGGACACGCAATTATTGTACGCAGCTGCAGAGAGTTCTGTGAGCGAGGAGGGGCAGTCTGCCATTTTTGTCTAGTGTGTGTGGCAAATTTGGTGCTGCTAAAATTACATTAATGTTGATTAAAATCAATTAATTCATATTTGTATTAATTCTGATATTCAATATTTTTCAACTTTACTATTTTGATATGGGAAAAATGTAAAATTGCAATTTAATACTCCCTCTATCACTATGTTATTATTTTATGATACTTTAATTATACAATTTAATTTCTTTATTTAGAAATAATTATTTATTAACTTAAAATTAAACCTTTAAATAATATTGAAAAATAAAATTATTAAAATAATATAATGAAAAAGTAATAATTAATATTTTTAATAAAATTAATGTTGAAAATTTATTTCAATATTTAATTTTTTTTAAGAAACGAGGATGATCAAAATCGAAAAGGATGAAATAGAATTTAATTATAAATGGATGTGAAATTAAATGTGATATTTCCACGTTATTAGATTATTATTTTATTTCCAATTTAAAGCCGACCAGTGGAGTGGAGTGGCACGTGACTTCTGGCTTCCTATGCAATTTCCTAGGCCGAGTACCGCTTCCTCATCGTTTTCTACCCACATTCACGTTTCTCCCACTCATTTACTATCATGATATTATCGTTTTTTGTTTTTGTTATTTTTTTCAATTTTGTATTATATATAACTAAAAAAAATTGAAAATTTGTGACGGATTCGCGACAAAAAAGGGTCGCGAATTAGCGACGAAATAACATTTTAAATTTTGCGATCGGATTTTTCGTCGCAAATTTTAGCGACGAAAAAATCCATCGCAAAATTCTTTATTTATATATATATATATATATATATATTTAGTACATATATTAAATGAGATGTGTGTTTGGTTCAATGGTAATGTGCGCAACTTGCATGCTAGAGGTCCCGAGTTCGAATTTTCTTTGATGCAGACCACTGAAATTAAGTTTTTGAAGGAAATTAATTTGCGACGGGTTTCGACGGGCAAAATTGGTCGCAAAATAGCAGTTTGCAACCAATTTTCCCATCGCAAAAACCAAAAATTTTGTTAGTGTATATAGGTTCAATTCGTATGGATAAGGACCACGGAAATTTGGGAATCAAATAAAGCAAATATAATAAAAATAAGAACTAGATGCCAAAATCATGCTTAGGAAGGTCTATTTATAAACGTTTAGGGGGCGTTAAGATTTTCTGGACTTTCGTTGAAGTCGTTAATTAGCAACTCCGACTTTATCGAGTTGTTGCACGTCTCTATCTTCAACGACCTCCGAGATTCCAACGCATTTATCATTCCGTCTTTTTAACCGTTAGGTGGCTCGCCCAGATAGTTTCTCTTTGATTTGTTCTTCCAAGAAGGAGGTCTCCTCTTTCGTCAAGTTGTCTAGTTCGGTGACTCTAGTCGAGCTGTCCTCAGCGAGCTCCTTTATACTTGCAAGCTGTGTAGTTTGCTTTTTGTTCCATCGAACTTGGGGTGATTTGTGGTTCGGCCTATCTGAACGTGATTGGGCCTGTTTAATGGGCTTGATATGTTATACCCTCAACAATATCTATATTTTTTTTAGTAGGTACACATTAATTTTTAACACACACCCAGATATCTTTGGGGAAACTCGAACATGTGACCTCTAAATCACAGATAATGTATTTTTAACTATTATACCCCGAGCGAAAGGACATATGTATATCTATGTTATGTACTTCTTCCGTTCTATTATATTAGTCTCGTATTTTTTTCGTCTGTCCCGCTATATTAGTCAAATTTCCTAAAACAATATATATTTTTTATACTCACTAATAAAATATTAATTTTATTATAATTACAAAGATCAATTATTGTTTTTGTCAATATGTAACTAATTGACAGGACTATTTTGTGAATTGGATTCCTTAAATTTGTTTTCCAAGTCAACGCCTAGGCCCATTTGTTTCGAATCAAGGCGGCCCAGTATGAGCCCATTGGGCGATACTGATAATTCAAATATCTCGTGGCCTTTTTTTGAGTTGGGAAACAATAAAAATCATATTTTGAAATGAATAAAAACGTGTAGATCACCACGACCAAAATCCCTTTAAAAACAATGAATATATAACTTGCTCTAGTGCTCTCAGCTCTGTCTTGATGATAATTTATCTATTTGTAAATAAATTCTCACACAGGCCCATTATAAATGGGCCATGAATTCAATCTACCGAAATTCATAATTTTTCTATATATTTTTCTCTCTCATATATCACATTTTTCAAGAGATTTCGATATTCGGGCTTCAATTTTTTTTTTTTTTTTTTTGTGGTCTTTATCAACTATTTATGTGAAGAAACCCTTGTTGGTAGAAACTGAAAGCCGTTGTGAAAACAGGGATAGCGACTGCAGTTTGACATATTGGAGATTTCCGTATTCTTCAGAGTCAAGAGCTTACTCTCTTCCCGCTAGGATTTCGGCGCAAATTGTAGCTGAACAAATTGATTTTGGCGGCGGGAAACGCCTTTTCAGCATAATTTTAATCTCCACTTACCGATTGATTGGAAAACAAGGTGTGAAATGAAGTACGTATTGGTCACAGGAGGCGTGGTGAGCGGTCTCGGAAAAGGCGTAACCGCCAGCAGCATCGGCGTCGTGCTCAAAGCGTGCGGCTTGCGCGTCACCTCCATTAAAATTGGTGCGTCGTTTATTAATTTATTGCGATTGTCTTCGTTGATTTATTTTTTTGGCTTTCCCGCTCTAATGGCGTTGGTTTGGAGTTGGGATTGTGAAATTTGGAATATGAGTGTATTCGTGAAGGTCTGATTGCGGAACGTAATTGCATGAGACCTACGTTTTATTTATGACGCCGATTTTGTTGTGCATGATGTTGAATTTAATTTTTAGACTTCGTGGAAGTGATGATTTAATGTGCTAAGGAGGACGATGGGAACAAAATTAAGTTTTTACACCAGTTTCGTCAAGATTTCAATTTTTTTTTTGGTGTGATGATATTTCGAAAAAATATTTCTTTTTTGTTTTGTCTAATGTTTCTTGGATATGGAGTTCTTTTTGCCAGAATATGGTTTATATTGTTTACTGAATTTCATTATTTTGATATTTTCTCTTTATAGATTGCATTTGTGTGATGCTCTGTGAAACTCAGAATTGCGATTTGAGGAGATCTGTTATGGAATCATTTTTCAAAGTTATTTTACATAAAAATCCATGTTTGTTACCATTAAGTATTTCAAATCATGCTATTGCTTTTTAGAATTTACTTTGTTGCATAGTTCAATTTTTTATTTTATTTTTTGTTGCGAACTTATGACCTTTATATTGTTTCAGATCCCTATTTGAATACAGATGCTGGTACAATGTCTCCGTTTGAGCATGGGGAGGTTTTTGTTCTCGATGATGGAGGAGAGGTGTCCCCAATCTCTCATGGAAATTATAAGCGCATCTTTCTTCTCAAGAATAATTTGATTTTGAATTATTTCTGGAGTGGCATAATTTTCTTATTTAGTACCCATTATGCTTTATACTGCACACTTTCAGTTGTAGAGCTATTATTTTATACATTTTTTTGGCAACTTTTCGGTAGGTGGATTTGGATTTAGGTAACTACGAAAGATTTTTGGATGTGAGACTAACTAGGGACAACAATATTACCACAGGAAAGATATATCAGGTATTGTTGACATTCGGTTCCTAGTGGAGATGATTCTATGTTTCTTTCGTAAGGCGCTTCACCTGTGTTCACTTTTCAGTCTGTCCTCGAAAAGGAGCGGAGAGGGGATTATCTCGGGAAGACAGTACAGGTTTTTCTTATTTTTGGGTGTTATTTGGTTTGAACATCATGAGATATGTTGATGCTGATTCTTGTTCTTTATTCTTTTGCTCTGGGTTGAGTCCAGGTGGTTCCCCACATTACTGATGGAATTAAGAACTGGATTGAATCAGTATCTGCTATTCCTGTCGATGGGAAAGAAGGCCCTGCCGATGTTTGTGTTATAGAATTGGGAGGAACTGTTGGTAAATAGTTCTATAGATGAGTGGTTTACTTAGTTTTTAGATACAATCTTCGAATATTTTCTCTCACAACTCTTAATATTCCTTCTCCAGGTGATATCGAGTCAATGCCGTTCATTGAAGCTCTACGTCAGCTACTATTCTCAGTGGGTATGGTTGCATGAATGTTATACATTGGAGCAGGATGTTTTGAGTTCCTTTTTTTTTTTTTTACTAAAACTTCTTAACTTTCCCTAGTTAACAAGTATACACCTCCTTATCGGTTTCTAGTCCTAGTGTTCACTTCTTTTTGGTTGTTTTCTTGCTTAGGACAAAATAATTTCTGTCTGATTCATGTCAGCCTTATACCCGTTCTTGGAGTTGTTGGTGAACAAGTAATTCCTTTTGCTTCTCTTTTGAGATCTCTACTAATTTGGGCTAGTCTTATTTTTTATGCATTTTTCACAAAGTTAAAATTCCTCTCATATACATGTCAATATATTCAGAAAACTAAGCCCACACAGCATAGTGTACGAGAGCTGAGAGCATTAGGCTTGACCCCACATTTTTTGGCTTGCCGCTCTGCAGAGGTACACCTTGTTTATTTGAAGAACTTACTATTTTTCAATTTAAAATCTCTAAAAAATTGTTGAATGCCAGTGAAAAGACTAATATTTATTGTAGATCATGGTTGACCACTACTATATTTCTCTTTAATAGCTCAAGTTTGAAAGGGTTTTGATATCATGGGTGTTAATAGGATTTTATTTTGGTTCTTGTTTTATGTTGTAGCCTTTGTTGGAGAATACAAGGCAGAAATTGTCACAGTTTTGCCATGTACCTGTGAGTTGTTATCATTGTAGCTTATTTTTATGCTGTGCAATATGCATTTTCTTTTAGTGATTATGATTTATGATTTTTCACCTAGGTTGACAATATACTCAATATCCATGATGTTCCAAATATTTGGCACATTCCTCTGCTGCTCCGGGTATGTAATACTTATATCTAAAAACCATTACTCATAATCTTTTTTCCTCAACTTGGATCATCATTCTCTAATTGCATATAATTCTCTGTCCAGAATCAAAATGCACATGATGCCATTCTGAGACATCTGGAGCTACAATGGTGATTTTTTTTTTCTTTTTTTGCTTCTAGCATCACGCACTAATTATTTATCTTGCGGTCTCTTATTTTTTCTCGGACATTGCTTTAGAAATATGGCACTGTGATATATTGGAAAAAGAGTTTGCATAATATTTCACATGAATGGGTTTGACATGGTGCGAACGTGTTATGTTTCAGTGTTGCGAATGTTCCTAATTTACAAGAATGGACTGAAAGAGCTCAAACTTTTGACAACCTCACAAATTC
The DNA here is from genome assembly GCA_026898455.1 of Plectranthus barbatus. Classification (NCBI taxonomy): domain Eukaryota; kingdom Viridiplantae; phylum Streptophyta; class Magnoliopsida; order Lamiales; family Lamiaceae; genus Plectranthus; species Plectranthus barbatus. The sequence goes on along the minus strand of JAPKLW010001074.1, from coordinate 197,744 downwards.
TGTTAGTACTATTTTCCTTACTATATTCTTCTTCAGTTCCTTTCTAAACTAAGCAGGGTTTCACTGCAATTATAGGTAAGAATTGCGATGGTGGGTAAATATGTTGGAATGGCAGATTCTTATTTATCTGTGGTGAAGGTGTGCCCCTCTTCCTCCTCTCTTATCAAATCTCAATCAAGTGAATATTACTCCATTACTGAATTTTATCCATTGGGACCTTGAGAGGCTTTCCACACTCAAGTGATTAATGCAAAACTAATGTGTTGTTTATATTTTTAGTGTTTTCTTTACATTGGGATATTTCTTGATGTTTTTGTTGTTGTTTTAGCATTGGAATATTTCAAGTTCATTCTAGCATGCCCCGGTAGTATATGTCATCCTTAGTTTGATAACAAGATTTTTTTGTTCTAGATATTTCTAAATTCGTGCTTTGTATGTGTATCTTGATTTTGAAGGTATGATATTTAATTCTTATTGTATTGTTGGTAGGCCCTTTTGCATGCTTGTATTGCCTGCTCATTGAAACCGGCAATTGATTGGATTGCAGCTTCAGATCTTGAAGATGATTGTGCAGAATCTGTATGGATGTTCAAATATTACATTTATGATATTTTGTCTAATCATATTTTGAATTAAGAACAATGTCTCTTATAAGTTGCAATTTACTCATTTTTCAATAGGCACCAGAAGCTCATGCGGTGGCATGGAGAACTCTTAAGGTGATGATTGTTAGTTATTTATTTTGTGTTTACTTTGTTAATTGTTTGCACATCTCTCCTTGAATTTTAAGGTTCAACATGTGTTTTGCATGTTATCATTTTCTAAAACACTCAGTTTGGGAAATTAATTTACATAAAATGTTGAAGGCTGAGATTTTCTAACTCTATAAAGTTTCCTACCCCACCCTTCGACAATGAAGATTTTGCATCTTAAGTTAGAACCATTTAATTGCTTATAGAAGTTTAATTATTGAAATTATATTTCTGTTTCAAGAACTGTGTCTTGATTATTCAATTTTATTTTTATTTTTTAATTTTCAGGCCATAAATAACATTGTCCTTGTGATTGACTGATTACAGATTTGGAGTTTTCTGAGTTCTTACTTTTTTCTAAGAAAATTATAACTATTCCATTCTGGTCTCCTCTTAATGACATAACTCTCAGGAAGCTGCTTGTTTGCCATTATTTATTTATACTTTTTCATATTTTATTGTGATTATCTAAGTATTGTACTCTTTTAGAATGCTGCATGTGTCTTGGTTCCTGGTGGGTTTGGAGACCGGGGTGTGAAAGGAATGATCTTGGCTGCAAAATATGCCAGAGAAAATAGAGTTCCGTACCTTGGAATTTGCTTGGGCATGCAGATATCTGTTATTGAAATTGCAAGAAATGTAAGATATGCCTTACTTCTTTTATGTGCCTTTTCGGTGCCCACAATGTGGAGAAATGTACTTTACTTCACAACATTTTGCACAGGTTTTGGATATGCAAAGGGCTAACAGCTCTGAGTTTGATGCTGAGACGCCCCATCCTGTTGTGATATTCATGCCAGAGGTAGTTCCATTCTTTATCAGAAGCCTATTCCTCTTTGGTATGCTATCATATTTGATTAATGAGATGTTCCTTACATTTCAGGGTTCGAAAACTCACATGGGAAGCACAATGAGGCTTGGTAGTCGGAGAACACTATTTCAGACCCCGGATTGCTTGACCGCGAAACTGTAACTGCTGAACAATTTACTCTCATTAAATTTGCAAATCTATGAATCTCCATTGACCCTATTAGTGAAACCCACTGATTTTTGTAAAGGATGATGTATGCATTGCCTAGAAGTCTCTCTTTAATGGAGCCAATTGACAGCATACAATTTTGGTTGTTTTTTCCATGCATGAGACTCTCTAACAACTTCTGTTCTTGACAGTTACCATAACTCAGAGCATGTGGACGAAAGACATAGGCATAGATACGAGGTTGGTCACTATAAGTTAGTGAGTTTACTTAACTGCTTATTTGAAATTTTAAACTCATCATTATTTCTTATGCTTTACAGGTGAACCCGGAATTAGTCCATACATTGGAAGAGTCTGGCCTAAAGTTTGTTGGGAAGGATGAAACTGGAAAGAGAATGGAGGTTTGGCTGCCCTGTTGTGTGCCTGTCGAGAAATTTTAGATAACTTCAATTTTTTTTATATTTTTTTTTAGATCCATTTGTTTTTAACTTCTTCCATATATCAATACATTTACTTCTAATGACTTATCCTTTTGCTGTTCAACACTTGTTTATTATCTCCTAATACTATTTCTTCGACAGATTTTGGAGCTCACGGACCATCCCTTTTATGTTGGGGCTCAGTTCCATCCAGAATTCAAGTCACGGCCAGGGAAGCCGTCACCCCTATTCTTTGGTAGTAGCCATTTTACATTAGCCACGAGTTTTATGTAGCTCCTCTGGGCATTACTTTAATTGTTGATGCATAGATTATTGATTTATGTTTCTTGGAGAAAATCTTTCATAGGCAGTGGCAATTCATAGTAGCTGCAAATTTTATAAGCCTCCATATTTCACTCTGTGGGCTTTTTGATGGGCCGAGGCATGGACTCTTGATTGTATTTTGTCTATTAGGAGCTTCTAAAGCTTTATTAACTGTACAAAGTTCTGCATTTTCAAAATGCATCATATAGATAGCTTGAATTGCGCGTTCCGTTTGATGCAATAGTCTAGGAATTGACTGGTATGGATGCCTCATAGGTTATCTTCAATATCATTTTGCAGGTTTTATTTTGGCGGCCATTGGACAGTTAGAACCCTATCTTCAAAATCCTCAGAATGGAAGCTTGTAGAATTGCCTCTGCTTCTTGGAGAGTTACCGGAATGGTGAATTCACTGCTGCTGTAAGTGGCTCTCCTCTCATTGTTGATACTTAATCCATTGCAAATTCAAGCTGATGTCTTGGGATTGAGAAAGAATTTGTTGCATTGCTAATTCGTATTGTAGAATCCGAACACTTGCTTGTCAAATTATATAACCGGGGGGATGGATAACTACTTCGTCGTGCATATAAAGAGGAATGGTTTAAATTATCAGCTGAATGCGATCTAGTTTACTATTTTGGGTGCAGGGAAACAAGATGAAAGTTGATTATTTCATCATGCTATTGAAAACGGTCTCTACTTCTACAGCTGGAATACGTTAAAGGAAGCAATGCAAGCTGTGTCCATCTTACGGTTTGGTTCAAGTTTAGTTTCTTTACGCAAGTTTTTATACAAGAAAAAGTGGCATCTTTCTTTCCAATTGTATTTATGTGTTGCTGATGATAATAATTTTGCAAGTCTGCTAGCCGTAGTTTTTACTTTTACTTTTTACCCTTGGGTGAATGATTCTGAACGTTTGCTTTCATAATGTTAACGACGAATAGAAAACCCATGATTTCTGTTTTCTTATTGCATTATTATTACTTTGCCCCCCTTTTTCCTTGCATTTGGTGTTTCTTTGCGGCTGCTGCAGTTTCCACGCCTATTTTCTACCAGAATGATACTGGAAATTTCCAGCATGAACAAAGGTTAATACCGCCGCAAAATGTGAAATTAATGTTTCATCACCTACATTATTCGCATTATTGTAAAAATTCCCGCCTAGATGGGGTTTAGCTAAAATCGAATACTCTCAAATTTAAGTGTTTAGTCGGTTTGGCGAGTAATCGGCGTAGTCACTGTTTAGGCTGCTTAATTTGCTTTAGGCGCTGATTTAGGTGGTCGATTAAACAGGTTATGTGTCGTATAATTGATTCAGATGATATATTTTTTTTAACAAAATAATTAGTTTTAATTTTTATTTAATAAAAATTATTATGATAAATATTAAAAATTAATTTACTGATTAACTCTGCCTAGATCCCGACTAAAATCGCTTAGGCGTTAGGCCTCAGTCGAGCTCCTAACTAGCGTTTAGCGATTTTTACATCTTAATTATTCGTGAGGCTAAGGAACCATTACTAGAATGAGAGCTTTATAATATCGTCCAAAACAAGAGACCTGGTTTGAAGCGTAGTGAGTAAGACGACATGATCACAGGCGGATCTACACTTGGGCTTGGGGGGGCCTAGCCGGAATTTTTTTTCGTTTTTATAGAGGCGGGATTCGGGATTTTTTGAATTAGCCCCCCTCGTAAAGAAGAAAAAAAGGATGAAAATTAGAAAAAAAATATGATACGAAGGGTTGAAGTCTAGTGGAGGCAAAAAAAAAAAATTCAGCCCCCCTCACCGGAATTTTTTGGATCCGCCACTGGACATGATACACATCTGTTGTGATTTCCAGTTTGATCTAGATCTAAATGCAGTTTGAACAGAGCTGATTAATTTGATTTATGGAATATTAGTCTCTCTATTGAATCAAATACCCCAACTGCCCATTTCTTATTCATAATTATGCACATAAAAACATATACATACATGTATTCCGTCATAAATCGCCAAAATTGTAGTGTAAATAAATATGAACAGAAATGGAGAAGGCAGGCAGGCATTACAGGTACGATATCTGTCTCTGTTGCTTCATTTCCTCATAAAACTTAGCTATGAACTCCTCCGCCTTCCTATCAATTCCCTCATCGCTTTCGTCGCCAATCTGATCCCGCCACATTGCGTCGTCGACGTCGCCGTCGCGATCATCCGCGCGAGGCTTGATGCACGGCATCCTGAACGGCAGCGACGTCTTCGCACGGTGCATCCGCACGTGCACCACCGGCGTGCTTCCGAAGGAGAACTCGCGATCGCCGTAGAGCAGCGCTCTGGTTTTACGCGACTCGTTGGAGTGGATGATCCTGCGAATCAGCTTGTGGAATATATTCAGCGTGATCGCCACCTTGTTTCTGCACAATTCCCCCTTTCTAGCCCAGAGCAGTGCTCGGAGAATTTCCCACGCTCTTTGCGCCACGAGTGAGCTTTTCTTCGACATTTTTGGTTGCCTCTTTTGCTGCATGAATGTGTGCTTTTCCAGTTCGAGATAGAGAGAGAGTATGTGTGTGTGTGTTTGGTTGAGAGTATTTTTTTTAATGGTGGGTTATGATTGGAAGGGGGGGGAAGAGGGGGCGTGTTTATATAGTTTGATTTTGTTGGTGGTTAGTGTTACGCGGTACGCGGTATGGGGGGTGGGAGCAGACTGCAGAGGGCTTACTTACGGCTAGCTGGTGGGGGTCTGTTTAGGTAAGTGTAAATGTTAATTTTTGGGTTTGCGGGCGGTGGAAATTTCCTTGTAAATGCATACACCGCGGCCTATGCATGGTATTTTTTTTATTAATTATTTTTTAGTTTTTAACTAAAATTTTATTATTGAAATTGATTAATTTATAATTATAAGTTGTGTTCTTATAAAATTTTAATTTTAATTTTTAAAAATTAATTAGAGTATTTTATATTATATTTATTTTTTTTTTGAAAAATTTAGTAATCTAGACGGTGGAACACCAAGTGGATTTGATCCTACGGCTTGCACTTGAGACCGTCTTTCCACTTTTCATATTTCACTCCATGTTTCATTTTTATAATTATTAATTTTATTTAATAATTTTAATTTATTATAACTTGTATTAATTCTATTAGTTCAATCATAGCTTCATCTCACCCAATTAGAATATATAATATTTTGTATTAATTATTTTTCAGTTTTTAACTAATAATTTATTATTAAAATTGATTAATTTATATTTTGTGTCCTTATAAAATTTTTATTTTTATTCTTAAAAATTAATTAAAGTATTTTGTATTATACTTGAATTTTATTTTCGCAAAAATATTAAGTAAAATTAGTAAGTGAGACAGTGGGATACTATTGTGGAACAAATGATTTGATCTGTGTCACTTGTCACCCCAACTTTTGTTTTTTTTTTTTTCCTAATCAAACTTAGTTTCTTATTTGCTTTTTCATTTGAAAACAAATGCGTCCTTTATTTTATTTAAAAGTCCTAAAAAAACCCCACGCATTTATAGATTAGAAATTTAAGTTCGCATGTTATCGTAATTTTAAATATAAAATCACTGAATTTGTGCAGTTTATAAGATACTCCATCCGTCCCGGTCAAATTGTTCACATTTGACCGGACACGATAACCAATGCATGTGAGTGGTAGTGGAAGTTAGTAGGATAAATATTTTATTGATGAGTGTAGAGAATTTGCTATTTTAGGAAAGTGGATTAATATTGTGGGACAGACGAAAAAGGAAATGTGGACAATTTACTTGGGACGGATGGAGTATTTTTTATTCGATTACATGTTTTTGTTTTTATGCTTAAATTATAATTGAATTATATGACATATAGTTAATGATTTGATGTGGGCATAGAAATAAAATGTTTGATTGTGAAATAAGAGAAGCGATTGATACATGAAATATTCATGAGCTGTTTGTTGGGATCGATTGTTATTGTTATAACGTTGCCAGTTGTACATATGCAAATATTTTACTTTCTTTTTTGGCGTTTCCGCATTTTATGCGCATTTCCCTAAATTCTTCTAATTCGCCACTCTTTCCATTGCTCTTTATTTCATCTCTATTATCATGTACTGTGTTTTTATTTTTTTATTATTATTTTTATTTATTTATATTACATTTGCACATTTTAAAAATTATTTCCACATCAAGTAAATTGTCATACATTTTTTTCTTCTATGTTAATTCAAATACATTATCATAAATACTTTTTTCTACTTTAATGCCATCACTCCCTAAACCCTAAATTACAAATAAAGTACTCATTTTTTCTGTGTGTAGTACAGATAAAATGCTTTTTTTTAGTTTAATAAATATAATTTTTAGAAAATAAATTGCCACTAGGGGTATAATCGAACCAAGTCGTGCTCAAGTTTGACTCGTTTAATATCAAGTCGAGTTCGAACTTTTTAAATTTAGGACATATTTAAAATATTCGTTATTGTTTTAAAAGAAAAATATATTTATTTCAAAATTAATATTATATTCATGCTCAAATTCAAAAATCTCTCATTGTTAGAAATATGGAGAATTGTCGATCCAGGACCCAAAAGATAGTTAAATTGTCAATCCAGGACCCGAAAGATGATTTGTCAATCCAGGACCCGAAAGATCAAACAATTCTCAATCCAGGACCTGAAATTGAGGTCCTGGATTGAGAATTGTATGATCTTTCGGGTCCTGGATTGAGAATTTCTGTGATCTTTCAGGTCCTGAATTGACAATTAATCTTTCGGGTCCTGAATCGATAAAACTCCTAGAAATATTTATTATTGTTGTTACTCTTAAGTCTTAAATCATGAAAAATATTATTTTAATATATTAATAATTTTATATTTCTTACTAATTTCAGCTAACGAGTTTGCTCACAAATCAAATACTATGATGTTCAAGTTTTGTTCATTTAATAATCGAGCTTGAACGAACATTTATCAAAGCAAGATCCGAATAACTCAAAAATAATTTGATTCATTTATAACCCCAATTACAACCATTCAAATTGTTAATTAACGTGACTATTGAGATGGCACACATTTCTTAATTCTTATTTATAAACTTGTTTTGTTTGTTGCTATGCGTGTACGTTAAAAAGTATTCTCGAGTATTTCAAATTATTTATATTATTAAAATAAAAAAATATTAGGAGCTCTGTAACTTTTTCTTAAAAAGTAAAATAAAAAATAGAGACGTGAAACAATCATTCCTTTAGCTCAAATTTATTACTCCCTCCGTCCTATTATAATAATTTTGTTTTCTTTTTTCGTATGTTCCAATTTTAATAGTCTTATTTCTAAAAATTGAAACTTTTTTACAACCAATAATAAAATATTTATTTCACTCAACTTATTATACACTCACATATTTTGATTATTGTACCAAAATCAAACCAGACTATTAATCTGGGACGGAGGGAATATTATTTTTTACAATCTTAATTAAAGAAACGTTTTCATAATTTCTTTTTGAATACAAAACCTAACATTATATAAACCGTAAAGATTTTCAGAATTACGCAATATTATTTTTAAATATATTCTTAATCATACAAAATAAACATGAAATTCAATGCCTTTAATTTAAGCACGAGCTCATAATTTCATAAACTAAATAAATCTAAACCTTTAGCTAGACTTTCACCATTCCCCTTTCTTTTGATCACCCCCTTCTATCATTTTGGAAAGCAATGAAAATAAATGTTTATTTTCGAGAAGAATATTATAAAAATATACGCCCCGCCCTCTTAAATTGTCCATCTTTCCTTTTTTTTATTTTATTTAATTATTTATTTATCTAAAATAGAAAATTAATACACATTCACTAATAAAATATTATTAATTTCTTCTATCTATATTCATATTGATTATTGTATCAAAAGTAGAGAGAGGGGAGTAAATGATTAAAAGAAATCAAATGAGCAATGATTGGGAAATGGGGTCCATTGAAGCACATAGTTTCTTGCATTGGGTATGAAGTTGCTTTCTGATTTCTCATCTTATTTTGTGGGAGAACACTTGAAATAATGATCAAAGACTTGGTCCAAGTAAACGCAATTTATCTTTTCAGTTATTTGGTCTGTTTACTAAAATAGTGTTTCAATTATATTGTCAAATTTTTATATTTAATATTACTTTGATCTAGAATAGTTTATGATACACTCTGAATAATTTTGAAAAATAAGAATATTAAATGTAATATTATGAAAATGAGAGATTAATTAATATTTTAATTAAGAGAAATATTGAAAATTTGTTTAAGCATTAAATAATTTTTGACAAACATACAGAATCACACTCAACCATATGATTTAAACGGAGGGAGTACTAGTTTTACAACCTCTAATTATGATTAACCGACTCGTTGTAATCTAATACTCATAATCTTGCATTTTAGTAGTTTTAATCTTAAAGTCCTTTATTCTATATTTCAATCTCAAACTCAACTAATTTTATTTCTATAGTAGTTCTGTAATTTTTTTTTAAACAACATATAAATTTATGAAGAGTATTTATTATATTCTCATTCACATAATAATATTTAACTTGCATTTTTCTTGAGCTAACATTATTATTATTATTATTATTATTATTATTATTATTATTAAAGCATGTAAATGTTTTAAGAGTCCAAGTAAGGCACACTTAAACTAACACGTTGCTTAAAAGGAGTATTATAAACCGATTGCTCCATATTATAATTTATTATTCTATGACATATATTTATGTAAGAGAAATTCTTGGAACATTTCTGGCAGCAATAAAGTAGTTGAATTTTGTGTTAAATTAATCATAATATTCAAATTTAAAAATTATTAAGAAGACCTGACGAAAGCGACATTTTGCGTCACACGAAATTTAGCAGAAAATGTGGTGCACCAATCATACAACTTGTATCTGAAATAATTAAGATTTTACTAATAATTTTTTTGTATTTGTAGAAAAGCTTCCCCTACAAGATTTGAGGGAAACATTATACCGATGTCATATAAATTTTGTATTTAATAAATAATTGCTGTCCAACACTAATTTGTTAAATATTAATAAATATTTATCGGTGGTATATTGAGAGTATATTTTAATTATCGATTTATGATCCAAAAGATGATTACTCAATCCAATATCTGAAAGATTAAACAATTTTCAATCCATAACCTTCTTTCGTGTCCTAAATATAGAATTTTTACGATCTTTCAGGTCTTGAATTGAGAATTAATCGGACGGATCCTATATTAATAATTAAACTATCTTTCGGGTTCTGAATTGATAAGAACTCAGAGTATTAATTACTACTTAAGCAACTCCACATATTGTTGGACGTTCACCATTATATAGTGGTCCACAATCGATGTGAGATATTCAACGCACACCCTTCACGTACATCGTTAATCTTCACGGAGATCCCATTATTGGGAATAATTCGGGTCCCATCATTGGGATGTTTGAGTCCCATGATCGAATCGAACATAGCTCTGATATTATGTAAAGTTTCCATTTCTCTTCTTACAAAATCGACTTATAAAAAATCAAAATTTTCACCAAAATATAATGGTATACTCTTATGTGCATAATCAATCTGACATATTCAACATATAGGTTAGTGAAATAAAATAAAATACAAATGGAGTTTATTATTCATAAAATGCATTCGAAAATTTAACTGGAAAGGGCCCCAATAAATTAGAAAAAAGAGAAATGCATTATTTTGAGATGGTTTTTCCAAGTATTAAACTCATAAAATTAAAACAGTGGGAAAATATGCAAATGGAATCCAATGAAACTCCATATTTCACTTTTAAATTGGCAGTTGGGTCCCACTCACTTGAAAGCTTGTACCTTTCAAAAGTACAACTGTATATGTCTTCTATAAATAAAATAGATACATATTTCGATTAATGATACTTTGAATTAATTGTATTAAATAAATTAATTTAATTTTGACTTGGGATTTTTTGCTACAGTTTGAAATATGAGTGACATGGGGTTGAAGTTGAAGTCTATTATAGTTGCATATTTCCTGCTCTGCTTATTGTCAATAAAATGATATCATCCTTTTCAAATGATATCATTCATCACATATTTCATTTATAAATTCTCATATACAATGTCTAATGAATAGACATTATTGGAAGATGTTTTACTAAATTTATTACTTGTGCTAATTATATTTCATTATTAGGCTTGAAGGCCTAGCTAAACCCAAAACATTGGGCCACCCCAATTTTCAAGTATCCAACCCAAACATCTTATGGTAGGAAAATAAATCTATCGATTTATGGCCCAATAGCATATTATTTACTCCCTTTGTCCCGAAACAATTGTCTTGTTTTCCTTTTTTGTCTGTCCCAAACAATCGTCATCTTTCTTAAAATGGAAAATTAATATACACTCATTAATAAAATATTAATTTCCTCTATCTCTACTCACATTGGTATCTGTACCATTTAGAAACAGGACAATTGTTTAGGGACTGAGGGAGTATTAGTTTAGATTTTAAAAAGATGAGGATTCTTATTTTTTTTAAAGAAAGAATTATCCATCTTTTCAATTATTTCGTCCGAATTAGTATTTTAGGGTGTTTCAATTATATAGTTCAATTTTTATATTTGGTATTGTTTTCCTCTGATAATTTATAATTAACCCCTAATAACTTTAGAAAATTAGAATATTAAATGTAATATTATGAAAATGAGAGGTTAATTAATATTCCATCTATCCCGCCTGATTAGTTTTATTTTTCATTTTTGTTTGTCCTATTACATTAGTCTCATTTCTAAAATGGAAAAAAATCTTCTCGATCAATAAAATATTAATTTCACTACACTCACAAACATCGGTTAATGTATCCGGTCAAAGTGAGAATAATGTAATGAGACGGAAGGAATATTTTAAATAAAGGTAATATTGAAAGTTTATTTAAACATTAAATAATTTTTTACAAACACACAAAATCAAATTAGACCATAATATAATTGAAACCGATATGGGTATATTCTTTAGTAAGTGTTAATGTTTTATATTGATACTTAAAAAATAAAACTAAATCAATTCATATTATTCCTTCTTATTAATGTGATGGAGTGATGAAGATAGAATCTCGGCTTACCATAAAGTTTGGCGCCATTCATCCCGCGAAAATTGATTCCGTCCTTCAAATTGTCTGCATTCACCATTTCACCCCTCATTTCAATGACGAGGTATATGGGCAATTCAGTAATTTCAAACTGATCTGAATATTATTCCAGCGCCGAAGATGTGTGTATAAATATCTCTCTCTCACACAATGCAGCTTCTAAAACTCGTCCGGTATTGAATTTCCTCACTCTTCTCTATCCTGCAATTTGCAGGTAGAGGCCGAGTTCAAAACACACACTATCACCAGATACTGTGTGCTGAAGATATTTATATCTATATATATCTCTATAATCAAATACATTCATGGCGGATTTCGAACAGAAATATGACGTTACCATGGAGAAAATGGCCAGGGAAGAGCCTAATGCCGACGTCCTTCCGCCGCTGAACGTGGACAACAAACGGAAGAAGAGGAAGAGCGGCGCATTCGGAATCTTCAGGGCGGCGTTGTACTTGCTACGGAAGCGCACCGACGAGAAAGAGGCAAAAAAGGAGGAGAGCAACAGGGGATCTAAAAACGCCGGCGATTGGAAGAAGATCGTCGGATCAATGCGGCCGCTGTACGTGCCGGAAACGCCTGAATCTCCGATGTACGCGATATCACCGGTGAACGAGGGCTACACGGCTGCGTCGCCGGCGCCGTCGACCTCCTCCGGCACGATGAGCCAATACTCGTCGGCGTTGAATCTCCGTGATCTGTGCAACTGCGACGACGAAGAGGAGGAGAGAGATCCGGACGAGGTGTTCGACGCGATTACTGGAGACGAGATGATCGACTCCAAAGCGGAGGAATTTATTGCGCAGTTTTACAAGCAAATACAACATCAGAATTCAGTATCCCGCGAGCGAAAAGAAATTAAGCACCAACGCATACAATGATTAGGTACGTGTGAGTGATGAGTATTCTGTTTTGATGAATAATTTTAATCACAGAATGTATTTCACATACACGTAATAAGCTCATGAGATATGCGTATGCACATTCGTATTCTCTGATGTATTCAAGCATACTGGTTTTCAATCGAGAAATGAGATTTGTTGGTGCATATCTAAGCTTTGCTGTGTTTCTACCTTATTATATTTTCGTATAAAATCTAGAGGCTTATATGAGCCATACCAACATTATGGGTCATCGAGATATTTAAATGACAACGATGTCAAAATTTTAAATGAATTTATTGCTAATAACAAAACTATGAAGAATTCAAATCAGAGGAATGAGTGAATTCCTGACTTTTCTGTTTAGTTATATACAGATAGTATATAACAAAAAAGTGGAAGTAGTGATCTATTAGACATAAGGGAGCTGTTATTGAATATCCACATCCGTTGTGTATTAGGAATCTTTACATTGTATCAGAGCCGGTCCAATACGATGTGAGAATCAATTTATCCGATAATGAGATCCTCATGAAGCTCCACGATGTCCATGCGGGGTGTGTTGAATATTACAATTGGCTGTGAACATAAAAATATACCACCATATAAAATTCTTTTATCCGTTTCTTATTTGAGTGTATTAGTAAGAACATTCTATCTTAAAGTTTAAATTAATTTATTTTTATTTTAAAAAATATATAAAAAAACCTAGTAATCATTATTCTCCAGAAAATAACAAACCCAAGTTACGTTCTCGCATTTTCGTTAAGGCATGCGAAGAAAGATAATAAATTTATTTACTCATATTTTCTCCTCTAGAATTTGAAGAAGCCTATATTATTCCTTTGCCGTGAATAAATTCTCAACCTTTCAATTTTTTTAAAAAAATTATTACATTAATTTAAATAAAACTCATAACCTCTTAATTCTAGGTAAATTTTTTTTTTACCACGCACCTCAAACAAGAGACTCTCAACCTTATCTATGGCTTTGATTGGATACAAGGTACCATTAGTCACCAATGCATATGTTTAAGCTTAACTAATTCATAAAAAATGAGAGAGTTCCTTTGAAATTTCGATATAATTTGTTGAACAAATTGTACCCAATCTTTCTCCAAACGCACAAACAAATCATTAACACATAACTAACTACATTTTCATATTACATTTCATCACACCACATTAGGTATTTCATACCTCTCTCACACACACCCACAAGTATATGTGCAAAAAACAAAACCACATTTCACGCAATACTCCCAGCAATTTCTCTACATAATTTTCACAAAAAATGCGCAAATCATACAAAAATTAAGCCAGAGTTTTTGTATCCTAAAATAAGGAAAGCAAAATGCTGAAGAAAAAAAAATGCAACGGATCAACAAATCAACAGCAAGAATTTTTATCTAGAAAATGTGCTCTCTGACAATGACGAAACGAATGAAATTAAAAGTGAAAATTAAATGCAAGAGATTTAGCCGAAAATCGAATTCCGAAAATAAAGAAGAAGAAAAAAAAATCAGTAGCCATGGATGATTTCGGAGCATTTATTTTTGATCCAGCGAAGACCGTTTCTGATGGAAGCTTTGACCCTACCTTCAACAGTGTAGACTTTGTATCTAGCAATCCGCTTCCGCCGCTTCATCTCCGAGTCACCGAACCCCCAGGGCTTCGCCGCCGCCTGACTCGGACGAGTCGCGCCCACGTGAACCGGCGGCGACTCGGGAACACGACTCGACGGGTTGCTGTTTTGGGGGTAGTACCCTCTTCCACTCACTACTTCAAGCCTCCTTTCTCCTCCGCCCAATCGGAAACTCGGCCAGCCGCTTTCTTCCATATTATGAGAGCAATGCCGGACGGAGAGGGAGAGGGACGTGCTAATATTCTTTACGGAATCTAAGGAGAGGGAGAGAGAGAGAGTTATGATTCTTAATAATTAGGGTTATACGGTTTTATGTAAAAAAGAAAAGGTTATATGCTCCTCCCTACAAAAGTAAATATAAATATATACCCTGTTTCTCAAACCTCTTACAATTCTTATTTATTTGTATATATCACTGTCAATATAAATCCTTACACAATCTGCATTTATAAGTTAAATTTTTCCATATATATTTATTTTCTTCTGTTGAAATTACTCTGTTCCAAAGATTTAGTTATTATTTTAGGGTGTTTTAATTATATATTTTAATTTTTATATTTGATATTTTTTAAGTAATTTACAATTACACTTCTGAATAACTTTAGAAAATAACAATATTAAATATAATATTATGAAAATGAAAGTTTATTTAATATTTTAAATAAAAATAATATTAAAAATTTGATTAAATATTAAATAATATTTGACAAAATTACAAAACTAAACTGAATGCAGTATTTAAGGTGTAATATCATTCATTACTCCAAAATCATATTTGGAAAACCTCAAAACCGAGGAGAAGGCTCATATTAGGCACGCCTCAACTGTTTAGGCGGATTTTATCTATTAATTCAAGTCAAATTCATCTAATATACCCTAATTGGGGATTAATAAACCCTATATGGGATGGGTGAATCCATTTGATTATGGATAAAACTCGTTTAAACCGTCTAGGCGTGCCTAATACAAATTTTTGCCAAACCGAGTAGGTATACTTGAACTTTTGGGAGATATAAGAAAATATGGAGTTCCTCATATCTTGTTTGTCGATTCATTTTTATCTTTTTTTACATTCAAAAGCACTTTGAAAATTAAATGAGGATGAAAAAATTTTAAAACCACTTTCACTTTATGGTAATTAAAAACAAGTATATAAGAGATTGATACACATAATTGAGTTTTGACTTGGAAAATAAAATCATAATGTAATATATTATTTCAAAAAATAAAAAAAATGAAGCACCTGGTCAGAAGGCGCAGAATGTATAGCTGTAATTCAAAACTTTAGTAGTAATAAATAATAATAATTTGGATCATAGTTGAGATTGAGCAGTGGTGGGTTTGTGCACTCGATGACACATGTTTCCACTTTTTTTCTGGCTTTTGTTTAATGTTTCTCTCTTTCTCACTAAAAGTTTTTCTTCATCATGTCGTGACAACCTCGATCGCATCGATCTGCCTCCCCGTTTTTACACTACTCATTCCCATTTTCTTTCTTTGCCTTTTCCAGAATTTTAGTATCCTTCACTTTTCTAAGTAATATAATAAATTCGTAATTCAGCAATGGTAAAAGACTAAAAGTTACTATTGAATTTGATAAATGATATTATCCACAAAAAAAAAAAAAAAGCAAAAACACATAAATGTAATTATAAACAGAACCCGAGAATTTACTAATATATTTGATTTCATCTGTGAAGAAAGTAAATGAGTGTGAATTTGATAATAAATGGAATGATATGAGTTTAAATTTGAAAATCATCTCAATTCTGATGTTTGATTTATAAAACAAAGTCTCTGGAAAAAAAAATTCAATTATGATGATTGATTTTTAGAATTTATAGGTTTAAAAAATAATTAATTTAATAATAAAAAATTATATTAAAAATAAATAAACAATATATTTATCATTTTTTATTTATAAATATAAAACCAAGATACAAAATAAAATATTTAATTAAATAAAAATATTATTATAATAATAATATTTAAGAATATGCTATAAAAAATAAATAATAAAATAAACATAAAATAAATAAATAAATAAATAATTTTGATAATGATATTCGGGAATGAGAATGAAACCCACCATTTTGGAGGGATTTTATATTATTCCCATTCTTATTTATTCATTTTCATACCCTTCAACCAAACGGTAAATTTCGGAATCATTCCCTCCCTCGTTCCGAAACTCACCAACTAAAAGTACCCTATTAATAATGTGTCATATAAAGTAATATTTTATAGATAGTAAAAGATGAATTCTAAAATTTGATATACATACGTTTGATGTGGAGGAAACCAGCAACAAGACCCCAAAACAAGATCTCGAGCAAAACAAAGGCCAGCGTACCCCATTTCTCCGACTGTAAGAGCGATTGCAATAGCCTTTCCGACATGTCAACCTACCACCATTATCATTTTTTCATCAATCAAGATATGTAATGTAATGTAATGCAAGACAATATTTATACCCCACCCACAAACATAATTTACCAATATGTAACTGTAAATTACTAAGAGGTTTTCAGATGATCACCAGATTGTTTTGGGGCGAACGCCAGTAGAAGCCTTGCACAGCAGCTGGGAATATGTCACAAGCAGCCAGAGCATAGACAATCAGCGCATTCATTCCCATCCATTGAAATATTAGAGTCGGCTTCCGAATGCGTCTCGTGTCCACCTGCAGAGTTAAAACTCCGACATGAGAAATGAACTCTAATAATTTATGAAATAGCCCCCATGTGAAAAAAAAAAAAAAAAAAAAAAAAAAAAGGAAAGAATATGATATAAAGAGGTGGAGAAGGTAAAAAAATTAAATTTCTAGTCCCTACGAAAATTTTCTGGATCCACCAATAGTCAGAGGGATTAAGAGAAATATGAGCAGAGACTCACGACAAAATAAGTAACAGTCAAAACAACACCGGATGCTCCTGCTGTGACGAACATATAGCTCAATGTGTATAGTGGTTTAGACAGAGGAATACCTGAAGAAACAAAGAACATAAAAGTAGTGAATTTCAGGTTGTAGGAAGTAAAAAGGAAGAATTAGAGATTCTCTGGGAAAATGGAAGTATACCTACAACAGTTAAAAGATAGCCCAAGATGAGAAGGGTCAGAGATGATATCGACCAGAAAATTAATCTCTGCATCTGTTCCTGTAAGGAGAAATCACTGGAGTGAAGCAATTGTTTGATCCATGTTTGCAAAAGAAAAATGTACTGCACATTACCTTACATTGCACAAGAATGTGGCCGTAATGCAACCCGACCAAACATGTAATGGCAGCCATCAGAGAGCTAAGTTCAATGATGGTAACAAAAAAATGAGTAATCAACAAACTGAAAAGGGTACTTGAATGATGAGCAAAAAACAAACTGATAGATTTATAACCTTAGTATACCCTCCGGATCGAATGGAGCAAGACACCATGCAGGGTAATTTGATGGCAGAGGACCATAATCTGGAGAATTGACACTGCATTCCTGTAGAAGAACGGGGTACGTGGTAAAAGAAAAACAAGTTCCACCGAAAAGAGTGATGAAACACAAATGTGAAACCAAGAAGAGGAAAATATTACTAGTTACTAGAGCATATCAGCAACCTTGGTTCTTCTATATACAGGATGTTGATAGAGATGGCTTTCACCGACAATAACTCGATCAATGAAACCAACTGCATTGCACGGAGGTTCAAGACTACCACTTACTCCGCATTGGACCTAGACATGTGCAAGGATGCAATTTAAAAAACACAGCAGATTGCTGAACAGTGAGAAATTAAACCGTGTGCTTTCCTAAAAAAGCTTAGGACATCATGCATAATGTGCAAAGCACATCTCAAGAGTCATTCCCATAGAAATATTATACAAGGATCTGTTCTATGGCTTACAGTTTGTGAATTAGCTCCGAGTAAACTTGGAAGGATCGTGCTGAGACTTGATACGTCACAGTCCCAGTCGGGAACATACAGGCTATACAGCAGAACCATGTATAGTACACCTACTAAAAATCCAGCCAGACTGCATTGAAGAGTACTAATAAGAAAAACCACAGCCATAGGATATCTAATAATAAAACCACAGTTAAATTATGTTAGTAATTTATGTCATATGATAAGAAAAACATTCTCTTTCTGTAAATGAATTGTTATCCCTTTTAAGAGATGAAGTGGAGAATGGACGATAATCTTGTCATGCATACTCTATGCTGAGTTAAAAGAGTCTTCACCAGTGGGAAATATCCATGCTTCTATGTTCATCAAGCCATTTTCTTTCCCCATCTCGAGAATTTCCAGTGATTAATAAACTCCCTAGACTCTATTATATGAAAGAATAAATTTTCCGTGATCACCTTATTTTAATTTTCCCACTCTCATTTGAGAAGCAGTATGCCAAAACTAGAGCTTATACTTACATCTGAAAAGAGTATTTCTTCATGAAGGCTATTGTTGAATCGACAGCAGTATTGTTGACAAGCCAAATCTCCAAAGTCGAAGCCAGCATATATCCAATTGCGATCCTCTAAAACACAGAGTTGAAAGCTGATGACAAACCTAAGAAGTGGTACATTTTTTATGCATAACAAATGACAACGATTAAGGTCACATACAACCACCCTATATTTGAAGAATGAAGGCATGATACCTGTAGTACACCCATAACTCGAATTTTCTCCACATCAATTCCATAAGTTAAATCACCACGCCCGTGAAAATAACCACCTAAGCACATACCAAAGAGAATGTAAAGAAATTGTGCTCAGAAAGGCAATCACATTCAAGTGAGAATGTCATGTCAGAGATAGAAAAAAAGATAGTTCAGCTCAAGGGAAGGGTCGCGAGGGGACCAAGACGTTAGATCTTAGAACTATTAAGGCATTAACAACTCCTCTTCAGAATTGGATTTGGCCACTACTTAGTGAAGGTTACTTTCCTAAAGAGGGAAAGAAAAGTAGCATCTACATAATTTGTAAGACAACTATCTCTGGCTAACAAGTAATAAAAACTGCCTACACAAATTTTATTCCCACAATAACGCAATCAAAAACCATGGTTTTCTAGGCATCATTCTAAGGAATTTGTAATTCAAGAAGAAAAAGTGCAGTGATTCTACCTTGAAGGATTATTCCCAAGAGAAAGAGCTTGATAAATCTTGACATTACTTTCTTGGTGGCTTCTAATCTGTTTGATACTCTCTGCATCAGAAACGAGCAAAGCCTGTTCACTGCTATTTTTAACTTAGTACGAAGAAATTGGCCGCATTACTGAAATCTAATGGTTTAAAAATGTGTGTAGATTCATAAAAAAAAGCTTGTTAGTAAACACATCATAGGCATAAAACAGTTCGATTTTGAGCAATTCATATAAATTCCAAATAGTTTTTCATTTTTCGTGTTTGTAGCTCAAATTCTAGTATTACTCAATACCTTGAACACGAGACTAACTGAAACGCCAACTCCAAAGAGAAAAAAAGGCATAACAAAGTCGGCGAGAGTCACTCCAAACCACGGCGAATGGTTGATCGCCGGAAAAGCTCCGCCAGCATCGTCAACCAATATCATCAGCTACCAAAACAAAAGAAAAACGTGTCAGTTTTGAAAACCAGAAGCTAGAAGCAAAAATTCCTCAAATCTCAGGCAAAGCGATAGAACGATTATCGGTACAGGGGGCATACCGCAACAGTTAGTCCTCGGAAAACGTCGAGCGATACGAGGCGTTGTTTAGGATCACTAGATACCTTAGGCGGCGAGGGGTCTTCCGCCGACGGTGGTTCAGGATACTCCGCTTCTCCGACGGAACTTTCCATGTGAGAGCCGTGAAGAAGCGGCATACGGTCGTCGCCGGTGTCAGTTACCACCGTGATTGAAGACATTCGTCAGATTGATTCTACTATCCTACTCGAAATCAAAACTGTAAACGAGCAAGTGTAGATTTCGAAGTAGATGAAACTTTGACTAAAAATTCCCAATTGAAAAACAGGTAAGGGTGAAAATAAATATTCGATGCAACCAATCCCCAAAAAAATAATTTAAATCCAAATATGAGCACATTTTTTTATATGAAATTTGACTCAAGGCAGCAAGAAAAATTTCAACAAGCTGACTAAAATTATTGTGATAATTGATAAAATCAGCTAATTTGATACATAATCCTCAAATTTTAACTGAAGATACACTGGTTTCTCCAATTGTGAATATCTGGAGACAACCTTCACTATCCACGAGCCTCTTCATCTTTGCGGAGGCAGCAGCTAGGGTTTCGTTGGATTTGCAGAATGCAAATCTAACATACCGACGACGACGATCAAAATTCGCATGGAAAAACCCAGCGCCCGGCACTGCCACAACCCCTGCTTCCTTAATGAGCTCCTCCACAAACTCAACCTGCAATATTCAATTGCTCAAATAGACGGATCCATGGAAGTAGAGACAGTTATGAATCATGATCGAGCTTACATCAGAGAGAGAGCAGCTCTCGGGAAGCTCTGCAAACACGAAAAAGGAACCCTGAGGCTTGAACACCATCTCAAACCCAACCTCAGCCAGTAAATCATAAATAAAGTCTCTTTTCGACTCATAATCCTGCAGATACGTCCTAATAAACTAACAAACTAGCTCAAGAATTCATCGCAAACAAACTAAAAAAAATCTTACACTTCTCAATGATTCGAAATATGCAGGAGGGCTGCTTAAAGCAACCAAAGCAGCTTCTTGAAAAGGTGCAGGAGCAGAGTCTGTGATGTTTATATGAATGTTTCTGATCGCGGAGGCAACGCAAGCCGGAGCAATCGCCCATCCAACTCTCCACCCTGCCAAACACCTTCTTATTACGCGACATCTTTAATCATTTCCATACTTTTGAGGCCGGACATGTACCAGTTACACTGTAAGTTTTCGAGAGGGAAGATGTGATGACTGCCCGCGACTGCATACCAGGAAGTGATGCAAGTGACACGTGGGATCGACTGTCATACGTTATATGCTCGTAGACCTGATTAAACCATCAAGAAAACTTATGATTGTTTCTTACTAAAAGAAGTGAAGATAAAATCTTGATCATACTTCATCTGTGACGGCTAGAACATCCCATCTCGCGCACACCCCAGCAATGACCTCGAGCTCATCCTTGGTGAAGACTTTCCCAGTTGGATTGTGAGGGCTGTGCCAATTCGGAAAACTCGTTTGAACATCAAGATATTGCAGTGAGAGTGAGAGGGTTTCTTTTTATTACATTGTGAGTTCAAGATTCTAACCTTGAATTTTGCTACTAAAAAACCATACCTGTTCAAGACTAATGCTTTCGTTTTGTCTGTAAAAGCCTTGTTTAGCTTATCGGGATCCAGTGTCCAATGAGGTGGATCAAGTCCTACATAAACCTGCAATTTTTTCATTAGCCATGAAAATCTCTAAGAAGAAGAAGAAGATGATGATGAGCTTACGGGAACTCCTCCAGCAAGCCTAATGCAAGTGTTGTATGTTTCATACGAGGGATCAAAGAGTATGACCTCGTCGCCTTGATCAAGAACTGAACAACAAAAAACAAGTAAAAAGATACACATAACATGCAAGAAACAGAATGAAATCAATTAGAAATTAACTGTAGGCTATATATGTAATGAGGAATAGTTTGATGAAAGAAACAATGGAAACCATACTTGCAAACATTGTAGCAGCAAAGGCCTCAGACTGCCCGCAGCAAACAACAATATCTGTAAGCGGATCAACGCTCATTCCATGCATCTCCTTCACCTTTTCAGCCACGTAATCACAAATCCCTTGAGCATGCCTTTAAATGTATAAAATTAATTATATTAACCCCCCCTAAAAAAACAAAATTAACATTCCATCTAAAATGTAATTTACTTGTCTTCCAAATCTCAATTTTCGATTTCGTTTATTATCCAGTCCAACAATCATTCTCTTTACAGCAGCTCCACATTGTGAAAAAAACTGAGTTATCAATTACTGAAATATCGTTGTGAAAATAAACGTATACCTACTCATCAAAACTATAAAAATAATAATAATTGAGTAATTTTTCTGAAAAATAAAAGCTAGAAATGGAACCTGTACTGATTAAAGTCGGAAGTGATGGCGGAAACGGCAGCATTTTTAATGTGGGGAGGAGCGGCGAAATCGGGAAATCCCTCGGCGAGGTTGATGGCGTTGCATCGTTGAGCGAGGTAAGATAATTGTTGGATTGGAGAGGGTCCAAGAGTCTTTGCCACACTGGATAATTTCTCCTGCATCTTCCTCTCAGTCTCCACTCCAAACTATGCTAGCTGCTTTACCTGACGTTATCTTGTTGAATGCAGGGGAATTATGTTGAAATTAAAACGGGTCTAACTAGTATAGAAATCGCGGTTTTGAACTTAATTGATGGCTTGGCTGATGGAAGTAGTCCAATATTACTATTACAATATTTTTATTTATCCAGTTGGACTTGGAGAGGAAATAATTGTGATTTGTGAATCATGAAATATAGTGTTTTTTCATTTTTAATATGAATATATTTATTTATTAAACTCACGTATTCAAGTGTCCAGAGTGTTTTTTTTTTAATTTTTAATATGAATATATTTATTTATTTAAACTTACGTATTCAAGTGTCCCCAAGAAAGTCCGAAAGTGTGATTTCTTGGTCCAAATACTATTTAATAGTGTTGTAAAAATCCCTGTCTAAGACCGATTAGGCCCTGCCTAGGCGCTAGACGGTCCTCTACCGAACCGATTATCCACTAATCCCCGTGCCCAATCAGTTTGGCGAGTAATTGGCGCCTAGGCCGCCTAATCCGCCTAGGCACCGATTTAGGTGGCCGGTCAAGCTCGCTACGCGCCACTTAGGTGGCCGATTAAGCATGTTGTGTGCTGCCTAATCAGTTTGAGTAGCTTATTTTTTATATATTTTTTTGAAAATATTTAAAATTTATATAATTTTACACTTTATTTATTGATAAATATATATTTTATATATTAAATATTAAATTTAACTTACCGATTAATTACCGCCTAGAAAACGCCGAGTCCCTGCCTAAACCGCTTAAGCGTTAGGCCCCACTTGAGCGCCCGACTAGCGCCTAGCGATTTTTACAACCACGTCCGAATATTTATCAAACCGTTTATGATCTAAGTCATGATAGCAAACATACTCATCGGCCCAAAACAAAACCAATCCATTGCACACTCCCTCTCTAGTGGCGATTTGAATCAGAGTCCAATTATGAATCTCAAGTAGTTGGAAACGCTATAATTCATCGGCCCATTTCTCAAACTCACATAAAAATAATAATAATAATAATAATAAAGGGAGAAAAAATAATCGTAAAGGAGAAAAAAAGAAATATAGTAGTTATTATCTCTCTGGCGAAAAAGAAATTGTCCAAATTTTAGGAAAATGGTAAGAAATATAAAAATGACATTTAAAATTCCTTATCTAAAATGTGAGAACTAGATGATTTTCAACCTAATCTAAAGAATGTTGATGAAGTCAAACCTTAATTTATAAAATCACATGCTTTACAAAAGAAGAAGGCAATGGGAAAGTACATTTAATTATGGAGTCAAATTGGGAGATTATTATCCGGTTTTATGCTAAAAGCCTAAAACTCATTTTCCCGCCACATTTTTCAGGTTATCATAACGAATGGGGCTCGTTCTTGCCTGCCTAACATATTACACAAATTGAAAAAATGAGTCAGCTTATGTGAATTTTCTTGTGCTTGCTATTTTTTTTTTCATAGCTTTTCATCCGACACTTGCTGATTTTATGAACTCCTTCTCACTATGAAACCGTGTATGGACGTAAGGGTGATCACGAGCCGATTCGAATTGAGTATGGTCAGGCTGGAGTTCGGCTCGTTCGAGCTCAAATTTTCAAACTCGAGGTCAACTTCGTGTGAAACTCGACTCGGCTCAATTGAGCTCGGTTGTTTTAGTTTTTAATTAATAATAAATTTAGAGAGAAATTTTATATTACGATAAGCTCGATAAAATTCGTAAGCCTAGCTCGAACACAAGCTTGATTTGGGCTGGATTTAAGCTTGAGCTTGAAAAAGCTCGCAAGCCTGTCAAGTCGAGTACCATACGAGTTCGAGTTCGAGCTCGAGTTCGACTCGATTTTAATTTTTTTTTTCAAACCGATTTTAAGTAGCTCGTGAGCCGGCTTGATTCATGCTCAGCACAATGTCGACGTCAGTTTGCTTGGTCACCAGCATCAGCAGGTATTTTACTATTTCCCCCCTCCCCTAGCCTCTTAGACTTCTCTCTGAGTTCAATATTCCTAAAATTATGAGTGTATAGCTTTGTTCAAACTATCTTTGTTGGATATGGACTTTTTTTTTTTTCATTAATATCAGATAGATAAGGAAATCACGAGGTAGCAGCAGTAAAAGCTGGCTTCCAGATAATGATTTCAGCTTACGAATAGACATAGCTGCCGTTCTCAGCTTTCACAGTCCGATTATAAACTTCAATTTATTACTTATTATAAGCAGTTGTCGGTACAGTATGTATGTAATAAGTTAATCTCGAGCTACTTAAAATCGGTTTGTTCTCATTTATTAGTCTCATATTCTAAAATGGCAAATTTTTTCACACTTTGTACCATTTCGAAATGGGACTATTAATTTGGGACGGAGAGATTATTATTTATTGCATCATTCCATCTTCTCATCTTATTAGAATAAATATGCATGCAAAAGATATCTCCACATCTTATTAGGATATCTTATTAGTTGTTATCTTCTATATCTTTTAATTATTTATTCATATCTTGTAATACTCTATATATACATGATCAATAATACATACATTATTGAGGCAAAAATTATTGTCACCTATAAATACCATCCCGAGACATGGCCTTTTGAAGATTAGGAAAAAATTATTGTCACCTTTTAAGTAATTTTATGCTACATAAATGCTTATTTATCCTCCGTGAGCACGTGTTAATGTGCTCATTAGATAATATGCCAATATTACATTGGTGCTAAAATTATCCACCATTAATATAGTGTTACCATATTATTCAGTATGTACATTAACACGTGTTCGTAGTGGATAGGTGAGCATTTCTATTTCATCGTGAGAAAAAAGAGTATGCCTTATTCAGGAGTTGTAGGAATTTTCATATTTTAGTTGGTTGGCATAGAAGACAATTTGCCTGTAATAATCCATGAATTTGGGAATTCTTTTTTCCCCACTTATACTTCTTGAATTGTTTTTTCCTTTATCTTCAATATTTTTCTTATTTATTGAACATGATTACCTGCAGCGATGTTTCTGTGTCGATAATATAATTAGGTGGAAAAATTAAAATAAAGCAAAATATGATGTCACCATGTCACGCTTCTAGAAAATCACAATTTATGAAGGATTCGATTTATAAATCGAAACAAGAAATGAATATATTATTCGATTTCGGAAGTACAACCAAGAGAGCAGCTGATTCTCAGACGACGTAGCTGCTGTTGCAATTTGTACCTTCCATTGCTACTTTTCAATTTTTGCAAAAGCCCTCAATAAAATATACTCCATCCATTCCAATTTATTAGTCTTATTTTCTTTTTTGGTCAGTCTTATTTATTAGTTTCATTTTTTGAAATAATAATTTTTTACACTCATCAATAAAAAATTAATTTCACTACAATCACAAATAGGGGTGTAATCGAACCGAGTCGAGCCGAGTAGTGTCGTGCTCAAGTTTGACTCGTTTAGTATCGAGTCGAGCTTCGAGCTTTTTTGTCGAACATTTTAAAGTTCACGAACTTTATCGAGCTTTAATCGAGCCTAAACGAACTTTCTAAATATGGAATATATTTAAAATATCCATTATTATTTCGAAAGAAAAAGTTTTTTATCTATAAATTAATATCATATTCATGCTCAAATTCTAAATCTTATCATTATTAGAAAGATTTATCATTATTGTTACCCTTAAATTATGAAAGTTATTACTTTTATGAAATTAGTTATTTTATATTTCTTATTAATTTTAGCTAACGAGCTTGCTCACGAGCTCACGAGTCGAATACTATGATGCTCAAGTTTGGTTCGTTTAATAAACGAGCTTCTCAAAACAAATTCGAACGAGCTTTTATCGAGTCGAGATCCGAGTAGCTCACGAACAGTTTGACTAATTTACAACCCTAATCACAAACATTGGTTACTTCGACATTTCACTTTGGAACTATATTAATTTGGGACAGATGGAGTAATAAATAGTGGTGGCCACGGGCCGGTTCCGATTCGACGGTTCCAGAAAGTTAGAATCGGACCGGCCTTTGAGAAAACGGTTTCGGTTCCGATTCTGAACCAGAACCGGCAGTTCGATGAATATTTATTTTTTATTTTTTCAGCGATACGTGGCGCTCTCTGATTCGTCGATTTTCGAATTTTCAAAAATTTTATCCCACAGTTCAACGGTTCGGAACCGGAATCGCCGGTTCCGGTTCGGACTATCTCTTGAACCTGAATCGGCCCGTCGAAAAACGGTTCCGGTTCGGAACCATGAACCGCCGGGCCGGTTCGGGTTCGAAATGGACACCACTAGTAATAAATTTTAAATAAGAAAAAACAATTTCTTTGCCACTATTAGTCAAAACGTAGCTTTAGTGACTACTGGTGAGTATGACTAAAAAAAACTAGGTCAACTTAAACTCTTTTGAACTAGGTATTGTGTCAAATCAATTAATTCTTCTATGGCATCATCTATTTTTTAAAAATGGAATTTAAGAGATTTGGAGTTGTTGGCTCGCATTGATACCAAGGATTCAATTGATTGCCAATATATTGTTGTTACTTCAACTTGTATTGAATAATGTTACATATTCTATTTCTAAATTCCGAAAATCTGTAAATACATAAGTTGAAATGCCATAAATTACTCACTAATATGCCATACTCGTTCGCCAAATTTATGAGAAGAAAAAAAAAAACTATATTACTCAATATATATTGAATTTATTAGAAGCAAAAAGAAAATCGATATCAGTGTATTACTGTATTACTCATTATTATATTAAATAACATTTAATAATATCATATTAGGTAAGTAAAAACAATAACCATGAAATTACTCTAAATCACTCATATATTACTTTAACAAAAACGAGACGGATTTACTTTTTTTTTTTTTTTTTTTTTTTTTTTGAGAGATTTAAACCTATTCATATATTTTAATTCAGTTTTTCAGCAAATGATGTATTTTTATTAGGTGAATAATGTATTAAGTCTTTTTTCAGCTAATAATGTATTTTTGTATAGTATATGATGCATTTAGTCTTTACTTGGTAAATGAAGTATATTTCTCAAAAAAAAAAAATGATGTACTTAGTAGTAATTGATATATTTTTATTCAGTAAATAATAAATAAAAATTATTTTATAATATAAAGAGATCTATCTCATACAATCTTTTACGAGAGACCCTCTAATAAGATTCTCTGACTTAGTTTATAGTAAACGAATCTCTATCTTTATCTCTCATTATATACAATTACATATAAAATCATTGAAAATCATAATTTTCTTAATTGAGAAGATATGGTTTATAAGTTGAAGCGAAATACTTGAACATGTATGCTTTGTTATATGATACATTTCTGACTATAATTAATTTAGTAACTGATTACTGTTGGAGTTTCGGTTCATTTTTTGTGGGAGAAGGGAAATTTTGGGATTATTGTTTAAGTCAAGCAATTATTGATAAATAATCTATAAAAACTACCACCAATATTCGATTCTAAAAGTACAAGCATCAACTGCAGCAGATTCTTGTTATGTTTAGCTTCTTCTTGCCTCTCACAACACAACATTATCACTCAGCTATTACTGTTTGTACCTTTCTTCTCATGTATTTCTTTATTTTGGTGGCCCCTTCTGGAATCTTTAGTTAATCAAATAAAATATAAAAACATAATTGACTAAATTATTCAGAGAAAAATTACAAAATACCATCATGCACATAAAAAATACCCACTTCGTACAACAATCACAAAAATATCTAAAAATTTATTTATTTGCTAAAATATCCGACCAGTTCAGACCCGTGTCAGAATCACACACATGGCATGGTCAGATTTGGGTCTGAACCGGTCTGTATCGGGTCAGAATCTTGACCCGAGTCAGACTCGATTCTTACCCCAATTTTTTTTGATGGAGCAAATTCTTACCCCATTAAAAATGTTTCAAATTTATGAGAAATTCTAATTAAAAAAAACTCCAATTTATTTGTCGGTTCTTCCCCCATTAAAATTCTTCAATATTTTTTTTATCAATTTGATTCTTTAATCAAATGGTAACTCAATTCATACTAACAAATATTTTAAATTTATTTTTATTGTTCTTATTAATATTTTCGTTCCAAAAATCATTAAAAATACATTTTTTGTAATGATATCATCATCATCATAATATCTATAATTGCATCGGTTTCCACCTAAAATAAATCCTCATGTAAAATATTGTATTTTTATGATGTGTTATAAGAAGTGGGTATTTTCAAGATATGTTTTATAAAATTGGGTATTTTAAAATATTTTCTCAATTATTTATAACTTTCATATTCACGAAAACAATTTATGAATTCGAACCTTAAAGGGAATCTGTTGGATGTGTGTTTAAATTAATGTAAAAATATATAAATAAATAAGAGGTAAATCACCGTATATTAATATTATACCATATTTTCTTTTCTTTTTTTGGAAAAAAATCAAAGACTAATAAACCATTACATTAAGTCACCCAAAACGCACAAATTACCATTTAAATAAAAAAACAAATAAATTCATAAAAATCCCGCAACAGAATCAGGAGCATGATCCAACGGCCGAGATTGCTCCCCAGAGATTCAAAATTTGAAATGGCCAGGGGCATTACAGTCAATGACGATAAACCAAGAGTCAGCTAGGGTTTCGTGTATCGCTGGCTTTCCATCATTTTCTGTGGAGAGAGATATAAAAAGATTAGATCAGCCCGCAAATCGCACACACTACACACACTCACTCTCGGCCCATACAAACCCTCATCATCTCTTCTCCTAAACCCTTCTTTCCAAAAATCTCACCCCCTTTTATATTTTCTCTTATTTTTTAAATTTTCTTCTCTTCGGATATATGCGTTTCTGTACTTTTTCTCTTTCTTCTCATGTGATGATCACGCCATTTTACGTTTAAGCTTCTCTCCAATTTATCACTTCTGATTTTCGCCATTCGCCAATCAATACTCTGATCGCATGGATCTGAAAGTAGATACTGTGAGGAATCGAGTGATTGTCTCATTTTTCTATTTTTTTTCCAGAATCAAATCATAGAACTAATTATATCGTTTTTGTTTTTCAGAAGTCGGGGTTCGAGGAGAAAAACGGTGGTATCTCATCTCCACTGAAGAGCTGCAGCGACTGTCACACTACGAGAACTCCGCTTTGGCGAGGCGGTCCAGCTGGACCGAAGGTGAATATATATTTTTTTCTTTTTTGCATAATTTTTTTAAAAGATTGTTAACTGATTTTTGTTTTCTGGCAACGGCGTGGTTGGTTTGCAGTCATTGTGTAATGCGTGTGGAATAAAATACAACAAGAAGAGGAGGCAGCTTTTGGGATTGGAATCGGGAAAACCAAACAAGAAGAAGAAGCGAACGAGCGTTGTTCGAAGCAACGAGGTTCGAGAGATTTTGAAAATGCGATTTAAGAGCGAGATGGTGTTGCAGAGATCCGGGAAATTGATGAGCAAGTTGAGGGAGGAAGAGCGAGCGGCGATACTATTGATGGCCCTCTCTTGTGGATCTGTTTATGCTTAGTGTAGTAGTACCTCTAGCAGCAGCAGTTGTACCAGGATTTCTGGGAATTTGAAATTTGAAAAAAAAAAAGAAGAAGAAGAAGAAAAAATCGGAGATTCTAATCTAATGTTATCGTAGTTTGAGGGAGAAATTTAGGTTTATTTCTTTTTTTCTTTTCTAGTGGATTAATGTTTAGGATGATCCTCTGATGTAATGACTAACAATGATTGATTTAGTCATGTTTTTTCCCTACTAATAGTATGATTAATTCCTTTAGATTTGATTTTTTGACTTTTGAATCTTCTCTTTTCAGATTGTTCCCTTCATATTTCATTTATTTTTATTTTTTTTAGTGTTTGCTTATGAACAATTCCATCTCTTTTTTGGCACAAATGTTCATTTTTCGATGTGCGAAAAGTAGCAAATTTCTTTTTCGAATTTACCACTTCAAAAACGATAGATCCTTTGGTATAACAACTGTTTTGCTTCTTCAGAAAATTGATGGTATTTTTAACTTGAAAAGATCGTTATTCAAAAATGATGATGAGAAAAAATGAAGAAAATGTCACATATGAATTAAACGAAAGAAAAAAAAAAGATTTTCATATTCCCAAATAAAGTATGACATGTACACGTGATACAAATTGATTGCCTACGTGAATTATAAAAAAAGTGAAATAAGATATGGTATTTTAGTATATGATTAGGGAATTAAAATAGCTTGGGACAGATTTAATACCAAAAATAAGCCCTAGATTGGTAATGTAATAGCAGGCCAAGGAACACAAACTCTCAATTTATGGAAATAAATGAGAGAGAAGGAAGGAAGGAATTGGAATTTGGGGGCATGGAAAATTTCATTAAATATCGTCTGCCAATAATATAATTCTCTCACCACCCAAACCAGCCCCCATTATTTGAAACGGCGCAAAAATTCAATATTCATTCTCATTATTAAACTATCTTGCATTCCACCTACTTAAATTATTTCTTATCCATTTAATTACTTCTCAAACTTATGTAAAATGAATACAAATAATAATCTTGTGTTAATATGGACATATTTTTCAAAATATGGGAGGTTGGTTTAGAGAGGATCAAATCTTATTTCTCATAATAGTGTCCGATTTGGTGTTCCACTATTCCGATTACTAATTTTAATTAATATTTTTATGAAAACAAAAATAAACTATAATACAGAATACAAATTATAATTATGAATTAATCAATTTTAATAATTAAATTTTAGTTAAAAACTAAAAAATAATTACAAAAAATATTGTGTACCCTAATTGGTGGGATGGATCCCATGGTTGAACTTATAAAATTAATTCAAACAATAATATATTAAAATTATAAAAAATATTAAATAAAAATTATAATTATAGTAATGAAATAGGTCGTGAAACATGAAAAGTGAGATAAAAAATCTCAGTTTAGAGCAGTTAATAAATCTACTTTTGAGATAAAAATAGGGAGTGAAACATAAAAAGCAAAATAGATGATCAGTTTAGAGCGGTTAATAAATCTACTTTTGAGATAATTGTATTTTAAGTTTAAACATTTGTTATTTATAAACTACTATATTTTTTACTCACAATGTCATATTTTCATCTACAATTTAATTGATGACATGTGTTTATTCCAATAATGTGACATCATTTAAAAGTTGATCAATCTGATTGAATTATTTAAGAAAAAACATTACAATTATGAATCCAAGAGAAAGAAGCCGTCGTCGCTAGAAAGCTTGCGAAAGTTCTTACTCCATCTAGTTCTAGCGAGAATTATAAAGCAGAATTGACACGAAGATTCTGGAAACTGCCACGTGTAATAATCAGACACGTGTCATCACGAAGCATCCAGCGTCGGTTATATAAATCCTCTCTGATTACGTGGATGTTGACTGCACATTAGAAATAAGCTAAGTTTCATTTGCAATATTGCATTTAGTAAAATAAAGATAAAGATGCAATCTCGATTTGCTCTCACCGGCGCGAAAATCAGCGGGGCTTTGGGGAGAAGGTTTCCGCAGCAACTAATCCGCGGCGGCGCCACCTCCTCCGGCAGAACTGCTGATCCAGCTCAGCACGCTGTGGAGGAAGAAGTGCGTATAGTTAGTTATTTATTTCGTTTTCAGTTAGATAGAAACTCAGTAGTCATGCAGAAATCATGCTGTGTCAAATTTTACAGATCTAGAACATTCATGATTCTTCTAGAAGTAGAGGGTAATGAACAAAAATTACGGCGAAATTAATCCTTTTTCTTTCCTTTGGAAAGGACGTTTACGCGACGGATGCGATACAAGACGAAAGACGCCGGCGGCCACCGGCGAACGAGCCGACGAGCAAGGACAACGAGTCGTATATTCCACCGAAACCGCCGAAAGAGACGGCGGCGAAGCTCGAGTCGCACGGCGTCGGTCCTAGAACGGAACCGAGATTCCAGCAGAAGCGGCGCAATTCTACTGCCTCCGCCGATTCCGTGATCAGAGATGTGTACTGCGCGGGTATCGACGGCAGTCCGTGGCCGGCGGATGGCGGCGAGACCGACCGGAGAAGGCAGAGGGAGGAGCAAGAGAGGGACGACAGAGAGTATTACAAGGATCACAAGGCGTCACCGTTATCGGAGATTGAGGTTTGTGATACTAGGAAGCCGGTGACTCAGGCGACGGATGGGACTGCGCATGGTGGAACTGTGGGGTATGATAGAGATTACGAAAAAATGGTGTGGCGGCCGGAGCAGCTGGACACGGCGGAGGAGGCGCTGCGACGGGCGGTGGAGATATTTAAGATGAATAAGATGAGGGGGGATCCGGATTCTCCTCACGGCAGAATTCTTCGGCA
Source organism: Plectranthus barbatus (assembly GCA_026898455.1). NCBI lineage: Eukaryota > Viridiplantae > Streptophyta > Magnoliopsida > Lamiales > Lamiaceae > Plectranthus > Plectranthus barbatus. The sequence continues at coordinate 164,988 of JAPKLW010001074.1, read as the reverse complement.
GCTTCGTGGTGAATATTTGTGATTGTTGTTCACTATTTACTTTCTTATATTTTGTAAATTAATCAATAACTAGTAAATATACGTTACCTCTATCACTATAAGAAAGCTCAAATATTATTTCGACTTATAAACTGTTAGTTTTCGTAAATAGTAGTGTTTCAAAAAAATTATGAAATTATAATATTTATGATTTTTTTTAAAAAAAATCAGAAATGTGTATACATTGTTATGCATATCGGTGAATAATTGTAATGCTATCTACTGTGTACTGAAATGATCATGACTCCATAGAGTTAACTTTCATGTAGTATTGAATTCAAATATAATTTCGCAGTAAATATATAAGTTTACTTTCAAAACTTTGATTGAATAATAATTGTAGTTCAAATGTTTCGACTCCATCTTCCTTTGATTCTTTGAAAAAAATTACAGTTATTTAAATTTACGTATCCATATTATTCCCAGAAAATTTAACATCATTATTATGATTTAATAATGAGCAAGCGCATTTTGATCAAAAAAGAAAGTTCTTGATCAAAAAGAAAGTTCATTAAAGGAAAGCTTAACATCATTATTATCATTCAATAATGAGGAAGTGCATTTCTTTGTCCATCAAAGAAGAAAATTCATTAAAGAAGATTCGCACGGTTTGTGAATAAGAAAAAACCTTCGGAAACTGAGCTCGAATTTAGTAGCTCAGACAATATGAAAAGCCATCGAACTTAGTAGCTCGGACGATATGAAAAGCTGGAGTATTGAATCTAACCGCATCAAAACTTGCTCGATCAAAGAGATGCAATCGTTTGAGATTGTGACTTTTTATTTATAATTATTTCTTTGTATTCATTCTCTATAAATAAAATTACATTTATTGTATAAAAATATACTGAATTTAAGTAATAAACATAGCAATAAAAGTAAAATTATTCAAATTCTATTTTTTCTTTGAGTACTTATATTAGTTTGTTCGTATTTCCTTACTTATTTATTAAGTATTCCTATCAAATACACTTTTTGAAAATTCGAGCATTAACAATTGACACTAGATGGAGGGAACTCAAGAAAGAAAGATAAGATAATCATGGAAAATAATGGTAATAACGAGAACAACAATCCACCTATTAGGCATGAAATTTTCCGAAGTGCAGTTGAGTTCGAAGCCAAATTCAAACATCGGGAAATCGAATTTCGCAACCAGGAGAACAGAAGGGTCGTCTTCATAATCGCAAGAATTTTCATCATTGCATTATATCGTCATTCTATATAAGAGGATATACAACACATATTTGATAATTTATTATATTTCAGGTTATTACAGTGTTCCATAATTAATTGACTTTTTTTTTTCCTTCTCTCTAGTTGGCCCCTTCAACCCAGCGTCCTAAGATATGCCAAAAAATGCTTTGTAAATGTTTTCCAGAAGAAACTCCGATCTTTAATAAGGTTTTTGTTTTTTTTTTTTTTAAAAAAATAAACCTCAAATATATATTCACGTGCATAAAGATTTCCAGAAACAATAAAATATATACGAATATCAAAATGACACCACACATTGCTTCTATTTCGATTGTCCAACTAGTACTACCACCACCACACCCTCCACTCCTCAATCCCTATTTTGAGGCCATAACCCAACCCTTCACATATAGTTCCTCTTTTCTTTTTTTTTTTCTTTTTTTTTTTTTTCATTTCTACATATACACTAATTTTTAACAAGAACAAGGGAAATGTATAGCAATAACGTTTTTGCCTAAGTTGTTAGAAAATTTACTTAATACACACACCTAGTAGAGTGCGTGTGGGCAAACTCATATTTGCTTTTACCACTTCGAGCACATGCACCAGAATCCTCCACCAAAATAGAAGTTAAAATTAGGTGCTCCTTTTTGGGGTGCAATGCCACATAAAGCTACGATGATGCATGATGAAAGTTGTGGTCGTAACGTAAGACAGTTGGAAATGCAGATAATGGAAAAATTACAATTATTCAAACTGTATGGACAAAAATTTAGATACAGCGTCACATTTTACTTGGAGTAGTAACTAATGCGTACAGTAAATAAAAAAAGAAAAAAGAAAAGAAAAGTTACACTGAATCAGCCGCCGCTTCTTCACTTCTAGAACTGCACCACATTTCCTTGCTCAATTTATTGTGAAATTAAAGGTAAAAAAAGAGTGCAAATATGATGAAGATTGAAGGAAAGATGGAGTGTGATTTGAATTGAGCGGAATTGTCGGACGGAGGAGTGTGGTAGTAATACGGGAAGTACTGAACGATTGGATTCGGCGGCGGCGGAGTGGGGAAGACGGAGGGGTTTGTGTCTGTTTCAGGGTGTGGGTAGTACGCGCCGCCGTGAGGTGGTGAATAGTAGTAGGATGTTTGTCCCGGTGGAGGTGGCGAGAAGTAGTAGACACCGCTGCCGCCGCCGTTGCTGGGTGGTGAAGGAGGAGGGGGGCAGATTGGCCTGGACGGCGGTGGCGGTGGCGGTGGCGGATAGAGAATGGGTTGGCAGGGGTTGTCGCAGGAAGAGCACATTGTGCAGGCAATCTGGTATCTGGCCATTGCTGAAATAGAGGTGGTGGCTAGAGAAGGAATGTGGAGGGAAGTTGAGATGATGAATGAGAAGATGAGGAGAGAGAGATCTGCCATTGCTAAAATCTTTACTTTAAGAGAGAGAAAGCCTTCACTGCTTATATATATAAAGAGGTAAATCAAACTTTACTTCATTATAAAAGTAAAATCGGCAATTTACTTGAAAGTGAGGGGAAAAAAAGAAAAAAAAAAAAAAGTAATGTGAATGAAGTTGGGGTGCAATGCAACTAGGGTGAAATTTCCAACCCGACATGATAAACTGATGAGGCCAAAATTTATCTAGCCACTTTGGATAACTTGTTAAGTTATCTAGCCACATGTATAAAAATACATGTTTTTTAGCCACTTTGCCAATGATTGGAGAGAGAAACCGAATTTTCAAATGTTGTTGCATTAATTATTTTTGGATTTATTGTCTATTACCCTACCAACTACCCCACCACCTACCCCACTTCCCCCCTTTCTCTCTCCTATCTTTTCCGTCGAACAGCCGCAACCTCCATTTTTGGCGATTTCAAGCTCTCTCGGCCGGAAAAATGCACGCCCCAACCGGAAAAAAAATACATTGCGCCTATTACAATGTCTGGAGAGGAAGAACAACCTAATCAACTAAGTTAATTCCTACGGCGACGGGCTGAACATTTTCGTCATTTTTTC
>JAPKLW010001074.1:102725-156738 GCA_026898455.1 Plectranthus barbatus | reverse complement strand
GATATGGTGAAGTCGAGATCTCGACATCATCTCGAGATCTCGATTTTGTCACGAGATCTCGATTTTCCTGGGTTTCTCCCTAAGTTCTCTGCGTATTTTTTTACGAACAACAGTCCTAAAATCGCGATATTTTCTAAAAAACTAAGATATACAAGTCGATACTAAGATATGCATGTCGATTTTGAACACATAACAACATTATAACGCAGAAAACGAATCGAAAGTAAGAAAAAATGGTTGAAATCAACATACCTTCGATTTTTCTCTCTCTAAACCCTCTCAATAATCTTCAAATAATTTTTAAAATGTTTGCTTCCTCGTACAACCGAAAATATTTGTTTGTAAAAGGTTGTAATAAATTTACAACTACCTTGGTAGTTCAAATTAATTGTTCAAAATTAAATAAATGAATAAATAAATGAAATAATGAATATTTCCGAAAATGGAAACAACTTTATTAAAGTAAATTTTGTCTTGTAGCCGAAAATGGAAGAGAGAAAAAGACAAAAGTACAAAGTGGCTAGAAAACTTATATTTTTATCCTTGTGGCTATAAAACATACCCACTTATTCAAAGTGGCTAGTTGTATCCATTCCCACTAAACTGATTTGAATATAATACGAAAAAAGTGGGTTGGATCAACCCAAAATATTTATGTCAGTTTTGGGTCGAACTTGCAAACTCATTTAATTTTCGTGCTAGGTTCGGGTCAGATCTGGTTTGACCCGCGCAACCTATTGGACCCGAAATAAATTAATTTTATTATATAATTATATCATTTTCATCTTATTTTTGGGTCATCTTTAGATTTTTTCGTGTTAAATATCATGTTGTGTAATAGGTTAAAATTTTCATTGTCATTTGGGTTACTTTTGGATTGACTCGATAACAAATAGGTCAAGTTTAGGTTAAATTTTCTAATCAGAAAAAGTAAACAGATTTAGTTTGAGTTAACATGTCGTATGTTATTATCAGGTCACAACTCGAACCCTACCCATTTGTGAGTACCCTAAATGCAACATAACATTGTAACTTTTTTCTTGTGTATAGACTATAGATGGGCATAGGCTTGGATACAAATAACCTATTTGGATTTTTCTTAAACATTTCGGGCCGGGTTGTTGGATATTAGCCCAAATGTTTATATCATCTAGCTAAACCTGGCCTGGTTGCATTAGTATTTTTATTTTATAATCAAGAAGGAATTAATTGGTCACGTCTCAAGTGTTTTTGCTCTTTTATTTCTATAATATTATTAACATATGTCGTTGTCAATCATATATCTTCATACATTTATGACAAAATATAAGTACAAGATAAGAGATTTTCGAATAAAAGAATGAGACCGTGGAATTAAATATATATTTTTTTTTTCTAAAGGGCAAAAAATTGATCAAGCTTAATTAGTCACGGAATGAGTTGATACTGGGTAATTAACGAAGTAATGATAGTTCTTATAATGTTTAGTAAGATCTTATTGAATGGAATTGGGTAGAAATATTTTTCGAAATCATTTATAAATACTAAATATTTGAATAAACTTCCTGAATCACCTCTACTTAGCAATAATTTTCAATAATAGACGCTCTTAATATGTTTAATTTACAATATTTTAATAGATTTGTAAATACATTTGATCATAATATCAAAATTAGGATATGTGATCATATAAATTGGACAATCAAATATAATAAATTGGACCAAATAATTAAGAGAGATGGGTATATCAATTTTGCTTACTGTTGAGGGTGAAATTGCAATGAATTCGGAGCCCCGAGAACTATAAATGAAAATGGACAAAAAATAGCATAACGAGGACGAGAATATAATTATAACAAGCGATTTAAATGAAAATACAAGTAAATCGAACAGGCTCAAAACATTAGAAAAAGGTTGAGCTTTTGATTCTCTCAAGCTAATTGCTAGCAAACGTAAGGTTATAATTTCTCTCTCTTTCTTGCCCCCCCCCCCCCCCCCCTCCCCCCGGGAATACTTCCCACAGTAAGTATTTATAGAGGAAGGTTTCCGAGACCTTCGTCAATCTGTTAGGGATAGTTCCGGAAAAATAGGGGCGGTTGGACCTCGATGCAGTTGCCCCCTCCTAAAATTTGGCGAGCTAGACGTTATACACCCGTTACCTCCTCTTGGCCGTTGGGTGGTTACTAGGGCAGTTCGCAGTTTGCATATCGGACTCTCTCTTTGCTAGTCAAACTGCTTCCTATCTTGATCGAACTGCTTCCGACCCAGCGGACCGCTTCTTCTGCGGCACTATAATCTTGTAGTGCCGACACTGTTGCTGATCTTTTACTAGGGCTCACTGGGCCCTAAATCGGATCTCTTGGCGGGCCGTATTTGGGTCGGACCCCAACACTTACCTACCTACTGTAGGCACATATTAATGTGTCAATATGTTGATATGGCAATACAATATTGATAGTGAGATCAATTTTAATTATGATAATCACTTTTAATATTATCACATTAATTATAGATATATTAACAGGTAACTACGGGATGCATCGGAATATTTATAACGGTGTATATTAATAAATACATAAGGAATGCACAGCACAGCACAGCATAGCATAGCATGCAGCAGCACTTCATCAGTCAATAATCTCGTTCTCATTGACAACTGTGTCTCTAACAATTTTTATATTTTAATTTCTCCTCAAAGATGCCATAATCTTCTCAATCCCTTCACTCCACTTTTTTACGTTGCTGTGTTGTCTGTTCGAACCTCGAGATACGTGTAATAAAAAATATATTATTTATATTTATATATCTCGCATTTAATATGAATATAAATTACATTATTAAAACGGGATATCAGATATCACACAAAACACTTTTTACCAAATTCTGCCCACATTTTTAATTACAATTATACATTTATTTATTCTTAGGGAGATTTATTTTGTCACGCACGGCACGGCAGCCCCATGTGTGCATGAACACATACAAACAATAAAATTAATATAATATTTTTTATTTTAATGTTAAAAACTTTATGTACGAAGCCAAGAAAATTGAATATAAAATACAGTAGCTTTTACAGGGAGGGTCAACTGCCGCCATGCATGATGCAGCTGCCTGAAGTAAATTTTATAACATGGGCAACCGTCGAAGTGAAAGTTTATTCTCATGAAAGGGAGAAATATAAAATAAAAAGGGAAGATGATAAATTAAGTTTTTTTGGAAGATAGTCTTACTTTATAGATTAAGTATAGTCATGACTAGCTACATGAATTAACCAGTCAGAAAAGTGTGATCTCCAGCTCATCGGCTGGGAGATATGCGTTGTAAACTGCGCTACATGATGAGCTGTCATAGTGGCACAGTTCATCCAATCATAATTCACACAGATTCTATTATTGCAGCAAGAACTATGATGGATCTACATGAGAATGACGAACCGATATCAAGAGAATTCCACGATGCAGCTCAAATGGCACAAAAAGATAAATTTTTTATTATTATTTTTCATGCTTTTAGATGATAGTCTAAGTTTTTGCATATATATTTGAGCCAAACAGGCGCAGTAGCTCAATACACGTGGTTGCATTAATATCTGGCACATGAAAATTTGGAAAATTTGTTTGAATAATGAGCTAGTTTAATTTTTTTTTAAAAAATTTTTAAGAATAAACTGAAGTAGGTGTTTGAAATTGAAAGGACGCGTTTGGCTGATTAGCGCTTTCTGCAATAGAATAGTAACTGTAAATTTCTCTTTGCCTCTGCATGCAAAAAAAAAAATTTGTTATATATATGTCTGAAATAGAGATTGTATATATTTATTGGATCATAATTTATATAAAAATGATTTAAATAAAAATTGATAGTATTTATGAGACAAGCGAAGCGAAATCAGAAGGGGTGTGCATTGCAACTTCCTTTAATGTAGTGGACATGGTTTGCCCCCACTATCTATTTATTTCATCATTCAAATGTGGCCCTATCTTATGATTTTCTTCATTTTAAAGCTAACTGATTGATTAATATACCTAATGGAATTTTATCTTCTTTTTTTTTTTTTTTTTCTTATAGTTAAAGTAATTAGCTGTCACCATATGAATATTACTGACTAAAAGATTATTCACTTTCACTTTAAAAAAAAACATGAAAGATGATGGTGAAATCCGACTACACATCAACACGTGTTGATGTGGTAGTATGATTTAATTTTAAAAATTATAATTATTTTTAATATATTTATTTATTAATGATGAATATATTAATAAGTATTTATTCCGTTCCAATTATTTCATCAGATTTACTATTTTAGTGTGTTCAATTATATAATTTAATTTTTATAACTTAAATTTTTTTTTCTCAAGTAATTTACGATTACATTTCTGAATAATATTGAAAAATAAGAATATTAAATGTAATATTATGAAAATAAAAAATTTATTAATATTTTAAATAAAAATAATATTAAAAATTTATTTAAATATTAAATAATTTTTTACAAACATAGCAAATTAAACTCGATCATATAATCGGAACGGATGGATTATAGATCACCAGGAGGTAGTTTTCAGCTTTCACAAGCCCACTAAGTTTCTCCCAACCAAACGCCTCTTTTTCTTTTCCCTTTATTTTCTTTTATCATCAAAATATTATGCCATTAATTACCCACTTCCTTTCCTCCACCCTATTAATATATTTATCACTTCCCCCACCTATTTCTGCATTTCTACACCAACACATGAATTCCGATTCTCCATTTCTACCCACCGCTTCTCTCCACTAGATACCCCAATGGAAGGAGTTTCTGCTACTGTCTACAGAGGAATCAGAGGATACTGGCGCCGCAAAGGCTACGAGCGCCTCGGCGCCGCCGGCCGGAAGAGGAAGACGCCGGTCGAGAAGCTCGGTGTTGCCCCCGAGGATTCGCGGCGGCGGAGGTTCTGGAGGATCAAGCTGACGCCGCGGCTGAAGCTGAAGCTGAGGTTCTCGCCGAAGAAGCTGCTGCTCGGGCTGAGAGATGCGTACGTCAACATGATGCTGAAGATTGCGAACACTCGGGTGATTGGGAGCGGGTTTCCCGGCGACGGAGTGACCGGATTCGGTGCGAGGCCGATCAAGGAGTACGATGAGCGGATGATTGTTGAGATCTACAAATCTATTGTGATGGCGCATGGGCAATTGGTGCCCCGCGACGCAGCGTGGATTGGCTCCGAAATTACCTGCCGACGGTAATTTTTTTTTTTTTACTATCATTATGAAATCGTGAACCCCGTGAGAGATGATGTTTATATTTCGATTGAACTTTTCAGATCAATATTGAAAATCTCGATTTCGGTTATTTTTTATTTTTTATTTTTTAATTGGTAACTATTTGTGTAGAGTTCAGATTTAACTATTTGTGCTGTCCATTGGAAAAGATAAATGTAGCTTTTACCGCATAATATTTTTCCAATAACCTACTAATTATTGTTCAAATTTTTTCGGCTTAGATTTAGTTCAAATCCTACCAGAGAAAATCCAATAAAGACGAATTTAGTGATATTTTGGTATTTTCTCTTGTTTGGATAAAATACAACTATACAAGGGTTATTATCATCATTATTGTTGCGTGGATATAAATAATAATGCCAGTTTTGCATTTTTTTTTTTTTTTTTTTTTTGCGTATTCATAGGAAGGTTGGATTTCAAAATATTGTATTTTTGTTTAGAAAAGTGCTTTTCAATTTTAATTATTTTTTTTAAATGTTCATAAAAGGCGAAATTTAATGTTGTCATAAGTTGGTTGTACTGCTTTATGTTACCAACTGATGCTTGTTTAGGACCATTGATGTGTAGCAATATGAACAACAATTATCTCTCTTTGTTTTTTAATTTATCCATATACTTATTTATTGGATTAGTGTAATTGAAAGAATATTAATTCGATTATGAATATTGTTTATTTGTAAATAGTATAATTTGATCAGTTAATTTTAATGTTTGTATTTAATGGAAATTTTTATAAATCTATTTCTTAGTAAACTGTAATTTAGTTGATCACCTAACGTTTATTATAATTGAGATTATTACAAAATATTTCTATTTGGGGAATGGGATAATGCTGATGATATAAAACACTTTGAGTGAAGGACTAGAAGAATCATCAGTCATTCATCTCGCTGTTAAATAGCCAGCCAATAATAGATACTCAGCTCCTCATTCTGTCCCATATCATTAGTCTCATTTATTTTTATACATTTTTATACAGCTATTAATATTTGTGAGTGTATTGAAATTAATAATTTATTAAAATGATGATATTTTTTTCTATTTTAAAAAATGAGACTAATTTTGCGGGACAGACGAAAATAGAAAATGGGACTAATGAGGCCGGACGGAAGGAATATAATTAAAGAAAATTCAATATATAAAGAAATAAAATAGTGACGATTCAGGACTCAAAAAATAGAATAATTATCGATTTAGGATCCGAAAGATGATTTTTCAATCAAGGACCTCATATTAAGGTTATGAATTGAGAATTTTTGAGATATTTTGATCCTGAATTGGTAATTAATTTCGAGTACTAGATAAATAATTAAATTATTTTACGAGTCATGAATTGATAAAACTTTAAAGAAAAAAAATTAATATCAGATTTGTTATCCCCACGTATAGATTATCAAAGGATGATTAAGTAGAAGATTTCCAAAAGAAGAAAATGAATAAATTGAGGCACGAACAGTCCTACCCAACTAGACAGCAAATTCCGACCAACGAAAGTGGAACATCAATTGAGATTTTGCTATCTACTATATTTAACAATCATGTAATAATTTTCTCAACATTTTGGTAGATGGAGTGTAGTAGTAATCCATGCATTTCTTAGTTTATAATATCTTTCAATCCATCATTCAATTAACCAAAAAAAATTAAAAAAAATTACATTTTGTGAGACCATTAATATGCGGTAATTATTTAAGCCAACTATTGAATTCATATTGCACGGATTATTATACCTAAATGGGGAAATAGCATATACTATTAGTTATTAAATATTAACTATATATAAAAATAATTATTCAACCAGTTTACTATGATGATCACTATCAGAGGTAGGGGTGTGCACGGTTTGGCCGAAACTGGCCAAACCAAATTAATTTGGCCGATTTGGCTGGTTTGAAAAAAATGATAGGCCGGGTTGTTAGAAAAATCTCAAACCGGATTATTTGATTTGGCCGACAGTTTGAAGGATGAAACCGGCCGTATAAATAATATAATTTAAAATATAATAATGATAATAAAATATTATTTGATAGAAAGCTAAAATATCAATTATATTGATATATATGTCCGATGTTTATATTCTTTCGAATTGTAACCCTATAAATCAACTTATATATAATTGTTTCTTGCAACCATAATATTATTTATTTATTACTAATCTCATATTTATAATTAATGACAAGCGATACATATCTATATTAGTTTTATTTTGTGTATCATTCTTTCATTAATTTCTAATGATAAAATTGATATACAACTTTCATTTTTTGTAATATTTTTAGTTGAATAATCTTCAAACCGTTTAAACCAGCCGAACCAAACCGTTTTAATATGGTTTGGCTGGTTTGGTTTGTGAAAATTTCAAACCGTACCTATTGGTTTGGTCCGTATTTTGCCCCTTAAACCGGCCAAACCGGACCGTGCACATCCTAATCAAAGGCGGCACTACGTGGAGGTTCACGGGTCGGCCGCCCCCATGCCGTTTCAAATTTTTTTTATATACATATATTTTTTAAAAATAAATAAAATTATATAACGTCGATTTCACAAAATTACGATCGAACCCTCACAATACTCGAGCTCTACATCCGTCCCTGAATTCACTACACACCCTAAATATGTTTAGGCATATGAAATTAAAAATAATTAATACGAAAATATAAGACGTGATGGGGATGGCGATAACAGTAATGTAAGTGTGATTTGGCGCCGTATACTTAGGTTAGGGGAAAACTACTTGTAACTGTTTGTCTAATGTCAACAATTCATCAATTAATTAATATTATGTGTCATTTTTAATCATTCCTTTTTACCCCAAATATTCTTACATTATTGCTTTCCTTTTCAATCATTTTCATGTTTCTAACTTTCATAACTCCATAAACTTTTCGGTATTACCTAAACACAGATTTTTATATATAATTGGAGAAAAAAAAATATTTTGCTTAATAAACCTGACTACATAATATGTTTTTTTTTTAACTTTTGTGTGGTATTAGTGATGTGCCATAATTTGATTTTAACCCGCTAAAATGAGTTCCATAATTATCCCATTTTCTTTTTTTGTATGTCCCAACTTAGTTGTTTCATTACTAAAAAATGTAATTTTTTTCACAATCAACAATAAAATATTAATTTTACTCAACTTATTCTACATTCACACTTTTTGATTATTATGTCCGATCGACCTGGAAAAATTAAGTTGGGACGGAGGGTGTAATGTTTATGCTTTTGAATGCAGTTGAGGCGATACCCCGTGCAGCTTGGCGGTGCAGAATCGTTGCAAACTTTAGCCGACTCCAAGAATCATGGGCATTTGCAAAATTCTCAGCGACCACGTGCTCCCTGACGGCTAGGCATCAACTAAATCTTTTCCTCTTTTATCATCTATAAATAGGAGAACTTTATCCATTCTTTGTATCGAATATTCTTCTCCAAAGCTATACTGAAATATATAATTGCTATTCCTCTACATTCTTTGGCGTTGCACATCGGGTTCATCGCTTATATTTCGATTGCATTTGGTTTGTGTTATCTTTACCTTCCCGATTACCGTAATTTGTTATTGGTATATACTAGTATTTTTCTCGCTATTATTTGTTGTTCTCTTTAACGGTTCCAAGAGTTACGACTAATCTAAAAACCGAACCTCAACAAGTAACATATATATTTTTTTATACATAGTTAGAAAACATTTTCTAGTTAGCATTGACACATATTATTAATACATGACATTAAATAAATTGACATTAGTGTTGGGCCGAATCTCATTCCTTTTTAAAAATTTATTCATTATGGCCGATGCAAAATAATTAATACATATATGCGATATGGGGCCACAATTTATTGTTGGGCTTTTATGCCATTTTTAGTCCATTTCACTTAAAATAACTGCCAGCTATATTTCCATTTTATTTATTTATATATGAAACTGGCAAGCAAGATTTAATCGCGAATTACAGAAATTGTTTTTTTTTTCACAGTAATTTTTTTAAAAAAATAATTTAAGACTGTAAAAATAGTCTCATTATCAACTATCCGTAAGCATTTCCGAATAGGCAACGTTAGTTGAAGAAATAAAATAAAAGTTGGAATGATCTCTCATTAATTGCAAATTAATGAATTAATCCTTAATTGATTATATATAATTGACAGATTAACCCTAAGAATTCAATTGGCACGATATCTCATTCCAAATTGAAACTAAATGAATGATATTTGATAATCTTCCATTATGTTACTCACCATTACAAGACGGTATATATATACAAAAGCTATACATAAATCTAGAAAATATACTAACAAAAAAGATTTACACAAATCTCTAAGATTTGGTTTCTCTTATATCTTCAATATCTTCCATAACTTTAATATCTTCATTAAAAACATCCCAAGGTTTGAGAATAGTACATTTTACCAACAAAGCATTAAAATATGATATATATACACATATATATAATTCAAATAAGTATAGTATAATTATAGTAATAATATTTTTAAATATTTAAAAAAAGAGGGTGATGATGATGTATGGAAGAGGGCATGTGTAGAGAGAGGATGTGTGTGTTGTTTGTATGGAATACGGACGTGTTGGGAAGCAATTGTCATTGTGGTACTAGACATTGACAGCTGGCCTTTCTATTATCTCACATTTATTAATTTATTTAATCATTTGTTGTGTTTTCGTAATCACACATTATTTTTACAATTAACACACTAACTTCATCATTAATCCCCTCTTTAATTCTCATAAGCCCAATCACATCTCATGCACATACAGGAAATATATGATATATAAATTCAACAACAATATTTTAGTTTAATTTTTATAATTATTAAACTGATTATATCATAATTAAAATTAAAAATAAGTTTATTCCCATAAATGATTGGAAAAACATATATAAGTAAATATGTTAAAACAAGGAGAAATATCGAAGGGAATCCGAATTATAAATAATGCTAGTTTTGTAAGGTGAAAAAATAATACAAAAGCAAAAACCCTCTAGTCTTAATCTTCCCAATCTCCTTCTCTCACTTGGTCTTAATCTTCGCACTCTTTTCTTTATCTTCCAAAGAGGGGAGAGAGAGAGCCAGAGAGGGGGATTTGTGTGTGAACTGACTGCAACGCACGTCGGTGAATATCATAACCTTTTTTCATCTCGCTATATCAACTTACATTTTCCGTTAATGGGTTGATTGTTTCTCTCTCTACCACTTTCTCTCTCATGGAAACTCGCTTCATACCCACGGCATACCATTAGAGAGAGAGAAAAGAGAGAAGAACCAAATTGCAGAAAAAGCAAAGCAGAATTCTCCATTGCAATTTGGAATATTGTCCAATCCAATTTTCCCAAAAAATAAGGATTGTTTGATTGTTTTCCCAACTCTGGCGGACTTCAGAGGAACCCTAGCATTCCTCATCTCGTTGGTCGCCTCGGATAGATTCGATTTCGAATCGCCTCGAAAGAAGCACAGATTCTTCTACAGAGGATCGAAGAAAATGCTGTGGATAATGAGATTCTCGGGGTTCTTCTCCGCCGCAATGGTGATGATCGTGCTCTCCCCTTCTATTCAATCCTTCCACCCGGCGGAGGCGATTCGGTCATCGCACGGCGATTCCTACCTGCGATTGCCGACATCCACCGACAGATTCTCCTTCCGCAGAGCAGCAGTTTTCCGCAATGCCGACGAATGCCGCGCGCCCAGATACGAGAAATCCAGTGTCTGCGATCCGTCGTTGGTCCATGTAGCTATTACTCTGGATTTCGAGTACCTGCGGGGCTCCGTCGCCGCCGTCCATTCGATTCTCCAGCATTCCAAGTGTCCGGAGAGCGTGTTCTTCCATTTCCTGGTCTCGGAAACGGGTCTGGAACCTGTAGTCCGATCCACTTTCCCGGAATTGAAGTTCAAAGTCTACTACTTCGACCCGGATAGAGTGCGAAATTTGATCTCCAGTTCAGTTAGGCAAGCGCTGGAGCAACCGCTGAATTACGCCCGCAACTACCTCGCGGATCTTCTAGAACCCTGCGTGGGTCGGGTCATCTACTTGGATTCGGATCTCATCGTCGTCGACGACATCTCCAAGCTCTGGACCACGGCGTTGGGGAAGAAAACAATTGGCGCGCCGGAATACTGCCACGCCAACTTCACGAAATACTTCACGCGGCATTTCTGGTCGGACTCCACCCTCTCCGCCGTCTTCTCCGACCGCAACCCTTGCTACTTCAACACGGGCGTCATGGTGATAGATCTAGCCAGGTGGCGGCGGCTGGGCTTCACGCGCCGCATCGAGCGCTGGATGGAGATACAGAAGACTAGCTCCAGCCGGATTTACGAGCTCGGCTCGCTGCCGCCGTTCCTCCTCGTCTTCGCCGGACACGTGGCGCCAATCGAGCATCGGTGGAACCAGCACGGTTTGGGGGGTGATAATGTGCGAGGCAGCTGCAGGGACCTCCATCCCGGCCCAGTGAGCCTGCTGCACTGGAGCGGCAGCGGCAAGCCGTGGCTTCGGCTCGACTCGAAGCAGCCGTGCCCGCTCGACTCTCTCTGGGCACCGTTTGATTTGTACGGACACTAAAGACGGGAAAAGGAAGAATTTTTTTTGGCCGGTAAATTCCTCCAGTTACTGCTCCTCCAATTTGTTACAATTACTTCATATTTTTTTTTCCTTCTCCTACAGTTTTTCAAATTTTCTTCTTTTGATTATAGTTTTTTTTTCTTCTTTTGTTTAATTATTATTTCTAAACTTTGTTTTATTTTGATGATTGACTCGTTTCATTACCTGTCATGATCGATTTGTACTCTATTTTATTATTATTCCCTGTTTCTTTGAAAATAAAAAGATATAATCATTTTCTTTTTTTCTTGTATTCATTTGTGTGGCTTCATTTCATGATATTTGGCGCCGACAATATTATATGATCAAATGGAAAATGACGAAAACCCCCTGCGATTCTCAATTTATAAGAAGTGTTGATGCCGCTGTCGGTCCAATTGCGTCTAAATTAGTAATTTCGCTCTTACTTTGCTTCGTTTCTGTTTACAAGAGTCGTATTGTGAAGTAATTTTTGTCGTTTCGTTTCCTAATTTGTTATACGCTGACGGTATTAGTGTGGCCGAATTTTGACAGCTGGTCATTGTGGGTGGGTCTATGAGTATAATGATTATGGAATTTGTCTCTTTCTTGGTAAAATTAACTTGTTATTATTTTTATTTTGTGATTGGCCTATTCTTTCATTGGTGCTCATTTCTTGCCCCCCTCTCCCACTTTCTTAATTTTTTTTTTAAAAAGGAAATATTTGAGTTAAAGTGTTGAGAGAGAGAGAGAGAGAGAGAGAGAGAGAGAGGTGATGTGGTTGAGATTGCAAAGTTTTAAGAGTAGTGTATTGTGATGAAGTTGGGAAGCACGGGATTCATTTGCAATGAAAGTTACATTTTGGTGAATATCTTATGAGTTATCCTCTCATCCTTCTTTCCACCCCTCATTCTTTTTATTTTAATATTATTTTGCCTCTTTTTAATAATAAATATTATTATTACCATTATTTTTAAGATACTCATAATGTCGGCAATTGCAAACGTGAAGTTCATTATAATTTCTAAGCCCACAACTTATTTTGTGTACAGTGTTTGTTCATTGGTGAACTGCATATTACATTATGAAATCTCATGAGAAAATTATGTTGATGCTGACTGATAGTGGAACAACTCATACGTACATTTTTTTAAAAATTTTGTAATGATTGTGATTTAAGCAAGGGTAGCTTTCTTGAATAATTGAATCTTGATATTTATGCTATCAAATCTTGTATTTACAGTTTCTTTCTATACAAAAGCTTTAGTAGAATATTTAGTTACTTAATAAAATAAAATGGATTGGTATACAATGTGGAGCCCATGAATGCCTAGTTGCGTACAGGGTGTCCAAAGTTTGGAATAAGAATGGGGGATTCGAAACGTGGCCAGGTATACTAGTCAATCTCATTATTCAATAAACCCCCCTTTTTTTTTGTTAAATTTATTTATTTATATATATATATATATATATATATATATATATGTGTGTATGTGTATGTAACGTACATTATGTATAAGTAAAAAGTATTGATTGGGACTGGGCATCTAACGGTAGCCCTACTATATAATCTCGAAACATCTGATTATTTTATCTCTTGCAGAAGTAGATGTCTCATCTAATTTTGTTTAGGCCATGCATTCAAATCAAATGTTGTGCTTGTACACATTGATAAGACGAAAATGAATTGAGGAGAATGTTGATTTTTATGGTTATAATTAATTTACCAATTTTAATGCATAATCTGTGTGTGCACGTGTGGTTGTGTACGTGTGAGAGTTAGGTGTTTCACATGAAGCGTATTATTACATTTTGGAGAAAAATGAGATTTGCGGTTTGCTCTTGTTATTTTAATTATGGTTTAATTATGAAGAAGGAAATGAAAATATATATGCTTGCATTGCATCGATCCAACTTTGAAGCATGTGAAAAACTTTACAGCTGCAAAACGGGGTGTCTGATTTGGACCAATATTCAGATTTTATGTAGGCTGCCCACTTGCTTATTTATTGTTATCCACATAATTCTTCTGCACTGATATTTGGGTTGTAATTGCCTATTGGAGGTCCCATACACAGACAAAACACATCAATTTTTAGAGAGAAATGTGAATATTGAAGTAGTATTATATTTCATGGGTGGAATTTGTATTCAAATGAGAAGCATAAAATGCTGATATCGATCGATACAGGCCAATCAAATTCAAGCAACAAACCTTGCAAAGCAAAATCAAGATGAAGTTGAACTTAATAACTTCATTCTCGTGCATCAAACTACTAACCGAAACACTAGGCATCTCAAAACTCAACCCAGCGCCGCCGCGGCTTCCCACCGGCGGATATATGTAGACTGTGAGAAGCAATATGACAGATACAATACTACCTCCGTTCCGCTATAATAGACCATTTTAATTTTTACTTCAACAAGTTAATTACGATTGTCAATTTTATTATTAACCATAATTAACTACTAAATACTAACTCGAAAATTAATATGTCAAAATAAAAGGACCTTTTTTAGCATGACGGAGGAAGTAGAATACAAGATCGTGGGAATCTTCCTCCACTGCGGAAATGGGCTTATGTGAAACCCGGCCCACTGCAATCGCTATGATGATGAGTCTGACCACCACTTGTTAATTAACCCATGGGGTCGGGCCATTTTTCATAACTCGGCCCATTATCTATCAATGGCCCATACTTTGATCATTTGTATGATTGTATCCATAAGCTTATTATGCACAGCAGTCAGTATCATGAGTTTACATATACTCCCTCCGTCCCAGGACAGTCGCAACGTTTTCCTTTTTGGTCCGTCCCAGAACACTTGCAACGTTTTCCTTTTTGGAAAGTTTTTATTAATTAATTATTCACTAAACTTACTCTACTCCTACCCCACTATCTCTCATATCTCATTATCTCTCCTAATCATTAACCTACTAATCTAACTCCACTAACTTCTCTTCACTTTTTCTTAACCTCCGTGCCGGGTCAAACGTCTCAAGAGACCCGGGACGGAGGGAGTACTAGTTTATCACATCGCGCAGGGCATATAGATTTTTGTTAGTAATATATTAATATTATTTAATAGGTAATTTGTTGAAGTTAAATATAAATTTTAAAAAAATGAATTCAAATATTGAATGTTTTGGTTGCTTTCGAACCCAAGCTTCAAATTATTCAATATATCTTAGCAAATTTATATTTTTATTTTGCATCTCTCATCTCTTGCTCTCCACATATCACCATTGATATCATCTTTCTCATATAAACATGTACTTGAATATTGTGCTTTATATGTTCTCATTTTTCTATTGTACTCATCAATATTAATACCTATATCACATATAGTACATCTCCATATATTACATTAATTTATTTCTTGTGCTATATATCGCCAACTCAATTTGGTTAAGCTTGTTATTCAAAGTTTTTATTAATCTTGAGTTTAGTTTCAAATTATGCAAGTCTTCTTGATTTGTTTACATTATCTTTGCTACCTTTCATCTTCTTTCTTTTTATTGCTACATGCATAACATATTTTATCATCATATATCATATTATTAATTTAAGCACACAATCATTTGAACATTATATATCTCATATCTCCCTATCTAATATACACTTGTGTATTTTTTTATCTTCTTATTGATTTCATCATTAAATTATATGTCTATGCACTATTATTAAAATAACATGTTATTTATATAAAATATATATAAATATAAGTAAAAATATTAATCCTAACTTATAATTTAAATTTGAATCAACATTAGTTTGAGTTCTTTTGATTATATATTCAAAATTAAATTCGACATTGATGTTATTTTCTCTTGGTTTATTTAATCTCTTATAGCAGTAGGAATATTATTATAACATTATTTAAAAATATATAATTTATTATTAAATTATAATATTTTAATTTATTTGGTGAATATATATAAAAAGGATATTAAAGTACTTAGAAATATCAATCAAGCTAAATTTTCACATATCAAGTCAGACTTAACGAATTGTGGGTCAGTCCTATCGATTTCAACCCAAAGCCAAAATTCCTATCATCTTATGTGTCTCCCTATTTCATAATAAATCTTTGACACTAACACCATTATTGTCTATTGTTGAAATGATTATTTTGTATCGAAGACTTTTATATTTATATATATTGTGGCCTTTGAGAATTGTTCATACACTATCATTCATTACTGTTATCATTTACCTATGATGTAAAAAGAAAAAGTATTTTTCTCAAAATACTTCGGGTTGATAAATCTCGACAACCTTGAACCTGAACCGGCCCGTCGAAAAATAGTTCTGGTTTCGAACCATTTTCGACGGTTCCAGTTCGAAACCGTGAACCACCAGGACGGTTCAGGTGCGGTTCCGGTTCCAAATGCCAATCTCTATATTTGACAAGGTAAATATTGTTAGTGGTCTGACGAGAAAACATCAATTGGACCAAATGGATCGATCCATCACATTATAAAACATAGTCAATGTTTGATTTGTGATAAAAATAAAACGCAAAAAAAGAAAAAAAAAAAAGAGATGCTGGCATTGTTCAAGTCCTAGATCACGACAATTCATGCAAGACGCAATACATATTTATATTGATAAAATAAATCATGAAAATAAACTATTATAACCGTAATAGAAATGAAAAAAAAAAAAGAAGGTAATTTAATTGGATGAAAACGAAAGGAAACCAGAAAAAACAAGACTGGTTCTGGTCATGCACACTAGTAAAATAAAAGACTCCCTCAAAAACTAAGCCGGCACGCCAACTCCTATCTCTTACTCAATCAAACTCGCATTATACATAAATATTCTAACATGAATTTTTCAAACATCGTTTCCTATGTTTCTTGCATTCTCACAATTAATAACCGATCCCTCCTCTCCAGAATTCATCATCTTCTTCCATCGATGATCGAAACATCTCAAGAATGATGCTGCTCCCACTCTACGCTCTCCTCTCCGTACTCTGCTTTCTCCCCACCTCTCTCTCTCAACCACCCGCCCCACCCTGCAACGACGGCGTTTTAATCACGTACAACCACACCACCACCGAGCGAATCGCGCCGTTTCTCCCTCCCGACGACCGGTCCGATCAGCCGTACCGGTTCCGGTCGACGCTGACGGTTCTCAACAACGGTCGGCAGGAGCTGAAGAACTGGCGGGTTTTCGTCGGCTTCAAGCATGGTGAGGTCTTGGTTTCCGCCGGTAACGCAGTGCTCGCCGACGGAGACTTTCTTCCGGCCAACGTCAGCGGCGGCGCTGTGTTCTCCGGAAGCTCGGTGACTGACCTCAAAACTGCGATCGAAACGGCTGGGGATACTAGCCAGATGCAGGCGGTGGTGGAGTTGCTGGGCACGGAGTTCGGCGTCGCGCCGCCGAACTTTTCCTTGCCGGAAAATATCACTCTCGCTAATGATGGCTACTCTTGTCCAAGTCCTTCTACACTAGGTAATATATGTCTATAATTTTTAATTATTTATATATTTTGTGTGGTAGTTGTAGGCTAATTTTAAATATTGCATGAAATTTACAAAAGGTAGGTTTTTAAATACATTTTTAAGTCCAACATATAATTTTAGTCTAAACTATGATTTTTTTTTTTCAATTTTAGTAATAATTATTTCATTTCATAATTTTATGTACGAACTATAAAAAATTATTCAAATTTATGACAAAGAAATTTTTCCGGCATAAAAAAAACTGACATAGCATACCGGAAACTACATCATTTGATTACAATGTGTCATTTTTTAATATGATATAAATTTTCAGCATGTTCCATCAGTTTTCGGAAAATTTTCTTCATCATAGATTTGAATAATTCTTTATTATTCAGACATAAAATTGAGAAATATAATTAGTATTAAAATTATAAAAGACGAATAATTTGAACTAAAATTGATATTTTGGAGTTTAAAAGGCTGGTCTATAAATAAATGTTGCAAACTAGAATTCTTGATAATATTATTTGCTTGGATTAATCCAAATTGTTTTTTTTTTGGATTTAGGGAGCTTCATGAGCACTTGCTGCACACAAAGCGACAACACAAAAACAAACATTACGTTAGATGCAGAATTCTCGGAGCTTGCAAGCGGCGATCTCTCGATCATGTACGATGTGGTAATGACATACGACATCAACTACTTGGCTCAAGTCACCATCTCCAACCTCAATCCATTGGGCCGTCTCGACAACTGGAAACTCAGCTGGGAATGGATGGAAGGCGAGTTCATCAAATCAATGAGAGGAGCTTTCCCTCTCGTAGTCGACACCGCCGACTGCATCTTCGGCAGGCAAGGCCAAGTTCACAAGGATCTTGATTTCTCCAAGGTTCTTTCCTGCGACAGACGCCCCACCATTGTCGACCTTCCTCTCTCCAAGGCCAATGATTCCGCCTTAGGGCTCATCCCTTTCTGCTGTCGAAACGGCACCGTTCTGTCCCCCGCCATGGACGCCGCCAAGTCCAAATCCTCCTTCCAAATCGAAGTCTACAAGATGCCGCCGGAACTCAACAAGACCGAGCTCTCGCCGCCGCTCAACTGGCGGATCAACAGCACCGCCGGCCCGGATTACCAGTGCGCGCAGCCGATACGCGTGGCGCCGTCTCTCTTCCCCGACAAGTCTGGGCTCCCCTCCCAGACGGCGGCGGTTGCCACCTGGCAGGTGGTTTGCAACGTGACGAAACTGGAGTCGAGGAAGCCGTCGTGCTGCGTTTCTTTCTCGTCTTTCTTCAACGACTCTGTTGTTCCCTGCAACACCTGCGCGTGCGGATGCGATAGCACCACCGCCGCCGGCGGCGGCGGAACATGCAGCGCGACGGAGCCGGCAGTCCTGCTGCCGGCGGAAGCTCTGCTGGTGCCCTTCGACAACAGGACTAAGATGGTGGCGGAGTTCGCCGACTTGAAACGACGGAAGCTCCCGGATCCGATGCCGTGTCCCGACAACTGCGGCGTCAGCATCAACTGGCACCTGCTGTCGGATTTCGAGAAGGGCTGGACTGCGAGAGTCACCTTGTTCAACTGGGGCGATACGGCGGCGGTGGACTGGTTTGCGGCGGTTGAGCTGGGTAAGGCGATGGCTGGGTACGAGAAAGTCTACTCCATGGATGGGAAAGTGCTGTCGAATCCCGACAACGACACGCTTTTCCTCTACGGTTTGCCGGGATTGAACTATCTGGTGGCGGAAACCAACGGCTCCAACCCCAGGAAGGATCCGCCGGTGCCGGGGTCGCAGCAGACGGTTGTATCTTTTACTAAGAAGCAAACGCCGGGGATCCGTGTCGGCGGCGGGGATGGGTTTCCGACCAGAGTGTTCTTCAATGGAGAAGAGTGCTCTCTTCCGACAATGATTCCGAGCGATGCGCGCAGAATATCTGCTGTTTTTAGCAGCATTCTTTCGCTGCTGCTGATTTTTGTTCTTGCTGCTGCGATGTAGATCTTGATTTGGTGGAGAAAAAATGTTGATATTTCATTTTCATACATATCTTAAATTTGTTGAAATCTTTCTTTATTGTTTCTGTTATTCGATATTGGTTTTGCCTTATTATACATTATTATTTGATATTCGCTCTTTTCTTATCAGAATTTCTCACACAATGCAAGCTGAATTAGACAAATATAAATAAAAAAGTTAAAAATAGACAAATATTAAAACCCAAAACAAGATCAACAGACCAAAGCATTGAACTTAAAACTGTAAACTTTTAATTTATTAGAGAAAAATCATACATTTTATCTCTAAACACTTTTAATTTATGACAAATAATTTATGGTTGAGTCTCATACAATACATGAATTTTGTGAGACATTTTTGCATATTATGATAAAAAATGTGGGCACAGCCCATTCTAAGTGTTCTAAATTAAAACATTTGGATTCGAATCAGCACATTATGAAAGAATCAGTACATTCGGAATGAAATGAGCATATTTCAATCGAAATACTCTATACACAAATTATATTTCCATTGAAATATGTTTCTGAGACATTCATTACAAGCATTGGCGAAGCCAGACTTAGGCAGGGCTGCCGCCTCCGTGGACAGCCCGAATTTTTTTAATTATTTTTAGTTATAGTTAAAAGAAATTTATATAACTTAATTTAACGATATGTGATTGAACTTAAAGTCTAGCTCCGACCTGATTACAACATGTCTTTATATATATTGTATAAAAAAAAAATTCATCACTTGTCCCATAAGAAATAATTGAGTGCGTTTTTATTTTCAAAGTGAAAATCAATTCAGCCTAGGATTATGTCGGCCCAAACTACATCTAAATTCCATGTGCGACTACATTGGTTCTTCCAAACCCTAATTCCCAATTTTGTATCCCAATCCAGAGTGGTAGAGAAGAATCCTCTCAATTCTATCTCAATCCCATCTTATTATCTAACCATCAGCGCAGACAAACTGGGAGGGAAAATGCACGCGGCTGTTCTTTAGCTTAACTGCCGCCCCTGCCGCAGCGCCGGAGTTGCAGAAGTTGGAGAACAAGCTTACGCGATCTAAGGGAAAAGATAACTTCTTTGGCTCTTTTTTATTGTTGTTCCTTTAATCATCTGTTCATATATCGGAATGGCTATGCTACCATTGCCTAATGTGACGCGATCACCTGTTCTAATCACTGAGGCTTCTTTATCATCTAAGTTGTTCTTCTCCAGTAGTAAATGTTATTGGAATTTTAGTAAATTTTGCTTTTTACCAAAAGTGAAAAGTGTCGAGAGAATTTCCCATGATCGTCTCATACCGAGAGCATCAGCCACTTCAGATGTTACTGTTGTAAAAGCATTTAAAGAAGTAGCAAGCTATCGTTTTAGGACGGAGTTTGGTGGTCAGTTGAAGGTGATAGTTAGAGAGAGGAACAATAACAAGTATGGACTTCGTGTTGAATTGGAGCCCTTGCAGTTTACTCGGGGAGATGGGGAGCTTTTCATGATCTGGGGGTTGTTTACATCTGATTGTGCAAGTTTGGTGCAGTTAGATTCTAAGCAATCAAGTGTTGATAGCAAATTTAGTGAAACCAGGTTCGTGGGAGATGCTGTTGAGTTGGAATTTGAGGAGAATTTGGTTCCTTTCTATGTCTCTTTTACACTGAAGTCGGATTCGGGTTCTGATCAAGTTTTGACCATCAGAAGCCACAGGAACACAAATTTCACAGTGCCAGTAGGTTTTGGTGCCGGACATCCTTCTCCATTGGGCGTTTCCTTTTTGAATGATGGATCCATAAACCTTGCTTTTTTCTCCCTTAGTCATGCTGAAAGTGTTGTTCTTTGTCTGTATGCAGACACGGCGGATGAAAGGCCTGCTTTGGAGATTGATCTTGATCCATACATTAATCGTTCAGGTGGTGTTTGGCATGCTTTGCTACATAGTCGTACGCCCTTTGTAAGTTATGGTTATCGCTGTAGAAGTGGTAGTGGAATAAAAGAACGTCGTGTATTGTTGGACCCATATGCGAAGGTTATTGTACCCTGTGGATTGAGTCAGCCTAAATTATGGCTTGGGAAACTGTGTGAGGAGCCTGCATTCGATTGGAGTGGTGAAGTTCGTCCATACTTACCCATGGAGAAAATGATTGTGTATAGACTGAATGTTGCTCGTTTTACTAAAGATAAATCCAGTAACTTACCTGATAGTATTGCTGGCAGTTTCTCAGGAATTTCTGAGAAATTGCAGCATTTCAAAGATCTCGGTGTCAATGCCGTCTTGTTAGAACCTGTTTTCCCTTTTGATGAGCAAAGTGGACCTTATCTTCCCTGGCATTTCTTTTCTCCTGGAAGCTTTTATGCGCCTTCTCGCGATCCATTGAATGCTGCCAGATCTATGAAGGAGATGGTGAAGGCATTGCATGCCGGTGGAATTGAGGTTTTGCTTGAAGTTGTTTTTACCCGTTCTTGTGAGGTTGGAGCACTTAATGAGATTGATAGTTCTTTTCAAGGAGGAGAAGAATTCAAATCTAGAAATGTGTTAAATTGCAATCACCCTAGTGTCCAACAACTAGTCTTAGAGAGTCTACGTTATTGGGTTACTGAGTTTCATATTGATGGTTTCTGTTTCATCAATGCATCTTCTCTGACTAGAGGCTCCCATGGTGAGCTTCTCTCACGCCCTCCTTTAGTCGAAGCAATTGCCTTCGATCCTTTACTGGCAAAAGTCAAGATTGTTGCGGACTCATGGGATCCGCGTAAAATGGAGACAAAGGAAGATAGGTTTCCTCACTGGCAGAGATGGGCAGAGATGAATTCAAAGTTCAGCATGGACGTGAAGAACTTCATAAGAGGCCGCGGTCTCATCTCTGAACTCGCTACACGCCTCTGTGGTAGCGGTGACCTCTTCATGGGTGGGCGAGGGCCTGCATTCTCCTTCAACTATGTCACAAGAAACGCGGGACTCAGTCTGGTCGACTTGGTCAGCTTCAGCAGCAGTGAACTGGAATCAGAACTGAGCTGGAACTGCGGGGAGGAAGGTCCCACAAACAAAACCGTTGTGCTTGAGACGCGCCTGAAGCAGATTCGCAACTACCTGTTCGTGTTGTTCGTCTCTCTGGGTGTCCCCGTGCTCAACATGGGAGACGAGTGTGGCGAGTCATCCAGTGGCTCCCCTGCGTATGCTGACCGGAAACCTTTGGACTGGAATGCCGTGAAATCTGGCTACGGCATCCAGATCATACAGTTCATTGCGTTTTTGAGCTCGCTGAAGAAGAGGCGAAGCGATCTTCTCCAGAGGAGGAGCTTTCTGGAGGAAGGTAACATCGAATGGCATGGAAGAAGGCGATCCGCGCCTAGCTGGGATGATCCAAGCTGCAAATTCTTGGCCATGACTCTGAAGGGTGGTGCAGAATCAAACAAGCATGGGGACTTGTTTGTGGCTTTCAATGCCGGTGATCAGCCGGAGAAAGTCGCTCTGCCGTCTCTTGCCGGTGGCGCGGCCTGGGTTCTTGTGGTGGATACAGCGCTTCCCTTCCCTGGGTTTTTCAGTGCAGATGGTGTTGTGGTTGATGATAATGATTATGAGATGAAGTCTCATAGTTGTGCATTGTTTGAATCTCGTGTTGAGGCCTTATAATGTGTGTATATAGTAGTAGAGTTAGAGTTGATGAAATGTTGATTACTTTCTTCTTCAATTCATTACTTTTTCTTCCTTCCCCTTTGTATGAAATAAATAATGACCATTTGCTTGCTCAAATCTACCCATATGTTTTGAGTGTTTTGAGATATATTCACAATCCAAACAATTCTTGCAGTTTCTTCACAATCCAATCAAAGATATATTTAATTTTAGGAGTTTTATCGATTTAGGACCCGAAAAATAGTTTAATTGTCAGTAGAGGCCACAATCTACTAATATATTAAAATAAAATTCAACTAAACAAAATTCAACACAAAATAGGTGAATGTATTTACAGCTTTACTATTTTCTCTCCAAAAATAATTTCTCTCAACAAAAATTTATTTTATTTTATTTATTATATTATAATATAAATATGCAACAAACTATAACAAAAAAGTCAAAAAACTATATTAATTATTTTTTAAAAATATTTTTCAAATAACACGAGTATAATTTCTTATTAAATGTTTTTTTTTAAATTAAATTCTTATTTTTTTAGATTTTGTGTTTTAGGTAATTTATTTTAATTTAAAAAAAAATTATATATTGTTGAATGTGTAATATTAATGAATAAAAATAAAATTTTAAAAAAATATGTAAGTATATGATTTCGTTAAATTTATCTTAATATTAAAAATAAGATATCGTGTATTTGATTCACGCATCGTGCGGGTGTAAATCTAGTATAAAATATATAGGGATGTAGTCGAACGGAGTCAGGTAGTGTCGTACTCAAATTTAACGCGTTTAATATTGAATCGATTTTTTTTTTTGAGATACTTTGAACTTTAGTCGAATCTAAACAAATTTTCTAAATTTAAAATATTTATTATTATTTTAAAATAAAAATTTAATATCATATTCATGCTCGATTTAAAAAAGATTATTATTAAAAATATTTATTATTATTGTTACAATTAAACTGTTATAAAAATATTATTTTTATAAAATAAATTATTTTTTATTTTTTATTATACTCACTAATCAAATACTATAATTTATCAATCAAGATTCAAGTAGTTTATGAATAATTTTGATTGATTTACAGCATAAGCGTAAGTAAACTTGTATAGAATGTATAAATAAACAAGACGAGTCGTCGTCGTCCTCCTGCAAGGCATGGACCAGAAAAAGTCGCAGCCATTGATGAAATAACGCGGGAGTCCACCCAGTATTTCGAAGCCGATCCCATCCATCCCTGTCTACCTCTATTATCATTTCCAAATCCATTTCTGCCCCGACGAGTTTTTACGTTTTTTCTCCCTCCCTCTCTCTCAAATTTCTCGCTGCTAACAAGCATACTGCCAATAAACCCTACTGCACTAGCCTCTCATTTCTCCGTTTTTTTTAAGAATTTCGATTATTGTTGTAATTCCTGTGTAGTGTTTCAGCTCCGATATTTTATTCGGTCAGATTTAATTAGATATGGGCGATCGGTTTTACGATGATTTGGAGATTGCGCTGTCCTCTTATTCCATACCTAGCACCGGTGAGCGTTTAAGTCTTGCGTGGAGTTCAGCTTTTCCCTCTTTTTTGCTGATTGGATTTTTCTTTAATTGTAGATGATTACAATGAAGAGGATGAGGAAACGGAGGGGGAGTATGATGGGGAAGAGGTCAACGATGTTGGAATTGAGGAAAAATCGGAAGAAATGGCGTGCCCTTTTTGCTCGGAGGATTTCGATGTTTTGGGATTGTGCTGCCACATTGATGCCGACCACCGTATGGAGGTTAAGCCCGGGGTAATTCGAGGACTTTCTCCTTTGTTCCTTGATTTATGTGCGTGGTCAATTATGTTTTCCTATGTATGAGCTTTTTATGTGTGGTGATGATGATGATGATGATGATGATGACAATAATGCTAATAATAGTGAGGCCTTGGTGAAATGGATCCATCAATTCTAAATAGCTGTTTGGGGGCTGAGACTCTGTGTAGTTGAATGACATTATTCTATGCATAGAAGGCTAGAATATCATATACTCGGACTCATTGCTAACCGATTATGTTTTGTCTGAGTCCTAGAAAGAATGAATTACAAGAACTAATGACTCTTGTTAAACAAGGATTTGTTGAAGGGATTAATCGTATGTTTCATTGAGCTTATAAAGTTGCTGACTTTCTGGCTAGTTATGCATGGTTGACTACTGAATTAGCTTTATGGACCTTGTTGTCCAAAGGGTTGGTTGATGTTAATTTTATTTGACTGTTTACCCTGAAAAAGGATAGTAGCGATGAATTTCTAATAGTTAAGAACAAGATAACTTCTTTGGTTTGTTTACAAAGTATCATGAATGCTTACAGAGAAGATTTGGTTAGTTACTAGTTTCAGAAAGAGCTTAGTCAGTTTAGCGATTTGTGTGGTGAGGACAAGGCTGTTTTTTACGTGATTGGTGCTGGCCGAAATTTCCTAGCTTGGCCTTTTAATAGTGTGCTCTAATTTATATTAGATAACACAAGGGGAAAGAGAGTTGATGGACTGGATTGATTTACTAGCTGCTAAAGTTGGATGCGCTTTTTTTGTTGGGGTTGGGGCATGAACTTTAATAGATAGATTAATGAAGCATTTTTCTCTTTGAAGTGTCTTTCTTGCATGTTAATTAATTCAGCGGAAGTTGAGTCATGCAAGGTCTGCTGTCTTTAGCTTTGAGTGTTAAAATCAATCTTTGCTGTATTTTAACTCTTGTTTCCTTTCTTCCAGATTTGTCCTGTTTGTGCAGCAAATGTGCGAATAAACATGGCTTCACATGTGATCACTCAGCACGAGAGTATTTTAAAAATATCCTTTGAACTATGTATATAATAAAGGTGCTAGTTTTCTTATTGCATTTGAATTTCCCATGTTGGTAGTTAAGTTGTTTATGAAGACTGTCATTTTGAATATGATTACCTTGGCTATGTGGTTGTTTTGCATTTGCCTTAACTTACACGTACGCTCTCTGCAATAAGAAGCATCGTTGTGCTCGCTCTCGTTCTTCAATTTATCTACTGAGGAAAGAGTTGCAGGAGAAACATTTGCGTACTGTTAAGGAGACTCCTGGTTTTGGTTCTTCCTCTGATGCAGCAGCCGATTCCATGTTTTTGTCTTTTGTCAATAGTCCTCAATCATCTTACAGACCTCAAACCACTCAAGTTGCTTCTACATCTGAACCAAGCTTATCAGGAAAATGTTCCCAAGATGACTCTGATGAGAGGTAAGCCAAAGACTTTTCATGTCAAATATCTGAATTATTGAACCAAATGCGCTTGAGCAATGTGTTCTTCTCCCAGTGAAAGTGGATCATATATGTGCATAAATTTGGGAATATGATTGTACGAGTTACTGAGTTAGTACACAAGCTGATAGATTGCATGTACAGTGATAAAGTAGATCACGCAGAAATGCTTAGCCGACTGACATGCTGGGTTGGTCAGTTATTTCTATGCATTATAGTGTTTATGGTGCTGTGAAATTCATCTCGTTCTTTGAAATTGTTTTATGTTTGGAAATTTGGTGAAGAATCTTATGTGATTTTGTATTACCTGTAGCCTAGCTAAGGATTTTAATTGGGGAATTTTATCGGTTGAGCTCTTGGTTACATGCAAAGAGCTGAAAAAACTTTGGCAAAATATAAGTATTTGATATTCAAGGTTTAAAAGATATTTTGTTCCAATTCCATCTATTTATTCTTGTCGTTAATCAGAATGGTGAACAAGTGCTCAATTAACCTTTGTCCAGTAAAATATTAGTGAAGCGGTTTCTGGATACCTTCTAGTAAGGACTATCTCTGTTGCTTCCACGTGGTAGCTTTTTTTCCCCTCATCCTTTGCGAAAACTTTTTTGCCTTGTTTTGCTAAGCTCAAGTGAACCGTCCAATCCATTGTGCCTGTGGCCTTACATGTAATGTTTTCTTCCCATGACCCCTCAGCCTTGTCAAATACTAATTATCTTGATTTGCAGAAGGACCAGTGTCAATGAGTTCCCGTGCCTCTTATGTAACATTAACCAGGACCTTTTTCTTTTCTTTTTTTACAAGCATGTCTTCGGTGCTGATTGGAAATTATCTTGTTTGTTTTAGTTTGCATTTTCTCATAAAGCACGTGTGGGTTTGTGGTGAAGATAAGTAATTTGAACTATTGTGCAAGCATTTGAATGTTATATCAGTTCGATTGGTCAAGATGCATTAAAGCATTGTGATGAAATCTGAATTATCCTTTTGCTCATAGGCAACTTTTGAATTCGTTTTATCACAAGATTTGCAGTGTGGCGCTAGGTTATGTTTTCTTTTTGCTTGTTGTGGTTGCAGATTACCACCTTCTCTGCCAACAGACAGGAACAACGAGGCTGCCAGAAGGTCTGAATTCGTTCAGGGATTGCTTGTGTCCACCATTCTTGACGACTTGTGAAACAGCGTAATGTGCTCAAAGCTTCAGTTTGCATTGATTGACAGAAAAAAGGCCAGTGTTTGAACTCGCTCACTGACTCTGCTGATAAATTTAACCAATATTGCCTGTGCAATTGGACGTGATCGAAGAGACGCGACATTTTCAGTGTTCATTTAGATTAGATGCAGCTCTTTCTATTGCCTTGGTCCGATCGTCGTGAGCCTGTATAGTTGTTACATTAGCCCAGATAACGTACTGTGATAAGACAAGACCATGGTCAATTCCATTCTACCTGCATTTTTCTTGTAGATTTTTTTTCACCAAGATGGGTAATTTGAATTTCTGATCGACTTCATCTACTCTGATTTACTATTTATGTTATTGATGAATCATAGTTTCATTTATTAGTCTCTAATAATCATAGAAATGTTATGTTCCAATCTTCAGTTTCATTCCAATATAGTATTACAACATTACTCTCTTCATCTTGGTTTAATTGTTTTAGGTTGATCGGACACAAAAACCAATAACTATGAATATAGAATGAATTAAGTGAAACTAATATTTTATTATTAATTGTGAAAAAATTACTATTTTTGTAAATGAAACTAATAAATTAGGAGGAAAAAGAAAAAGTGGGATAATTAAATTGTGAAAAAGTCATGATAATTGCACCAAAAATGACTTTTTGTAACAAAATTGAAGAGCAGAATGCTGTATCAAAGAAGCAGCAGAAAATATGTATACAAAGCTTTGAGCTTTATAAACGTTGTAACAGTACAATTACAGAAGATATACTTTTTTTTTCTCAAATTTTTCGCCACTATCACAGAAACCAGAATTAGTCATTCAACTAATAAACCTAATTTCACCTCACCATTCCCATGGCTAACTACTTTCAACTGTATACCACCATCTGTGAATCCAACCACCACTACTTTAGACTCTCTCTATGGGGAACGATGCTCTTTTCACTTTTCAATTTTCTTTTCACGGAATTATACAAAACTAGCAACACTGCACAACTTTTTTTCATGACCTGCCGCAATGGGAGAGGTGAGAAGGGTTGTTTCCAAAACTTTGACATGTCAGAACTTGAACCCAGGGCCCGGTCGGTCACCTCCGATGGGAGGAGTGCGAACGGAAGAATTGATAATCAGGCAGCATGACCTGCAACCGCCTAAGCCATTTGTCCGCAGCTTGCAGAAGGCCGTTCTCTTGCTCGCATTCCTCAGGTCCACAAGGACTTACGATCGATCCTTGAAGCTTGTATGAAGCGAGGGCAAAGACTGGTAAGGAAATTCTTGCAATTGGGTCAACAATACCATTAGTATATCTAGTGTTTGCTTCATGGAACTGGGGCGGTGGGGTGCTACCTGCATTAACGCTCACTAGTTAGCCATGAAAGCTGCAGTAGGATTATAGCTTTTCAAAAGTATAATGGCATGCTTCATATCAGTCACTCTCACAGTTACTCCCCCAAAGAAAAAGAATGAAAATGATATAGATTGAAAACTACAGCCAACCCTCCCTTTTCTTTACTTCTTACGTGCACTTCTCAAAGGCATGGAGAGAGAGAGAGAGAGAGAGGTATTTACTTGTAGATTGTGTCGATAAGGAATGAAATGTCAAAAAGGATGCATCCAGATCTTTCAGCGTTGGGCCGACTGGGATTCTATAAATGGGATACCTGCAAGAACAATTATTATTGATCCATAAATACATATGAAAATCAGATACTAACAAGAACAATGTAAGACTTGGGGTGCAGCGAACATACCAAGCAACACAAATCCAACTATCTGGGTGTAGATCACAGCTCTTGCACATACGAAGCTCAGGATACTGAGAAACAAGTAATGATATCTGCGCAGGAGTTGGCAACATCTTCAACCATAATCATTTAATGGGACATGAGCGAAGATGAAATAAGCATTTAGCTTACAAAGAGATTTACCTTATCAGCTAACGGTCTGCGATTGTAAGGTTGTTCATGTTCCATATACTGAAAAAATGGTGGGCCAGGCGGCTTAACAACCATGTCTCCTTCACAGTTGCTGCCACCACCAGTACTTGTCAACCTACGTAAACCAGCACCAATCCCTCTAGTGGTTCCACTGGAAGTGTAATATAGATACTATCAGCATAATGAATTATGGAATAAGAACAGACCATGAAGAGCATCAATTTTCTATTATTAGCATTACCAGAAACTAAATATGTCATGAACTACAAAATCTCTACATAACTACTGAATTTCTGAGAGAAAGAGAAAGGCAACATATAGTGAACACAGATACTCCATGAAGGAAACTACGAATCAAACAGATCTCAGCCAGCCAGCAGAATATCTCATTAGAAGCCAAGAGCTCGAGGAAGAAAGCTCACAAATAAGGGAAAATATGTGATACTACGTTTACCATTATGAACCTGTTTAAAAGTTGCTTGATTAAGGATACATAGTTTATATTGTCATGATCTCACCCTACCTCAATTAAACCAGAGATGCAAAAGCTATGAGGTTTAATTTATAAACAAATGAAGTAAGGTTCTAGGAAAATCAATACCAACAGAGGACATAGTCATCCTAGATTTTTGCCATCACTTGTTACACATAATACTTAGAATAATATATAAATGAGATTACAAGCAAAACAGGATATCAGAGGTTTTTGAAATAATACATACAGTCAACGTATTGAGAAATTGTAGAGAAGAAAATGCAATTTTTGTATGAAAATAATGAGCTACGGAAGACTCCAAACCGAGAAGAGTTAAAAAATTCATATATATGTATGTATACAAGTGAATATATATATATATATATATATATATATATATATATATATGTGTGTGTGTGTGTGTGTGTGTGTCTAAATAAAGACTGTATACAAGTCCAAAACTTCACTCTCGGTCTAATACATTTGAGTTGTCTAGAAATGCAGCCAAGATCAAACACAACTGATATTTGGAAGTAGAAAAAATTAATACGGGGAAGCATTATCGTATTAATTGGTCGTACGATAAAAAGTTTCAAGCAAAATCAGAAACTGCCCTTCTCCAGTGAAGTCAACATCAAAAGGTTTTTATCCAACAAAATGGTAAAAAAAACATGTTTTAAGAATACATGGTAGAAACCAAAAAAAAAAAAGGCTACTAACTCTGCTTTTTCTTGAATAGTTGCCCAAAAGAAGCTACTAAATCATATTAAGCAGATTACCAATAACAGCAAGTTAACTACTTAAACAAATGACATGACATATAATATACTGAATGATTACCAAAAAGAATGTAAGATAGCCATATAATAACATAGTTCAGTTAAGTTAAAACCTACCTGATTTGAGTAGAAGTCTTTGATGGATCAATGTACAACTGCATGCCAGATAGGAATGGAACATAATATTGTTTGATAGGGTCTGTTCCATTTAAAAAAAGAGGTACTCCTCTTCCGTACACACTCCACTCGCTATAAGATTCCCATAGATCCTTCAAGTAAAAGAAAGCATGTAAATCTGTTTCTGGGGTCCTGAGTCGCCGTGCATTCACCTGTCAAAGAAAAAACAAGACTTGTGCAATTAATTATATTTTTTTGTCGCGTCCTTAAAGGTTTTTATCGATTCTAAAAATTGAGGCAGACAAATAACTTTTTCTTTTATAATAGGCAACAACAGATTAATGAGATTTCCATAAATAAATGTTTCATAAATATCTAAATAGCCCATAAGTAACAATATTAATGAAAAGAATCCGGAAACAGAAACCAATCAAAGCTGGTTTATACGGTCGTTAAAAACAACATTCGTTAATAACGAACTTCCAGATAACAACATTGGTCTTCTCTAACGGCATTTTTTAACGACTTTTTAAATATATAACTGCCATTATTATATATATTTTTTTAAAAAGCCCGCGATCAAACAACTTTTTGAAACTTCTTCACAAAATCTTCTAAACAACTGCATAAATAAGCAAGTTATCTAGGACCATATTGACAAATCTTTGAAAACAAAAGCATAAACACATTAAAAACAGTAAGTTTTTAAGAATTGTTCGCAATAGACCATTAAACCAACAGTTACAGGGCCATTGCCACTGAAAAATGAAAATTAATTTCAAAGCCCTGCCAGAAATGACACAAGAAGCACCAGTTAAAATCCAGAATTAGAAATCACAGTTTCCAATTATTCAACTCCGTTTGCATTAGGCTGCATCTGAGTTATGGAAAGGGATGTAAAATACATATAGAACTCTCATTTTATTCATCTTGTTTTGCACATGGAATTACTCTGCCGCAAACAATTAAACAAACTTGCAGCAGATCTTTCAATTGAATTCAAATTTCAAGGAAACACTGAAAATGTATTTTCAGATGAATTCTTTCAAATAGCCTTGGTGTAATTTTCTTGATCAAACGGAAAATCAGTTCACATTGGCATATATAAGTGCATTCTATGTTCTGCATATACTGTCATTACTTCTAAGCGAAACAATGGTTTAGGGTTATTACAGCAAATTACGAACTGAAAAAAATATATAATAATAATAACATCAAGAAACAAATAAAGAAAATCAACTTAATTCTTTTGTATACCTCCGAGAAAAGATGCGCCTCAATGAAAGGAGCAACAGATTCCATCAAATGATCTAAGTTGGAAACTTTCTCAGTTGAAGCAGGGGTAACAGAGCGCGGCATGGGCAATGCCGCCACCATTGATGAATCACGTGCATCATCCCGCATCTCGGCCTCCGTGGACGAAGACGACTCCGCCTTCACTTTCGCCCTCCCCTTCCGCTGCAGTTGCATCTCCTGCTGTTGATGTTGCTGCTGCTGTTGTTGAAGCATTTGCCGCTGCATCATTTGCTGTTGCTGTTGCTGCATAACTATTTGCTGGTGGCGCCGAACCGCAGGCGGATTGTAGAACCTGTCTCCGTCATGTCGCGGCGGTGGCGCCGCCGTGTACACTCCCTTACTTGGCATTAATCTTGAAAAGCTTTCAAACTCAATTTGACTGGTGAAGCAATTGAATGCGTGAGCGCGTATTTATAGGCGGATTGCGTTTTGACTTGGAGCGAATTGCAATTGAAAAAATTGAAGAAATCCAGATGTAATTAAGCTAAAGTGAGTTTGGGAATTGAAAATTGGGAGGTTTTTGAAAGGGTTTGTGTGTGTTGTGTGTGAGTGAGAGAGAGAAAGAGAGAGAGGGAGAGAGGAGAGAGAAAGGAGTTGGGAGGTTAATGACTTAACGACAGGGCCTAGGAGTTTGGGCTAACCAAACAAATAACAAATTCTGCTAAGCCCAGTTTTAGATAATTATTTGACTAAACTACCCCTCCCAACGATTTTATTTTCAGCAGCTCCTTTTTTTTTTAGGGGAATTGAAATGAATTTTTTTTCTACTTTTTCTCAAAGTGGATTTGATTTTCATGATTCACTAAATATAACAAATTTTCAAACAAGGTATGTGATTTTCACTTTATTAAAATTTGGGTTCATGGGTTATATTTCATTATCATATAAAATAAGGCTGATTGGTATGGTATGGAACAGGGGCTTTGGGGTACACTTGTACCCCCAATTCTTTTTTAATCTTTTATTAATTATGTAATTTCTCTACTATTTATATATATTTCTTACATATTATTTATATATATTTTTATATAATATACCCCAATTTATCTTATTCGTATATTGTATCCCCAATTTTAATTTTTTAGATCCGCCCCTGATATGGAATAACCTTTTCCATTATATTATAGTAATATATGTTATAATATGGAAAATTCATCAACCGTAACGCCTTGCATCAGGAGATTTAGCCTATAAAATTATAGATAATGATGATTAGATAGTAATGCAATCATTTTTTCTTTTCGATTTTTTAAAAAAGCAAGTTATTTTCTTTAAATGCAATTTTCACTTTGCAATGGTGAAACAGTGTTTGATATAATTGTAGAGAAAGGTAGTTAGCCATAAGGGATGAACGTGATCACATTATTATGACTGTAATTAATGAGTAATTTTATTTTTGAGAAAATAAATGTATGAAATATTTGCACTTTTGTGAGGGAGGTAAGAAAACAAAAGGAAAATGGGTTGTTGGGATAAGAATGCAATAAATGTGGTTTGCCTATACTCTCACTAGTGGAAGAAGGTATACCCGATTTAATTTGTCTTATTATTTATTAATTAATAATACTTCACATCCATATAAAAATGTATATCAGTTTATTTCCAGCTTTAAAACATCTAGAAGCTCAATTTAATATATTAATAATGTGGGTGAAATTTCAAGTAGAAATCTACATTGATATTGAATTTTTAATTATAAGATGATTTAATTGAAAGTGTTATTTTTACTTTTTTGAAAATCAAGACTTTCAAAATCCAATACACACAAAAGTTGTAACTGAAAATAATAATGAAGAAAGAGAATGTATTATTTAAAAAATGAAGGTGACGTGTGTCCATATTATATTCACACTACTCCATCTTGAAATTAGTCCTTATTTGGTTTTGGCATAATAATTAAAAAAAATTAGAAATATGTGACATTAATAATTTACTAGTGTAAATGTATTATTTTTCCATTGTTCATAATATGATGATTATATGGGATAGATACTGAAAAATAAGATTAATTTTATAGGGCATAAGGAGTATTTGCTATGTGAATTATTATTCCATTGCACATTGGTTAGAAAAAAAAAAATAAAGATGAATAAAAAATCATGATTTGTGACTTTTCCGCGCCTAAACTCGACGCATAGGTTAATGATGAGGGATTACATTTGTGTAAATAAATTATTATCCGAGGATTGAATAAGCACTTTAAATAATGGGATTTAATGATGTGGTATAGATTTGATTTGATAGGCTAAACTGAAATATATTTAATTCTATCAAATGGTGTCACGTGTGAATTATTAACTTAAGTATTATGTGATATGAATACTAAAAAAATAATAATATTAATTTAAACACACGTCATACATATCTCATAAAAACTTAATTCGATGATCTTTTGATCATAAATAAAGTATTTTCACTACTAAACTCCGAACAGGTGAGTTTCTGATATGAGGATGATAGTGGAAATTGAGGCCATGAAATGATGATGTCACTGTCACGTATATTGTTTATTATAAGTATATTAATTAATATTTTTGGAAAATTCAATTCAGCTTCCTTGATGGGCCCATTTTGACCAGTTGCTCACTACCACTAATTTGGCCCAACATAATTAAATCATCATACGCAACGCAAGCTCACAATTTTTATTTATTTATTTATTTTTAATTTTGCCGGATTTTCTGTTATTTTTTCTTGGTTGAAAATCATTATATTTAAAATAAAGATTTTCCAATTTCTTTGCAACTCAATCCCATTTGTTCCTCCCTCTCTCTTCCTACAACGATTACCAGAGGAGGATCCTAAGCCGCGGTTGTGTTGCGTTTATCTTTTTTCTTTTTTCTTGTTTTTTGTAGCTTTTGGTTTCGGATTCCCATCGCCGCATATCCTTTGAATATCATTCTTTTTTTAACTATATTTGAATCGTCAACCCTAGGATTTGCTGCCACATACTTGATTTATCCGCGTATCATCACGGCGTGGGAGCTATTTCTGGATTGTTGTTTATCGGAAGGGAGGAGATTCGCTTGAATCGACGTATTTGGTCCGTACGGATTGGCCATGCGACAGTTGTTATCGGAGACGATCGGCCTCTTGACAGAGGACTCCCACCCCGCCTCCGCTGGTGAAGGCGCTCTTATTCTCTCGAGTCTTGTTTTTTCTGAATTTGTCAATATTCGTACATTTCACGATGGCCGTTGATACGCACCCCCCTACTTCGAGGGGAGTCCTTTGCAATGCTGGAGCCGGCGCCGCTGCTGGTAAATCTCTAGTCTATGCTTTTAATACGGCCTTTTTCTTCTCGCTATATTATGCTACAGGCAGCTTTTTAATGAGTAATCCCGTTCGCTCAAATATTAAATAAACAGAATTTGTACATTCGTTGAGGGTTTAAATTTAATAATGAATTCTTTATTGTTGTAAAGGGCTCTGGTCTTCATGATCACTTTATGCCAAACACTCTTCGAAATTTTACCTATAAATTCAGATGGCAGTTTTTTTTTTCGTGGTTTGCTGGTGCTGGTTCTATTTCCCTGTCTTTATCACCTGCCATTCCTCAGTCAAGACCAAAGCAAAATTCATTGACTAAACTCTAATAAAGCTTCAACTTGAGTTGCTTCAGGAGTCATTGCAGCTACTTTTGTGTGTCCTTTGGATGTTATCAAGACAAGGCTGCAGGTCCATGGGCTGCCGCAACTCACAAACACTAATATTAAAGGTCAGGTAAATTGCTTTTTTATTGATATAATCAATTTTAATAAAATAAAAAATAAAAATTTAAGTTGAATTTTCTTTTATTTACTTTTGTCGAAACTGAAGGTCTTATATTCGAGTCATTATTAAAAATATTGAATTTACCTGAGGCTGAGGTATAAGCCAAAGTTTTAGCTTTCCGCATTAAATTTGGCTGATATTGTTCTTTTATAAATGGCTAGGTAGTATTATAGTTGGGAGCTTAGAACAGATTTGTCGAAAGGAGGGGTTACGTGGTATGTACCGCGGGCTTTCACCTACAGTGCTTGCATTGCTTCCAAATTGGGCGGTAGTTCGTTTGTTGTGTTTGTTTTCTCTATCTGCATATGTTTATCAACCTTAATGAGGAATAACTGACAGTACAACCTACGCAGGTGTATTTTACGATTTATGATCAATTAAAGAGTTATCTTGGTGCCGATGGTTAGTTAATTACTTGCATTTTCTTTTCTTACCTTTTTCCCATTAACCAAAGAGTGAGGAACCTTTTGAGTTTGTATGTTTAGGAAACACTTTTTTTTTTTCATTACATTTCTTTTATATGAATTACATTTCTGGATGCTGTAGATGTAAATCATCAGCTCTCAGTTGGTGCAAATATGATGGCTGCTTCTGGCGCTGGGGCTGCTACAACAGTTGTAACAAATCCGCTCTGGGTTGTTAAGACAAGATTTCAAGTATGTCTAGATATGCACGCAAATTGAATTCTGTAGATGCTTGACTCAAAAGTGTGAAGTATCTTTATTATGGTAATATTTTGGGGTGTTTTTCATTTGACCATTGACAATAATGTCCATGATACAAACAGGAGATTGAGGGAAAAATGATATTCCATGAACTTTCCCTAATTCAATGAGATTTTGGTGAAATGGGGATTTCAGACCTAAATTCTGAACTGTCAGGCTTTTGGTTTAATGAAAAATGTGTTCTCTTATATATGTTTAGAGTGTCCGGCATTTGAAAAGAATCGGCGATACATATGATAAATTCCCTGTTTGATACTACTTACTAGTATTGCTGACATATTAAGAAGACAGGTGTCATAATTGATATTGATGCAGCAGTTGTGATACTGCCAAATTGCTAAAAATCATATCTTAAATTCTCTAGCTCATAAGCTAATTGCAAAAAAAATTGTCTTCAATTCCTTTTAATTAATCTTTTGTCGTGAAAATGCTTAAATCTTTTTCAACTGTGAATAAAGTATGGTTTCAAACCATATGATTCCACCAGCCTGGTTGATCAATATGCTAATGATGGGCATAACACGATTCTTAATTACCTATTTCATGATCAAGATAATCTTAACACCTGAAAAGTGGCCTTTCTCACTATCATTATAAATAAAACTGATGTTTGCTCTATCTACTCCACAGACACAAGGAATGAGACAAGGTGTGGTTCCTTACACGGGAACACTCTCTGCCTTAAGAAGAATTGCACAGGAGGAGAGTATTCGTGGATTGTATAGGTTATTTTCCCTTCCACATCATCATGGAGATAGTATATTGTGGATGAGTAAATCTATTTGTATATTTATTTATTTCTGCTTGAAGATTTGATTTCTATCTTTTCTATGATGTTCTTGTGGTGCTCAGTGGTCTCGTACCAGCTTTGGCTGGTATCAGTCATGTTGCCATTCAGTTTCCAACATACGAGAAGATAAAAAATCACTTGGCTGCTCAAAGTATGTGGTGGCTAATTTCTGCCTAAAATGCATTCTATTCTCTTTGCTTCTTACTCCTTTTCTACAATAAGATGAATTATTATGCACTGCTTCTACTGATGATAGATAAGACTACTGTGGATAAACTCCATGCAAGCGATGTGGCTCTTGCGTCCTCAGTTTCAAAAATCTTTGCCTCCACGTTGACATATCCTCACGAGGTATGGTTTCATGGAAGCTGTCTTTGTTATTTTATTGTTTGATGCGAACAAATACTACCTTTTGAGTTGATTGAGTAGTGGCAGCCAGAAGCTACTCTGTGATCTACATACTGTTATAAGCTTTAAGATGTGTTATGCTGGTAGAGTCAAAGCATTTTTGTCACATTTTAAATCACAATAAACGTAGGTCTGTATATCTTATGGCTATGGCATATGGTACATGCATTCGTAGACATAATGATTTTCCAATTTTAAGGATCATATGGCACATCCTAGGATTGTGCATGGTTGATAGGATTGCAAATAGCCACCCCTTCTAAAGCAAGGTCATGAATGCTGATGTCAATTTCGTCTACCGAGAATTTAGTTGTCTACCCTTGACTATTTAAACTGCAGGTTGTGCGTTCAAGGCTTCAAGAACAAGGACACCACTCAGAGAAACGGTATTCTGGGGTTGTTGATTGTGTAAAAAAAGTATATCATAAAGAGGGCGTCCCTGGTTTTTATCGGGGTTGTGCTACCAACCTGCTGAGGACAACCCCAGCTGCTATGATCACATTCACCAGTTTTGAAATGATTCATCGATATCTTGTCACTTTGTACCCTCCCGATCCACACCCTCAAACGCTCTGAGGTTGGAGCTTGCTTGAGCAACCAAAGAAGCAAAATCTGAAAACTACACGATTTTGTTCTACACTGTGTGCTGTGCTATTTCCTGATTAGGCCGACATTTTAGGAGAGTACGAGAATGATGATGACGACAAGTTGTGTTACTATACAGGAGCATCCAATACATTTACGATACAGACATCTGTAAGATTAACAATTTCTTTCATTTAATTTGGATATGGGACGACTGTAAACATTTCGTACTGGTGTATACTATGACTTGATTAATAGCAGTATGTTTATTGGTTAGGGGTGTTTTATTTTGCAAAGTGAAGTCCAAATGG
This sequence comes from Plectranthus barbatus, assembly GCA_026898455.1. NCBI lineage: Eukaryota > Viridiplantae > Streptophyta > Magnoliopsida > Lamiales > Lamiaceae > Plectranthus > Plectranthus barbatus. The sequence goes on along the minus strand of JAPKLW010001074.1, from coordinate 118,208 downwards.
CTTGTTTTATGGAAGTGCTTGTATAGTATGAATGATGATACTAATCATACTATACTTGATGCAATTGTGGGAGTGTCATCAACACGCATCATTTGGTATAATTTATTCAACACACATCATTTGGTATAATTTTCCACTGGGAAAATAGAAACATTCATTGTTTTTTTTATTCTCTCCATAATTAGTTTTGATGAGAGCTGTAAAAGGTTGAAGAGTGTCATCAGTCATGATATGTAGGGAATGTGTGGTGGTTTCATGGACCCATTTCTTTGAAAGTTGAACCTAGAATAAAACAACCAACTCATTATGATTTTCTTTTATCCTTTTGTTTACTTTGCCTTGTTCTTATTGAGATATAAGAGTAGCTATTATTTATAGTTATCTTTGAATATATATATCTGAGACTGAGGTAGTAGCAGGTTGAAGAAGTATTAGTTGTCGATTGATAATGAGTTAAACTTGAAAATCAAGATTTGAGGTGAGAAAAAGGTGAAGGTTGGAGAAATGTACTGATCTAGAAAGCTGTAAAGGTGGTTCAGGATAATGGGTTTATTATGGTTACAACATAGAGAAAAGGTTTCATCAAGCTAAGTTTAAAAGAGATAATTTATGAAATATCGCGCAAAAAAAAAAGATCTTTTTATTTTCTTTCTATGTATATATTTCTCAATAAAAAGATTATATAAAATTGTTTTTAGTGAAAACCCTTTTTTTTAAGGAAAAAAATGATCTTATTGATGCTTGAATAAAGATGAAATGGAACTTAATTTATGTAGGATATGCAATTATTCCATCCATTCCATATGATTCAGTTTGATATTGTAAGTTTGTCAAAAATTATTTAATATTTAAATAATTTTTTAATATTACTTTTATTTAAAGTATTAATTAACCTCTCATTGCTATAATATTATATTTAATATTCTCATTTTTCAAAATTATTTAAGAGTAATTGAAAATTATTAGAAAAAGATACTTTCAAATATAAAAATTAGATCATATAATTGAAATACCCTTAAATAGTAACTTAGATTAAATAATTGGAACATTAGGAGTATATTAGTTTGTGGAAGAATGAGTAAGGGATAATGTGGAGAAGATATTTTATTGAAGCTCTTTAAAGCCAAACACAACTTTTATCCATCCAACTTCTTGCCCCCATTCCCAATTCCTATTTTATTTTTTCAAGGAAATTAATATTAAACAATATAATTAACTCAGAGTCACATAGGATTCACATAAAGGAAAAAAAAAATGATTCTCAGTTCTTAATGATTAAGCAGTAACATGAAGTTGTCGGAAAAGTGAAATATGCGATCCAGATAAATTTGATCATTGTGAATGCCATGAAAACAAAGCAATTTTTCTTTTCATTTTCCGCAGCATTAAAAAGTGGGAGTTGATTGATGCCTCTTAATATTCATGAATCTAATTATGTTTTATAATTGATGGCAAATCAAGTCACATTAACATTATTCTTATCGTAAAAAATAATCTGTTTATATTAAAATTTTACTTAAGAAACAATTACATCTTTATTTTGATTTTTTTGAATATGAAGACGTATGAAAAAATAACTTTAGGTGAAAACTTACGCATTCTATCATTTTCATTTTCCCCCTTTTTTATTATTAAAGGAAAGTTCATTTTTGACTTGTGGAATAGAGTGGCCTCACCCGTCGCACAAAGCTTCGGTGCGGCTCTCGACAGCCATTGGCCGGTGCTATGCAGCCGGCCGCATGTGATCATATCTTCTCCGTGGACCCCAACCAAAACGCTCTCTGTGGGACCACTACACATCGCACCGAACCTCTCAGGTTTTGCACCGAGCCAGGAATTTGAAATTTTCGAACGTTAGTTTAAGGAACTCAGCTAAAGGACGTAAACGCCCTCGGTTTTAAAATTTTAAAAAATAAAAATAAAAATTCATTACTTCAACAACTTTGTATTATTTTTAACTTTTTGTGGCTACCATATTAATTAAAGACCACATTTAAATACAGTTCATTGTCATAAATGTATTATTATTGTCTTGAATTTGAGATTTTATTTATTTATTTATTTGATTGGAATAGTGTCAACAAATTAAAATGGGCTCTTTTAACTATTAAAATCCACAGCACTAGTTTTTAAATTGACAACATGTTAGAAGATTCTTTTTTCTCTTATAAGTAACAATCTTATTTATTTTTTATTAAACTAACAATAGAGTTATAACTGAAAGTCTAGAGGTTAATTTTTTTTAATTATGATTATTGTTTTTAAACTCTGTTAATTTATTGTGGCTTTGGCTCAAAGAAAGCAAAAGGGGTTGGTAAAAAAGATTGATACTTGGTATTGAATCCCAAAGTTTGTTGTGTTGTAATTAATTATTGACACCAGCTTTGAAGTTCAACCAATAACTCATTTCCCAGATTATGACATTCCTCCTACTCCTATTTTAATTTTTTTTTCTAATTCGAATTTCGTTTTATTTTTTGTTTATTTTTAACGCTGGCATCACTTTCTGCTTTCTATACCCCAATATTAATCTTATTTAATATTTAAAAATTATTTTTATTTACTATTGTTATTCAAAACTCAAATTATAGTCCAATATTCCATTTGGTTGGGATACGCTGCTACCTGTCTAATATAAAATGATCGAAAATAGTGTGACATGCACATTCCAAGCCATTCAAGGTAAAGTGGTAGTTACTGGTCAAATACATACATACATATATATTAATTTGTAACAAATCAACATCTTGGAAGCAAAGCAAACCTTCCATTCGAAATAATCCTAAAGGAATGTAGTCAATTACAACCAGAGAGTGGATACGATGAAAAGAAAATTTTCGTGAGAAGGTTGTTTGATTATGTTTATCACGTTGCTTAGTTGTTTTTTAGTCGTTACTCAATTACCACGTTGCTTTATTTTGTTTTAGTTATTGTTTGATTGTCATTTTGCTTGATTATGTTTTAATTTAAATTTAATAGATATGATTCTTTCTTTATTTTTTCCATACAAATATTTTTTTCTCACCTGATATAATCTTATTACAACAATATTTTTTTTTTTGAATTTTTGGATTTAAATTTTAATAGAGTGGATGAATATATAATTAAAAAGTCATGAGTGGAATAGTGATAATAATGGGCAAATGAGTCAAAAACATTAGGCAGGCAGAAGAACCCGCCTCTACTCAAAATTTGAATGTAGAAGAGGAGCATCACGTAAATGACAAATGAATCCTCACCTTCCATATTATTTATGTGCAATTTAATAAATTAGTCATATATATCCAACAATAATTGAGAGAATGGGCTTATTTTATCATATGAATCGTTTGCTTTGCTATTATAATATTACAGCAGAATCCGCCATATCCAAATAAATTTGGGTTTTCCTTTGAAAAAGTACTAGAATTACACCCGTGCGTTGCACGGCCAATTTATTTATTTTTATATTTTTAAATTGTATATATTCATAAATTTATATTTTATTATAATTAATTCAACTACTTATATTTGATTTTATCTTTTAAGTTTATAGTTTTTTAACAATGATATAATATACATCTTCTATTATAAAATATTAAGACAAATGGTAAGATTTTCTTGGATAAGTAAAATATATTGGGTACAAAATATTATTAGTTTTAAATAATTTAAGATAGAAGTATATAGTTGAATGATAGTATATTAATTTTAATAATGAAAAATTGAAAATACTTATCAAATGATGAATGTAAAAAAAAAAAAAAAAGAAACCACATAATTGGGATAAAGTTAAAAAATATACTTATTATTATGTTTTATATTCTTTTAATAATCTCGATTGCTAAGATTTTCTAAAAAGTAATTCTATTAAATAATTTTTATATTATATGTATTTGAAGGTTCATCCTTATATTAATCCATAAATATAACCATAAATTTAGAAATTATCATAATTTTAAGAAGAGATATCATTTATAATATTACTAATAAAAAATTTAAAAAAACAAATGATTATATTTAATGAATATATCATAATAGATAAATTGTACATAATTAAGAATTATACGAACTAAGGCCAAAATATATTTTCTGAAAAAGTAGAAATTTGGGTAGTTATTATGTTCCCACATATCTCAAATCATGTTGCAACATGCAATTTTTTTATTATAATAATCTATATGTTTGAAATTAGAAAGTCATGAGTTATTATATTATAGAGAATTTTATGCATGTTGAGCCCATATCTTTCCTAATAATATATGGTGAAATTGTATACTTTTTTTTACCGGAATAAAACTAATAAATAATAATATATAATATAATTAGATTGAGTGAGTTATCAATCCGGAGTGTCGTGGGTAGCGTTTTAATTATAATCAATTGATTATATGTTTAAAAAATATTCGGGATATTCCTCTTCATTTGTGTAACTTTGCTTCATCAATACATTAATATAACTATAATATTAATATCTATATATTTGCAGATTTAGATATATATAATTAAAACTTTATTTTCTTTCCCTCGTGAAATTCATTTATAAAATGTGAAAATGCATTTTTCTCAAAATAATAGACTAAATGTTTTCATGTGAAATATATTAGTTTATATTCTTATTTATTTACATATATCTTTGTATAAGTAAATTTCATTATTTAAAATAATCTTTTTATAGTGTATGTGTTTGAGGATTGGAAAAATATAGAATTACTCATAACGCGAAACGAAAGTAGTTAACATATTACTTGTGTCCAATAGGTCATGATTTCGAGTTACAGTAGGTCATTTGAATGAACTTTAATTCATACATTATATATATATATATATAAAGTTTAATACCCATGAATTTTATTCTCAATTTATGTATTACAATCTACAAAAATAAAAAATAAAAAATTAGACTGTTAAAAATTAAAGTTACTATCAAACTCAAATCAAAACTCTTTGCTCCAAAAATCAAGTCTAGTATATTCATAAATATAAGTGTGAGACTATATACTCTATAATTCAACCTTCAGAAAGAAAAAATGATCCATCATAATAGAATTCTGATCAAGTTTTCACCTAATTTATATTATGTTTTGAAATTCTAACCTAAAATAAAAATAACTCTCAAAAAATGATATTTGTAATTTTGAAAGAACAAATTGGCACAAATAAAATCCTCTAACTATTATCTATTGTTTATTTTATACCTATAATTTATTTAGATCAATAAGATACTATCTTAATAATAGATTTTAAAAAATAGGTTATAGATCGTAGTATTTTATGAATGAGATATATTTGATAAATAAGTTAAATATTGTCATATAAAACTAATATTTATCACTTATTAATCTTGTCACTTAATTAAGTGGTTTAAGGATGTGTATATAGGGATAAAATATAGATGAATTATATATAAAAAAAAGAAAAAATAATAAAATAATATTGTGATGTGATGTTTTTAGGCGGGAAAATGGCATTTCTGTAATTTCTTCAAACTTCTTGTTTTTATATATATATAATAGATAATAGATTACACTACCAAACTATAAGAGTACCTGAAAAGTTTCATTAATAAATTGCTACAACAATCGATTAGTAACATACCAAATGTGTTAATTAATTGAACATAAATTGAAGAACGATGTCAAGGTACAACCCAAAGCTTTCTCACTCACCAAAAAATGTATCTTCATTCTTGTTGGTACCGTACCAAAAAGTTTCTTATTAAAGAGAGTTATGTGGACTCTTATATATAGGGATGATTCGGTACGGTATACCGCACATTTTCCTCCATACCTTATACCTTACCGAAATCTTCGGTATGAGGAAAACTCATACCGTTACCGTACCGAAGTTTTCGGTATACCGAATTTTCGGTATGAGTCGGTATGGTTTCGGTATGAGATAATTTATATACTATTACTTCGACATATTGAATTCTTGATATGATTTCAATATGATTTTGACTTGACATGATTTATATACCATTTATCTTATCATTCTTCCAATATACGGTTAACATACCAAAATTTTTTGATATACTTTTCAATATATCGTTAACATACCGAATTTTTTTGATATATTTTGATTTTTACGATTTTTTCTGTTGATATTTATTTTAGAAATATGTTTATATCAATAATATTGTTAGGTGAAAAGAGAAGATATGATTTCATTCTTAATTTATATGATTTTATTTTTAATTTACTATTTTTAAAATAATAATAAAAAAAAATATTATTATATTTTCGGTACGGTATGTGCCGGTATACCTTCAGTATTAGGATTGTCATACCGTTACCGTACCTAAAATTTTTGGTACAGTAAGATACCTTACCAAAAATTACTGTATACCAAAAATTCGATAACTCGGTATTTTTTTGATACGATATGTCCGGTATTTCGATATTTCGGTATTTTTCCCCATCCCTACTTATATACAAGGGGTTTGCAACACAATAACTCTCGAAACTCTCCTCTCAAACCAAAGGATCACGATATCTATAGAAACTCACGGTTTTGTTATTCAACATCACTCTAGATGAGGCTTGACGGTACCCCTTATTCGGATAGTAACTCCTCTACTAGTATGATAAAGTCTCACAAACGTCATCATAAAACTTCATGATTTTATTTTTTGACATCACTGAAAAAAGTCCCATACTAATAGAAATTACTTAAACTATTTTATGGAGTATAAAAGAATCATTTTTAAATTTTCCAATATGGGATTTGGGTTTGTAACCCAACACAAATTGTGAAGATAATTGAAAGTAGCATATGAATGATCTCATTCATCCAACACACATCTAATTCTGCACTGTTATGTAATTCCATAATTGTGTATAATGTAGAAGAATACACACATTAAGTAAGTATATAAAACTGCAATAAATATAAAACCACATGTGCTTCCAAAAGTTAAGATATTTCCATCATTCATATCATAGCCAATAATGAAAACATTGCCATAACTTTCTTTTTCTTATTTCCAAAATTTCCATAAACCTAAATGCATTTGGAAATATCTCCAAATTTCCTTTATTGAACCACAGCTTTAATGCCACAAAGTTGTCTGTTGTTTGGAATCTATGGACCTTGTTTGTAGGATCCTTTTAAGTTTTTCCAACTATATCGATCTCCTTCATCATCTAATTTCTAGTATTACTTTCTTTATGATCATATATATCAGAAAAATATTTCAAAAAGAGCTATTCAATAAAACTTCTAATTATTATTTTTTTTTCCATTGATTCTTAATACTTCATTGTATTATATATATTTGTAAATTACTATAAAGAAGTAGATGCATAAAGTCACGAGAGTATATTATAACTAAAAGCTTTATGGTGGTAAAAATTGCTAGGTGCTAGTTGAATGTTCGAGTGGGGTTAAAGCGTCTAGGCCGTAAGTTAATTAGTAAACTAAGTTTTTATATTTAATATTTATAATATACTAGTATTTCACTCGTGCATTGCACGGACGAATCATCTTGAGTCATAGCTAGTACCCACATTCACTCATTTTAATTTTAATTCAAGATTTTAATAATATTTATAATTATTGTATAAAAACGTGATCATGAAAATATGAAATCATCAAAATTCAAAACTTGTATATATACATCATTTTAAATAAACATTTTTATATAATTAAGCGATTAAGAAGATATATATGTAGTATGTTTCGGTTAAACGATTATGTAGATTAAATAAAACAATAAAAAATTAAACTGAAGATATAAATATATGAATGATTTATTATTTTTTTTTAAAATAAAATAAATAAAATCATTGTCGCAATATGAACACATATTATTTCTATTTTTAAGTAAATAAATGTTTTTATATATTAATTAAGTAAAATTAAATATGAATAGTATTCACAGTTATTAAATGAGCGGAAACAATTATTAAGATTTTTTTTAATATATTAGTAGATGTATATTTTACAATAAATAAAATTGATTTTTTCAAAAAAAAATAGGCCGTAGACCGCTTAATCAGCCACCCAAATTGGCACATAAGTGGATTAGGTGTCCTAAGCGGTGTTTAAGTGTGGATTTCTCATTAAATCAATTAAACATAAAAATATGAGTATATTCTATTAGATTAAAAACCGTCTAGCACCTAAAAGTAGGGGTGAGCAACGGTCGGTTCGGTCTGAAAACCGAACCGAACCGCCCAAATCGCAAATCCTAAAAAACCAAACCGAACCGCACCGCTAGGAGTATGTAAACCGCACCGAAATCGCACCGAACCGAATGGGCGGTTTCGGTTTGGTTTGGCGGTTTTCACCGAACCGCACGGTTTCGGTTTAAACCGAACTTTTTTCACCTATTTTTCAAAATGCTTGAATTAAAACATACATTTTCATGTTCCAACATTCATTAAAAATCCAAATACACCAAATATAATCCCACAAGTTCAACAAACAAGTCTAACTCATAAATTCAAATAAACAAATTCATAAATAATAATTCAAATCTAAGTTCAAATCTATAAATTCATATCCAAACCGCTTGAACCGAACCTAAACCGAACCGAACTGCTCAAACCGAACCGAACCGCCATATTTTGGTTAAAACCGAACCGAACCGAATTTTGGCGGTTTCAAAAAATCCAGACCGAACCGAACCAAAATTAATATATAAACCGAACCGAATCGAACCGAAATCGCCGGTTTACGGTTTGGTTCGGTTTTGCTCACCCCTACCTAAAAGGGCCTAACGGCTCTAGTGGTAGTGGGTATTTTTACCACCTCTATATGAAATAACAAGTTTTTAGATGAATAATATAAAAACTAAAATATCACCAGTTCAAATCCTCCCAAAATGATAAACCAATGGTTGTATATATAAATTTTTTTTGTTTTAAAATTAACGGAAAGTATTTTGGTCAAACCACTAAAAGGAAAGTGAGGTAGTACCATGTTGAACTCTAGATTCTAATTAGGAGATTTATTAAAAATAATAAAGAGAGGTAAATTATTATTATTTTTTCATTCAATATTCATAAAAACTGAAATGGTTAAAATATTAAATATTCTACTAAGGGAGTAAAATGATTTTCCTTTTTTATTTTTATTCCATTTGAGGAATTGAAGGCGGAAGTCAAGAAAATCAAACAAAGCGGTTGGGCTAAGAGGCTCGGAGTGAGGCTCGTGAACGTGGCAAAATATATTCAAAAAAGTGCCACAAACTCACACACACATTCGCTACCAGTATCAGTATAAAGCAGCGAAGTAGCTTTTGGAGTTTTTAGAGAGAGAGAGAGAGAGAGAGAGAATTAGAGGGGGAGGAGGAAGCAACGACCGAATGCCAATTCACAACTGCGTTGTTGTTGTAGAGTGATAAAGAAGCTATCCGTCTACCTTTTATGTGTATGTAGTTGGACTGATCATTCTGCGTTTTGCTCGATTACTCTCGTTGGCCGCCGATATTGTTGCCAAGTTCAATCGACTTTTTTCTTGGATGTTTTGCTTTGTCTTGGATTGAAGAATTCTAGCTTTCCTAGAGTTTCTTTTGGAAGGAATTGGGAATGGCGGCGGTTGAAGATGCATTGCCGTTCTCCGTGGCGTCAGTTGTGGAGGATGTTCTACAGCAGCACGAGAATCGATCTCGTCATCTTGATTTCGATGCTCGCAGGGCTGAAGAAGCCGGTAATTCTTTTGTATCTTCCAGATTGATTGCTTGATTATTTAATTCCAATACTAATTCACGCTCTTACTTTTCGGTGGAATTGAGGCTTGTTAAGGATATGATTTTGGTAGTTGCCGGCATTGAAACTCGCAACATTATTTTTTTTTTATAATTTTCTTTTTTCGCCCTAAAAAGGTGATACATTTTCATAAATTAAGATTTTTGATGAAAAGATTTCTGACCGTTGCATCATCTTGATTTGATTTGTTTTGTTTCCTGTTTATTCTTTGAAATTTTGGATCATTGATAATTACACTGCCTTGTGAAGAGAAATACTAAGTGCACAGTCTTCTTCAATTCAACCGATTCGATTAACGAAGTTTCATTCATGTGCAGCAATCCGAAGATACGAAGCTGCAGCTTGGCTAAGAAAAGTGGTCGGAGTAGTCCTTGCAAGAGATTTACCGGCAGAACCGTCCGAGGAAGAACTCAGGCTCGGATTAAGAAGCGGAATAATTCTTTGCACTGTACTGAATAAAATTCAGCATGGAGCTGTGCTGAAGGTGAGCAAATATGTATTTCGAAACAATTATTTTAAATAATAATTAAAAAAAAAAAAAAAAACTGGACTTACCTTGATCCTTTTATCTCAGGTTGTCGAAAGTCCATGTGACGCTGCACTTATACCAGATGGTGCTGCATTGTCAGCATACCAGTACTTTGAGAATGTGAGGAACTTCCTTGTAGCTGTGCAAGAAATGGGGGTACCTACTTTTGAGGCCTCTGATCTGGAGCAGGTACTATAAATTATAAATAAGCAGAACTTTTTGTATGCTATACAATCTTGAATTGATAATATGCTAATGAATCATCCTTGTGACATTGCTGACTAAATATATAGGGAAACATTTGGTTAAAAAATTATAGCTTTTCGATGATATAGTTAAATATTGCTGATTGTTTTTCAGGGAGGGAAATCTTCTAGGGTTGTGAATTGTATTCTGGCACTTAAGTCCTACTATGAATGGAAACAGTCAGGTGGGAATGGGGTTTGGAAATTTGGTGGGAATGTTAAACCAGCTACATCAGGAAAACAATTTGTTCGGAAAAATTCTGAGCCATTCACGAGTTATTTGTCAAGGAGCACATCTGCAAATGAGAAATCACTCAATAGTGTATGTGCAGATAAAGATTCTAACAAAGCGGTATGTTCTATCAATTCAAGTGGCGTTGAGCCTCCCTTAGCACTAATGACACAACGAGTATGTTCTCATGCTTTTTTTTGTTCATTTCTGCAGCCCAGTTCTTCTTTGAGTAAGCTTGTTCATGCAATTCTGGTAGATAAGAAGCCTGAAGAAGTTCCAAATGTAAGAAATGAACTATCAGTGTCATTTCATACGTAATCTTGATTTCTAGGAATCTAGTTTCAAACTTATGCACTTCAGTGTTCAGATATGCTGTAATAATCCTTACCTTGAGCTGACCCCCTCTGTTCTGCAGCTAGTTGAATCTGTATTAAGTAAAGTCATGGCGGAGTTTGAACACCATGTTTCAAACCAAATCGTTTTGGTTAGTTCTATTTTCAATCTGTTACTTTTCATGCGCAGCAAATATATTATTCGAGCCATCATTTTATATTAGTTTGCAATAATCATATTGATATTTCTGTTTTCACTTAAGTTTTATTTGAAATTCTTTTAATCATTGTTCCGTTGTATTGTGCATATCTGTTATCTAACAGAAGAAGGATAATTCTGGGAACCCATATATTTCTCACAATAGCAAATCCATGATAAAACCACCTTCGGTTGATGTACAGGTAATCATTATTTTGTAATTGAATTTTTAAAGAAAGAAAAATACATTATTAGATGATCAATCTTACTCGAAGTGTATTTGCTAAATCAACATATTTTTCATATCGTTTTCACCATATTTGAACGGAAGAATGCTGTGATCCCAAACAAAGAGAAAATCAGAATTTGTGACAAAGAATCTGACAGAAGACTGATGAAGCAGCAAGCGATTGTTAACCAACAGCAAAAAGATATTAAGGTATAAATATATTATCCATTATCTTTGAGAAATTCCTTCCCATTTTATGGTAATTATGCTCATATATTTTGACATGGTTTGTCTAACCAGGTACTAAAGCAAGCTCTTTCTAATACAAAAGCTGGTGTGCAATTCATGCAAATGAAATTCAATGAAGAAATTCACAATCTTGGTAAGCATTTGAACCTTTATATTTAGTTATGGTGTGAAGACAAGACCGTGGGTGGGGATGGGCTGTTGTTTGAAGAATATTGAAGTCACGCTTTCTTACTTTTACTGAGATTTATATGCACTTTACAGGCACCCATGTTCATGGACTAGCATATGCTGCTTCTGGTTATCATAGAGTTCTGGAGGAAAATCGGAAGCTTTATAATCAAGTCCAGGACCTAAAGGGTAATAATATTACTTCCTGCTAGAATGCTCTCAATACTATTGCTTTTTGGTTAGTATGCTCTTAATTCATGTTATTCTCGTACCACTGTTTTTAATTAATCAATGGTTAATATTCATATTCAATCAGGGAGCATAAGGGTCTATTGTCGTGTCAGGCCATTCTTGCCTGGACAGAATAATTACTTGAGTACTGTGGATCATATTGAGGAAGGAGTTATAACTATAAACACTTTGGCAAAGAATGGGAAAGTACGGAAATCATTCAACTTCAACAAAGTGTTTGGGCCTTCTGCAACGCAAGGTTAGATCTCGACTCTTGATTATACCTGGTTACTCTTTGAGTTTTGGCAAAATCTTCATATTTTTCTTTTATGATTGCAGAGGAGGTATTTTCAGACACCCAGCCGCTAGTAAGATCGGTCCTTGATGGTTACAATGTTTGCATTTTTGCCTATGGTCAAACAGGATCAGGGAAAACTTTCACTATGGTAAGATGCTCACATCCTTCTCCAATAGAGATGTTCTGACTTGTTTCTGTTTAGAAGATGAAATTGTTGATTTTGTTTGTACGTTATTCAGAGTGGACCCAAGGATCTCACAGAGAAGAGCCAAGGGGTGAATTACAGGGCCTTAAGTGATTTGTTCATACTTGCCGAGCAAAGAAAGGACTCTTTTTTCTATGATGTGTCAGTTCAGATGATTGAGATTTACAACGAACAAGTCAGGGATCTTCTTGCGACTGATGGATTAAGCAAAAGATATCCTTTCTCTGTCTATTTTCTGACCTTATAAATTGAGTTATTAAAATTGGATTGTGTTCTCTAACCTTTATAATCAATATGTTTAAAGTAAAGTGCCATTCAAGGGATCCTTTACTGTGAATAATACATTAGAAATCCGAAATAGTTCTCAAACAGGACTCAGTGTACCCGATGCCAGCCTGGTCCGTGTCTCTTCAACGTCTGATGTCATTGAGCTGATGAACATTGGACAAAGGAACCGTGCAGTAGGTGCAACAGCACTTAATGATCGCAGCAGTCGCTCTCACAGGTGAGCAATTTTGATCTTTAAATTTCATGTTTATGTGGTGGCATATCTTTACTATCTTTCTCGTTATTGCAGTTGTTTAACAGTTCATGTCCAAGGGAGAGATTTGACTTCTGGAGCTATTCTTCGAGGTTGCATGCATCTTGTTGACTTGGCGGGAAGTGAGAGAGTCGACAAATCAGAAGTGACTGGCGATAGACTGAAAGAGGCTCAGCACATCAATAGATCTCTTTCTGCATTGGGTGATGTGATCTCATCTCTTGCACAGAAGAACTCACATGTCCCCTACAGAAATAGCAAACTTACACAGCTGCTGCAAGACTCACTTGGTAAGCAATAAGGGCAGTAAACTCTAACTTATTTCCTTCCTTCTTTCATACATTGTTCTCAATCTGTGCTCCAATATAGGAGGGCAAGCAAAGACATTGATGTTTGTCCACATAAGTCCTGAACCTGACGCTGTTGGAGAGACCCTCAGTACACTTAAATTTGCTGAGCGCGTTGCCACTGTTGAGCTAGGTGCTGCCCGTGTGAATAAGGATTCAACAGAGGCTAAAGAACTCAGGGAACAGGTAATTCTTGAGTTCCTCTTTTGTATCTCGAATTTAATCCTCATTAAGCATTCCTTTTGTTAGAATGGTTGGATCCCTCCTAAATAGCTTCCTGTTTTAGATTGCCAATCTTAAAGCTGCCTTAGCTAGGAAGGATGGAGAACCAGTCTCCATGCAACAGAAAGTATCGAGCACCGGCAGTCCATGTAGCTTCCAGCTTTCGCCTTTTAACTCGACTATGAATGCTAGAAATGTAGGGTTGGCATCACCAAATAGCATGAGGAAGCCAATGGAAGAAGTAGGCAACATAGAGGTAAGATAATTTCCATCTTGAAAACTGTAAGTTTGACTTGTTTATTTGCGCTAAAACTGACAATGGAGGATTGACACCTCTCGGATTCACAGGTTCACGGCAACAACACAATGAGGCCAAAGAAGCAAAGTATGGATCTAGACGACCTGCTGGGGAACTCCCCGAGCTGGCCTCCTTTCAGCAACCAGCATCAAAATAGCAATGGGGATGATGATAGAGAATCAGGCTCTGGTGAGTGGATAGACAAGCTCATGGTGAACAAGCAAGAACCTATTGGAGTTGAAAACCCATTCATCTGTTGGAATCCTTGCAATGGCAACATTGCAGATCTGGATGAGCTCGATGCTGGAACCAGCGATTCGTCTGAGCCAGATCTGCTTTGTCAGTTCAACCACTCCAGACTTGACAACTTCAGCAATGGGGTAGGACATAATGTCAAGAAACCTCATGCAAAACAATTAAAAAGTCCAGAACTCAGGTAAATTCAAACTTCTCTAACACTGCATTTGTTTGTTACCTATGGGGGGATATATGCTAATAATTTCATTTTTCTTGCCAATGTGTATCAGAACCATGATCCCAAAGTTAGTTCATTCGCCGACTCGAAAAGTAGTTGCTGCAGCTCCAACTCAGAGGATTGGCACTAGGCAAACTACTGAAACAAAACGGAAAACAGGATTGAGGAAGTAAAAAAGGGTGAATGTAAAGTTTTCTCTTACTTTTTTTTTATCTGTTGTTTCCATTTCATTTTTTGAGTCGTTTATTCAATTTATAGGCGCCAAAGCAATTTCTCCAGTTGCTAGTATTCTGTATCATGTGATCAATATATATTTTACTTTCTTTCCTTATCATTATTTGTTGTGAAAAATTGGCCAACACGTGTAATGGATTTTTCTAAGCTAATCCCTTGTGTGGAAATTGTGATTAATTCATGACAATTTTATATTTTTTTGTGAAGCATATTTTTTGTTTTATTACTAATTTTGCACCCATAAGTTTTATGAATTAAATATACGATATTAGATATAATTAAAAATAATTTCTTTAGTATATCAAATAAAAAATAGGAGTCAGATTTACATAGTTTATCTATAAAGAAATTATACTTGTATTGTCCAAGTAAATTAACAAAGATGTTTGTTGGGAAAATTATCTAAGTTTCCCTTCCCCAGTTGATAGCTTAGATCTTTGATTTGGTGTTTAAGTGTTTTGGTGGATCAAATCCTAAGTCCAACCAGCGTCACTTTGTCTCTAGAATAGCTCTAGTCTCAAATGTAAAGTCCTGTTTAGGTCTTTTGAGTTGTAAGTCGTAGCTGATCAAGACTCATGCTGGCTACTGTTCACCAGCATGAGATGTACTTACCAGTTGAGAGAAGTCTCACCAGCAGACGACTGACAGACCCATGCTGACACTGTTCATCAGCATGGAGTCAAGAGCTAATGACTGGCTACTGTTCACCTGTTGGAAGGATTTCACCAGCAGGAGGCTGACAAATCCTACCAGCAGA